>KK500072.1:73210-247771 GCA_000688715.1 Glossina pallidipes
ATATATATATATATATATATATATATATATATATATATATATATATATATATTATCATTATCTTATGAAATGTCCAATGCGTTGCGTATGTTCAAAGTTCTATAAAGTAAAATAAATACATGGAGCCAAAGTAATCGCAACACCAACCACACTACAAACTAAATCCAACAAATGCATCAAATGAAATGAAAAGACGACAATGTAGGGTGAATATTGAAAGATTGAAAACCAACCTGAATGCTTTCTCTTTGATATAATCCATACAATAATATGGGTGTCATCACATCTGTGCGTAATATCTTTTGTGTTCAATGAGTGACGCTGAGTAACTGCGAGTTTTGAAAGCAATATGTAAACCATGCAACTATTTCTTTGCAGTAATCGATCGATACACAACGCAAAGCTTGATTTATCTTTATGAAGTGTTTCCTGGCGGTTAAGTAATCCTCATATCAGATAATTTGCGTTAAAAATAAAGCAATAAAATGTCGCAGTCTTTTTATATTTTTTTAATTAAATAAAAAAACCTTTAAAAGATAGGAAGTGAATTAAAAAAAATATTACGCGTAAGTCCAACTTTTATTTCCATAATATATAGTCGACTGTATTTTTCTTTATTAATGCGTCGTAACGTTGACATACGCATACATGTTATCAAAGGCAGCAGTTGATTATGAGAAACATTTTAGCATTGTTATCAGGATGTACTTGGAAGACGTGGAGTTTACCTTATTTACGGGAAACAGATGACGAAAGTCCTTGCTTGCCGCGTAGGGGGAATGGGGAATGCAAATGTCATAAAAAATGTTCTATTTTATTGAATTTATATTGAAATTTTCCCGTTATATTTATAGAAAATTTACTGCTATTGCTGACTGTCATTGCATCTAAGCGTTTGTTTGTTATTCAAACATAAAAATTTAACATTTATGAAAAGTTCTATGAGAGTATACTTAATGTACAATGTTTGCAATGTAGTAGTTATTGTTGGTGCTCGTATTCGACACATGTAAAATATAATAAAAATAACCAACAAAAACACTTTCCACTATTGCCGATGACGATGACGTTGATGACGATAATGATGATAATGATGATGAAATTTTGTAATATTAAAAGTAATATTTCAGCAAATTGTTGATGATACTGCCAATGTACGTACAAACATATATGCATATGTCGAACTAAATGTAGTTTTATGTGTTTGTTTATATAAACTTTTGCTAATACGTGTGTTTTTTTTCTTTTTTTTTTTTTTTGCTTAACTGTATGTAAATGGAAGGAAGGAGGTAAGCATACGGTTCGCTTTTTGTTAAACAGGTAGGAGGATGGAGCAACCTTTAACCCAGTGAAATGCAATGATATGAAATGAAATGAAATGAAGTGAAAGAAGCGCACGAGAACCAAGGGAAAAATAATTTCAAATAAATAAACAAAGCAACGCACACGCATCTAATACATTTTTCGAATCATACTTAGATGAAGTTGTATGTGGCATATGTTGGTATTTGAAAAGTTTTCCAATGAAGTAATTTATTAAGTTGCTATATGGACCCAACCGTCATCCCACTTACTTATATCAAAGTTTAGCAACAACTTCATCAAGATGTGTTTACGAGTTTGCCATGTATGCATGCGAGCGTGATATGCGTATGTTTGTGTGTATGTATGTATGTATGTATATATATATATATATGTATGTGTGTGTATAAATGGAAGTGCGGTTGTACAAATATCTAGACAACTTGTGTTACTAATCAAATATTTGCAAAATTTTCATAAAATTTGTGGCAATGATTTAGGAAAGGAAAAAAATTAAAAAGAAAAAGAGGAAGAAGGAAAACCAAACCCCAAAAAATTTTCTGCTAAACTTGATCAGTTTATTGTTTTTTAGTGTGGAAGAAGAATGCAAAGAAAGATATAGAAAAATATTACACCATCACCGTCCCCGCCATACAAAGATAGTAAGTGAGCTGAAAGCTTCACTTCGAACTCCCTTACAAAAGTAGTAAATTATTTCTCTTAAAAATTGTAATTGAATTTATAAGAAAGTGTATGTATGACAAACGAAAACAGAAAACTTATAAAAAAGAAAAATAATAATAATAAAAAGTAAATGTATTCTAAATGAAAATAGATTAGACACTAAAAAGGAAAATCGAGGAGGAGCCATGTAAATAACAGACCGAAAGAATTCATTTAAGTTTTGCGCAAATGTTAAAAAACTTCTTCAAAATATTCATAATAAAATTTGCGAAATATATTTTCTCTAACACATTTACAACATCGATCGATCGATTGTATTTACTTTAACAAATATTTTTATGTCATAAACTTATTTAGCTTGCAAGAGTATTATTATAATTATCTTTTTTCCTAGTCTATGCATTAAATCCTAGTGAAAGGCGGATGAATTTCATTCATAAAATTTTATTCAGGGAAATGCGTTCGCAATGACTTTGTGAGGGCGTTTAAGAGATAGAAAAGTTTTGTTGTATTATTACAACTGATCTACCCCTTCCGGAGTAAACAATACTTTTACCGACGCAAGGCAACCGTTTGCCAATTTAAGCCGCTTCCAATTGCTTATGAACTTCAATTTCTTCATTTATAATCAGTACTAAATCGATTCCAGCCCCGTGTTGGGTGACTGGAACTGATGGTAAGTGAAGATTCGTTTCAGGTCATGCATCTCTCTAAGTATTCTCTTAAAAATATCAGTAAACTTTTCTCCTGTCACTTGAAGCACGACATCTCATATGTTTAGTAGTTGTGCGTGTGACCGTATGACGACATCTGTCGGAATCCCAAGTCATTGAAAATATTTATGATCGGATGTGGTCGTGATGAAATATCATGGCCTCGCTATTGATCAAATCTGGATGCTTTAGCTCAAATCCGCTCATTAGTCACACTAGTTGCTGATCGTAGACAGTGGAACCAATCGTCTGCTGAGACTGAAGCACCCACCAAGCTTTGCCTTGCATGATATCGAACTAACCTTCGGTCCCTTTCATCTTACATTACAATCTGTTTCGCATATTATTTTCATTTTTTATCGCACGTTATTATTTTTTTTCGTTCCATTAGCGATTCGCAAATAAAATTCCGTTTCATTACGTTCTTCATTTTTAGTTCAGGTATTCGCCAAACATCGAGCATCGGTTTTGCACTCAACCCTATCGAAATGATTCAAAATTGTTTTTGCTGTTATGAGATCAAATGTGTAGACGATGGCGTTTCAGTTTTTAAAAAATTTCATCGACTTTATGAACGGTTGGTCGTCCAGAGCGTGAACCCTTTATACCCTAGACCACTTGTGCTACAGGGTATATTCAGTTAATATATCTCTCCATCTTTTATTAATCCGATCGATTTGAAATCATAATCTGCATTGAGCTAAATCTGTCTGTCCGTCTGTCTGTCTGATGTCTGTCGGTATATACTAGCGTTCAAGCCACACGTCGCAATTTTTGAAATATTTTGATGAAATTTGATACAGTTACGTGTTTTGATCCAAGGACAAACGCTATTGAAAATGGTTCTGATCGATCCACTTTTTCCACTCCCCATATGAAGCCCTATTCTAAGAAGTCGTTATATGGAAAAAATTTGCAATTTTCAAAATTTCACCCCAAAAGTGCCTAAGTGTATTCCGCATTTATTGATATGAAAACTTTAGACCGGTTGGGGAAATTTTTGAACCCCCTCTCATATAACGAAAACTGAAATTCATATTACAAAAAGGTACCAATGCTTCATGACGAAAATTATATCATAATAGTAGTTTAACAACAAAAAAATTAACTGTACGAAATTTGGACTATCTCGGCTTTTCTTTTGACCCACAATACTAATTTCACGTAAAAATGGACTCTACGGAATCTACGCCATCTACGTCTATTATTGAATCTTGCCCTATGTAATAATTAAATTTGTACCACATTAGGTTGCGTTTTGGATTCGCTATAATGTTCTTATTTGTTTTAAAAATATTGCTGATCTGGATAGATGTTCTTCACCATAATCCCCAAAAATTCTTTTGAAAAGCCTTCGCTTTGATCGATGTGATAGTGCAAGATATAGCGATCTCTTTCGAATTTCGGATCAGTTTCAAAATGCAATTTGGACAATATCACAATTTTTTTTGGTTATCTATGTTATGGCACTTTACACACCCGTCTAGTACTTAATGCTTGGTAGAATGGGTTAACGCAAAACTGTATATAACAAATGTTGTTAGTGAATTATTCGAATTAGTGAATTAACGCTTTGGAGATTACAAAAGTAAAGATCAATGCCTTTACTCATCTTTAGGAACAAGTAAATGTTATTTTATACCCTGCACCATTTGTAGGACAAGTACTAATTAAGTTCGCGCGTATGTATGCAACATCCAGAAGCACTTGACATAGTTGCCGATTGCCGATCTAAACTTCTAAATCCGTCCGTCAGTCTGTCAGTCCGTCTACCCATCCGATTTCTGGCATTACCATATACGCTACAATTTTTAACACATTTTGATGAAATTTGGTGCACCGATGAGTTTTGAGTCAAGAGCGAACGGTATTGAAATTGATTTGAATCGCAGCACTTTTTCGACCACTTTCCATACAATGCGCTATCTTGAAAAGTGTTTATATGAATAACTGTAAGAGAGTGTAGGGTATTTAAGGATGGGGCGTGGACGACTATAATATTCTTACTTGTTTCGCATATTTCTGTTCCTTGACATTATCGAAACGAGAAGAGAAGAAAAAAAAAATTTCTATTATTTTATATCTTCTCTCCTCTTATGTCCGTGTAAGGTGGCATTTATTGATTTTTAGCCCTTAGTAAGAATATCCTCTGTCACTCCTGATTTCGCTCATTGCCTCCTCAGTAAATTACTTTAAAGTGATGTTTGGCAAGCTGTTGCTCTGCGTTCCAAGTATTTACCTATGATGAGTAAATTGTAATTAAAATTAAATCGAAAACCAATTGATTATGCTTAAAGCAATTTCATTTCATATATCTACAGTTTCGCATGAAAAGTTACTCATTAAAAATATACACACACTTATATGCACGGGAAAATTCTTTAGCAATATATTTGGGTTAAAATTTAATTATCGACTAGCAATTAGGGTGACGAAGTTCATTAAGAAAAGTCAATAATCAATTAAATATATTTCGGAGAGAACACGTATAGCAAGAAATTTAAAACGTAATAATAGCTGGCATACTGGGTTATGACCGTCTGAATTGAATGGATAACAAAAGCGACAAGTATATGCGTCTGATTGAATGTAAATGAAGAAAGATCGGTTTATAATTTCTCTTGCTTTTTTCTCTTTTCGGGTTAATTATAAAGATGTGGTGGGCAGACTGATCGACATTATTTCCATACACATTTTTCATGTGTCTTCTGAGAGCGACAGTGGTTCAGATAAATTTCATTTTGACACTTTTAATATACAATTTTGTTTTTGGTTATCTGATATCAGGCAGAATAGACTTTACCTATGTGTATTTGCTGCGTGCAAAAAAAGCACAAAAAGCTGGTCTTTTAAACTGTCATCGACAGCTGTAAGCTCGGTACTCGACACATCGACTCGATAACAGTCTTCGTACATTTTAGCGGTTTACAATTTGACAATTTTTTTCAATGCACAACACGTTCACGTGAATTGTCCAAAATTGTCTGTCCCATGGCTATGAAGTGCGACTGTGTTAAGAAACCGCAGTATGTATGTACGTATGTATGACTGTAGGTACCGAAACGGTCAGTCTTCAAGAAAGCGACGATAGATAGAAACTGCTTTCAACTCTTAGAGCTCCTTTGGACTTTTCTCTCCTTCTTCTCCTTGAGATCAGATAATCTGAGAAAAGGGTAAAAGTAGAAAAACAACTAATGGGCGAATTTTATGGGCAACTAGTCATCGCAACGTCATCTAAGCAAGGCCAGCTGCAGCAGTGAAGTACTTTCGCTTAAAAAGTAAATCCATCGTTGGCAATTGGAAATATGGATTTTGAGTTCCTTTCAATTCCGAAATGTAATTCTTTTGCGCCTTTTATAGCAAACATAGCATAGAAAGCGATCTGAAGCAGTTTAGCTGTTCGACTTGGGTAAAGATTATCAACTCTCAATCGGCAGTCGGCCGACTGAACAGCAACCGACGAAAATCGTCCAAAGCGACTAAAAGAGTCATTACACTAAGACAATTGACAAAAGACAAATAACTAGTAAATTAATTGTCAGAATGTCATGAAATTTCAAAACGCGCCGTTTAAAGCTTTGTACTATCTACTATCTGTCAGATGGGAAAGTTGATGAATAATATCGTGCTTCTTCGGACCCAATTTTAAAACTACATTAGACCGAAGGAGATCATAGGCACGGCGTGTACAAAAAAGCCCAGGGGCACCAGGGTTGCTCTTTCGGTAGGTTAAGTTAGGCCCGTCTGGTTGTTCGTTAAAGCTGTTCTTTTAATTGCAACTGACGAGCCTGAGGATTGTCCCTGAGCCAAAAATATAGAACCTCTCCCACATCTCACGACCTAAGTAGCTCAGCAAAAACACATATATCGGTGTCATACGCCTCGAATTCTCCTAAAGTGGCACTTTCGAGTAGGCCTAAAGTTTAATGCAGTTACTAGTTTTCTATAGACAGACAGGAAGGATATAGAATGTATCGTTACATGTGAGTCGCATACATACGAAAGGTATGCAGAAAAAAAAGTTATATATATACATATTGTTACAAATTTGCGCTACTCTCGAGAGAGAGAAATGCACTTCAGAATTCTTTTAACTCCAAGTTTCTTTATTTACAATCTATTCTTTAAGTCTAGGATTATTTGCAGTTTACTTTGGCAATACTCTCGACTTCTCAACTTTAATATTCTTTTTCGACTCAAATGTTCCGTTACTACTCAATGTTCTCGTGCGACTAATAGTTTACTTATATACATTTTTACAAGCATATTACGTTAGGTGACTAACGTCATAGCTACATATTTAATCCGTTAACCTGCTTTTCTTTCAATCGCTTTGTATGACGCGCCGCGCATGTGCATCTGGGTTTTCCCTGTCCGTTTTCCTGCTAATCTTTTTCGTCGGCCGGCAGCTGCATGACGCGCCGCCAATATGCGCCAGGGAATTTATTACTTACGAAAAGCAATTAGATAGCATTAACTGGATTTGGGATTTTCGTAACAATATTATATAATAATGAAAGAAAATATAATTGCAGTCGTTTTATGTGATTTTGTGGGCAATAAGCAAAAGTAGGCGTGTATTGAAACTTTATAATTTTTTCATTTATTTTTTATTTATCGTTTGTTACGCTTGCAGTGATGGCTAACAGACCTCTTGTGTTCCTTATATGTTCCTTATATTGAGCTCTGAAGTATTCTTGAAAGTGTTTTCGGAAGAATACATTTTTATACATCTTTATGTTTACATTGAATGCTAAATACACAATTTGTGATTTTAGTTAAACAATAAATTGAGTTTAGATGGAGTATATATTATGGAAGTAGATATTGGTTATATCGTGAATGTGCGTCAATTTATTTCTGTTCGCCGCCATTTCCTTTAATTGTATTTAAATAACAAGTGAACAAATTGGCATTAACCGAAAACGGGTGCGTGAGTATGGTGTGTGCATAGCAAAAAGCAAGCAATTTACTTAATGACCATAATATTTGTTAAATCAACAAACAAGCAAACAAATAAACCTACTACTAACGGAGACCGTCTGTGTGCAAACAAATAGCAAACAGTGAACAAATGTATATATATATATATATATATAAATATATATGTACGACCCAATCAAACAAGCAAATGTACACATAAATAAACGGCTAACAAACCGACCATACAAACGAATAATTATACATGGTCGAGCATACATCAGAAAACCAAAGCAAATCGTACCATCGAGCAATAAAGTACTCAAAAAGTAAATGTATGTAAAAGGAAGAAAGAAAAAAATATTCCATCACCACAACTGCAACACCAACAGCAAAGCGCAAAACTTTTAGCAGCAGTAACTTTATTTGTTGCCTTAGTAATTATGAAGATCGTTGCTTACATTACCCGTTAGTTTTTATAATGATGGTACACGTATGTAATATACATTTATATTTATATATATATATATATATACATATATATATATAAGCATTTATATTCTTATTCATATATATATATTATTACGGGATAGAGGGTTGAACTGTGATATTCACATCCAGTTGAGTTTAGCCCAAGGGATTATATTGTTTACCATAAATGCGAAAATCGATTCCACCATCTCTGTCTGCCTGCCTGCCTGGCTACCTGTCCGTCTGATTGCCTGTCTGTTTGTCTGTCTGTCAATCGGTTTGTCAGGTACAGCATTATAACTCAGCGTTCCATTTTCCGAATTGCTCGCTTAATTAGGCAAAGATTTTCGAACTGACCAATTCACTCTTCAGCATTGTGCTTTATGGAATGGAATTTATCATATATACATATGTATAGTGTTTGATGTTGTGTCCTGGTGACTTGGAGAAAGTTAAATGCATATTAGTGCAGAACAATCTTAAGAATACTAAATCAATATTGAAATTATTGTGAGATTTGCTTAACATTTACAAATATTTCTCATCTACGGATAATTTAGTTCGGAACGAGGTAAATAAATATTATTACAAAAGTCACGTACGCAAAGTTAATTGAAATAAGAAATAAATTAATTAAAAATTCTTTTAGTTAATATTTGAAATTTAATTACAATAATAATAATAAAAAATATTGAATATTCTTCGGTTTACATATTATGTGCACAACATATTTTTGCATAACAACAACGCTTCCCATGCAGCTTTAAATAAAAAATATTGCAAGGATACCACATATGCTAACGTTTGTAAAAGAAACGCGATTGTGTATTGAAAAAAAAAGAAAAGAAGAAAAACACGCACACATGTATATACATATATATATAACTAAAGTTTAATTCATATGTATGTAAACGTACGCCTGTTGTGTACACATACTTAAGCATAGAAAGAGAGAGGGAGATAGAGAACATTTATAAGCCAGTAATCATTCGCTATTCATTAGATAGACGAGAGTTATTTATTTGCGATATATGTGTGCCAAACTAATTACAATAAAACAACATTTAACCAGCAGACAACTTTATTAAGTACTTATATATGCGTGCAAATAAATACAGTTATAAAATAATACACAAATAAGACGATATATAGACATTTGTATTTGTATGCGAATATAAATAAATACTTCATATAATTATGGCTTCAGTCGGTTTCACACGCACAACACATCCACCCATTGCAGACTGTATTAACTGAACAATAAACCTAATTGCAACAGATGACAAACAGAGAAATGTTTATGAATGTTTGCACGTTGTTATGTGTTTATGTGAATTATTTATGTACGTATTTATTTATTTATTTATTTATTTTTTTTTTTTTCTACAATTGGAATAATTAAATAGAAAAAAATCGAAATCTTATTTACCCCAGACATAGAGACGATTTAGTTTAATTCCTTACTTCTTAGCTATGTAGCCTATCTCTTAGTTCCAACAGATATAATACGAAATTGCTTTTTCTGTTCGCCTATATATCTATCAATCAATCATAAAGCGATAGCTGGAAGTTCGATGATTAATTTTAATTCCGTTGACTTTAATTAATTAATTAATTATTAGTACATTACTGAATCTTATTTTTATTTATTTTTTTTTTTTTTTATTATATTATTTCCTCTTAAATTTTATACATATTTCGAGAAATTTTCAAATATTTTTACCGCATCCCTGAAGTGACTTGATTTTGATCTCCTTTACGATACTCATTTACGGTTTGCATAAGTTTTTTCTTGTATTAAAATATGTTTCAGTTTAGAAAATTCTATTAAGGGTATGCGAGCAGATAGAAATGCAACGGAAAAAGATGCGATCAGAATCATAAATATTGAAGCAAGTCATAGTAACAAGAGCAAAAACAGCTTCGAAAAAAATAAAATGATTTTTTAACCCAAGTTACGGATACTAAGTTCAACTTATTTTTTTTATCAAATTAATTCAGAATATTTATTTTTGCCAATTAAACAGTCGAAGTTGTGGGTACTTATCGTTTCTCGACCGAGCAATCGATTCGCCATCATCTCTCCTCTATTCAGGGTGCTACGGTCATAAACAATACGAATTATCGTGTGCTTTAGCACAGATATTTTATTCAAAACGTAACTGAAATGTCTGAGTTGCGCAATGAACCACAATTTACTTTAATGAGATGGAGTTGTGTTTTTTTTCTCTTTCTTTTTCCAAATTATAGAAAATATCGCTCTAAATAAGTATCACTTCTAATGAAAGACCGTTTATTTCAAGATTATAACTTTCAACTACAAATATATAAATACATAAATATTAAAACCCTATCCGACTTTTTAAATGTTACACCCTTTTTTTGCAGGTTGTCTGAGTTAATGAGTACTTTAATTATTCTTTTCTGGCTTTTAAGATTAAATAAAGCCTTCAATCCTATGACGTTATAGAGAAGAACATCGATCAGAAGCAACAGAAACGTTCAAAGTAAACAGTTTGCAATATTTTTAGACTTAAGGACCGTGACGCAAGAGCTTTGATTTCGGGCTAATTACATTTTTAAAATGGTACATTGCAACATTTACCGTAAAACATAACGTTATATATAACAACTTACGAATTTTCTTTGTGTAACTAAAAACCAACATGTGTGGATGGACGTACAGCTGTAAAAGGAGCAGTGCATCTCACAAAGTAAAAGTTTAAGCTTAATTCATTAGATATTGATTGAAAATGAAAGAAACAAAAGAGGAATTTCCGTCAGTTGTTGATGGGTCAGTAAAAGGATCTGACAAAGCCTGCAATTTTAGTCAGCCATAAATAATCAGAAATAAGTTAACTCAGTCCCTTCCGTTGCCTTGATCAGAACCATCATATATCACATGATATTATATATCTAGCAGTTATTCTCTATATTGTATGTTGTATGCGTGCTCACTTAGAAATTTATTAAAATTAGTATTTCAGCAAGAGGTGAAAAAACTTCAACAATTTGTTAATGGTTGTACGATAATTAAAAAAATATATAGAGTTTTTCGATATGAAAGAAAAAAATTTTTGAAAAAGAATACTTTTCAAGAACAAAAATAGCTATAGTAACCATCAGCCAACACTCAATTAACAACATCATAAGACATTTTGAAACCAATTGTTCTGTTACGTACAGTCATATGCGTGTATGCATGTGTATATATATATATATATATATATATATGTATATATGCGTGTGTTTGTGTGCATTAGGGCTCTTTCTAACAAGCTTTGTTATGCTTTTGCGAAAGTTGAGCACGAGTCTGTGTCAAGTGACAAACGTGACACATAACAAAACAAAAACAATCATGGATATACAAATTTCGAATACATATGCAGATGTATGCATAGCGAATACAGATATATTCTAAAGTTATGTAAACCATAAAACAAACAAAAAACATAGAAAATACATTATAGTAACTTGTATGCGTACATACTGTGTGTACGTACTATATATATATATATATATATATATATATATATATATATATATATATATATATGTATATATACACCTTATAGTACTGGACCATAGTAGACCCAAAAATGTGGTCAAACAATAACAAGAGCCATATAAATTCAAATATCCACATACACCCAGCCGGACGCAGTTACTTTCGTATGAACGAAAGTTGGTTAAAGATCAAATTGTGTTTTTTATCTTTTTTTTTTTTTTTTCAGAAAAACGTCCGGATGTCCACACATACGTGTAGTTTCTGCATAGAGAAGAAAACGTGATGTCATTACAAAAATCATGTACATGTAAATTGAACTTGTTATTTAGATTCAATGATGCCAAGGTGTGCCGGTGCGCCTGTGTGTCGAAGCAGATGAGCTTCTATTGCATCTTTCTCCTTTCTACTCTTCTCAGTATAAGTGTAACTTTGGCTTTAATGCATTTGACATTTATTATATATATATATATATATATATATATATATATATACATATATATACATGTGTATACATAATGGACACGTACATCATCATCTGTGAACTGGAGTTACAATTGAAAACAATGATTTTATAGTTGATGACAAAAAAAGAAAAAAAAACAGGCAGAAACTTGTGATAACATTTTAAACTTATGTTTCTCTCCGCTCTTCTTTAATAAACATGAGAAAAGTGTGAAGTGAGTTAGGGACGGACGGAGAGCAAGAATTATTTTATAATAAAAGCATATCTTTGAAATTTATTGTTATGCAAACTATTTGACATAAAGGAAATGAAATTCCTGCAAAAAGGAATTAAAAACAATTTAAATTCTTTTATAACACACGCTTGCAGAGCGACAAACTGTTCTAAATATGTGCAGATATCTAGAAATAGGTACGAGAAGGTAAATCTAATTCTTTTTTCCTTTCCTTTTCTTTTCTTTTCTTTTCTTTTCTTTTCTTTTCTTTTCTTTTCTTTTCATTTTCTTATGGCAGTCGTACGTTAAATTTGAAGAGACTCGTAACCAGTACTCTGTATCGTTAAACTGTGGCAACTCTATGTGAAAATGTAGTAAGTCACGGAATATATATGTTTTCGCCAAAGGTTTTGCAAAATAGTTTTTTTAAGGCTTAAAGAAAAAGTACTACTAGTAGGTAATCATTCACAGTGGGTGATTACACTCGATCGATAAAAGCACGTAATGGAGTATTGGTTAGAAAGCTCTCAGTGCAGCGATTTTGATAGAGAAGCCAAGACGACATTTTGATAAATACTTGGTGTTATAACCTCTCATAGTTGCGAGAGTTAAGGTAGAAAGTTAGAACATAGTGAGCGCATGTGTCCTTAATGATTCAATCAATTCACACTAACATTGAATAAAAATTTTATATTGTAACACGTAATAAACATTTATTTAAAACAAGTGTATTCCAAAACTTGAAATCAATATGTTTGCAACAAGTGCACAACTGGAATTCGGACCGTAATGCTTTGATTTAATATTTAGTATAAATCCTTTTTAAGACCAATTCAAACAGCAATACAAAAATAATGTTATGCTTTAGGCTAAATGATTGTGTTTTGTGTGTTTTATAAGACGGTTGGATTCAATGCGAAGACTCACTCGAATCCATGCGCAACTTATGCATTTCCCTCCCTATGCAAATTCAAATCTAACAAGCGTATCGAAAAAGAATAAATGATTTTGAAATAATAATTTCCATCGAAAAGCGAAATGCGTTATATGTGGTCAATGCAACGTAGCAAGTCCGTCCGTCCACCCTTACTCTTATTGTAAACTTTTAGATTTTAAAAGCGAAAAATTAAAAATCGATGTTCGCATACGACGGCTGAGTGGCCAGGAGTTTTGAATAGAATAGAATAGAAAATAGAATAACAATTTTATGAATAATTCGTGGAAAATTTTCAATTGTCAGTTGAAAAGTCATTTTGTAAAAGTCATGTCAGTAATCATTCTATCCAATATCACATAACAATCTAAGCGTTGCCGCGAAAGGTGGAATGTCTGAAGCAATTCAATCCCCCACATTGGCGGTTAAGAAAGAACTTTGCTTCATTCTAAAGATGAATGTAACTTTTTTACTTTATTCCATAGATATTCACAGCATATCATATTTTCGAAATTGATTTTCAAGTCTCTTTTCAATTTCGCTTCATTTTATATGCATTTAATTTTTATTCACTTTTCAGAGATTTAACTATCAGTCCCTGTCTGTTAAACCGTACAAATTTCATATCAATAAAGGCTCTCGAAATAAATACGATTTACTGGCTTTTAGGCAGCTATTAAAAATAATTCATATTTTATAAATTTTTCCAATCTAGTTTGAAAGGTTAAACATGTTCGAGAATGAAAAAAAAAAAAAAAAAAAAAAGATTGAAATGTAAATGGTATTCCATCACATGTAGTCAATCTAAGTCGCACCTTGAAGGCCTTGCATAAAGATAAATAAAGCAGATTATTTTTGCAATAAAGACCATAAGGAAAGGAAATTCGCAATTGCTTATCGTAAGTATGACATACTTTTACAACCATGTTCATGCTCTTCACATGTTTCAGGCTACAATCGCATCTTGACGATGGCCAATAAATGTGCATGAGTCTCTTTTATATGTTTAAGCATAAAAAATGCTCTTTACAACCAGCAAATAGCATTACAAACGAATTCAAAGGTAACTCTCCGGCAAAAAAAAAGACAAGAGAAAAAAAATATTTGCTTTGCGTCTATGATGAACGAAGTCCCGAAATATGCTTTTCGTATTTTTTTCCCTTTTTTTTTTCTTTTTACATATGAGTCGAACATAAGGATTGCTGTATATAAAGTAACAACAAGATATTAAGGAAGTATCATTTTATCTATCCTAGTATTGGAATGGAAAACATATATATACATGTTGTAGATTCCTTTCTATGATGGCAAAGAACGTCGTTCGACCATATACAGATCCAGATGCTATGTAAGCGAAAGTGTGCATCGAAAGTTTCATTGCGAAAAGTTTAACCCCAAAGATCTATCTTCGCTTTAATCAACCAATCGTCATTGACAACGAACAAAGCCCTGATTTAAGCCGGTTCAGATCGGTGTATGATGATGAGTATAAAAATCGACTATACCCTTAACATTAAATAATCGACTTATGTGTAGACTCAATGTTATGCATACATTAATAAACACTAATGAATTTTATTTAAGCAAACGTTTCATACTCGTTGATATGCTCACAAAAATTATAATGGGAGAGAAGAGAGAGAGGGTCAATGAATGCATTTTTGTACCTCATGTAACCTACGAGTGAAGTTAAAAGCATTTAAAATTAATCTACTTAAATAACATGTTGTGTAATATAACGAAAATTTACAGTAACTAATGCAATAACAGTCACTTTTAACACAGACGCATACATTTATGCACAAAGGTACTATCTGCTCTTACCTAACGTTTACCTAAACCTGCATGCTATTAAATGTGTGGGTATTGATAAAATGTGTGGGTGTGATTTCATGTTCACTGTGGGAGAAATAGTCCTTTTTTTAAACAACTTTATTTGCCATACAAAACCTGCAAATGTCACATATATTTAACTATATTTTAGTGTTTGAATGGACCAAACATTGAGTTGCGATATGTGTGTGAGTCACTTTATAAAATATATTAACTAAAAAATGCAGATTTTTCACAACATTTTATATGAGACGATGACGGAAAAAAGATGAAAGCATGAAAGGCTTTTGGGCTTTATAGGAGAAATAGTGGTGGGTGGATTTAAAGAATCGTAAGGAATGGTAAATGGACAAGCAAGCAACAGGGAAACAGGACAACGTGCATTATCACAGGCTATAAAGCAACAACAACAACAACAACAACGCCAGTAAGAGCAGCAAAAACTACTGGTTGAAATCTAATTATTGCATACGGTAGGCGAGCACAACCTAGTTGACTTTTAGTGTTACGAACACTTTGGTGTTGTTATACGCGACTTCTCTGTTTTACGGTTTAAAAGCTTTACACACATAAACCATCTCTCCTGTCCGCTTTCAGGGCAGATACTCAGATTTTAAACAATTTACCTTCGATTCTATTTCCGACAATTTCGTTAACGTGCACTTTACTACATTCACGTCTGTGTTTCATGCTTTTTGTTTTTCGTTTTTTATTCTTTATTTTTTATTTTAAGTTTTTTTTATTTTTTATTTTTCATTTTAAGTTTTTTTATTTTTTATTTTTTTTTTTCTTTTGCACACATGACCAACCATATCCTTGTCGTTTGATGGGGAAATCTAATTTTCGCATCATTTGACAACACTTTTACGTTTTCATTTGATTACATTATCGTTGATGCAGTGATTGTCAAGATATCGTTTCAACTGAACGTGCATATATGCATATGCATATGTGAGCTTTTGTGTGAGCGGATATATGAATATAATATAACATGATATCCATTTCTTTTCTTTTTTTACTTATTTATGCATTTCTGTTTTTTTTTTTTTTGTTTGTTTCAACTTGAATACCAAACTAAATTGCTTGGATTCCTTTCTTTAATATATATATTTATATTGATTTGAAATTATTTAAAAATCTGTTAAAATAAAAGAAAGGAAAGAAATCAAACTGCACAGAGGATATATTGAAGAAAAAGAAACAATCAAAGGCAAAATAACCAAAATTTTAAAAAAAATCTCTTAGCAAAAAACAAGTAAAGCAGTTTTATATGCCCTGAGGCGAATCGATGAGATACCTACAACCCCAAGCAAAGGATACATAAGGATTGCAAAGAATTTTTCAAATTCTAAGTATGTTATCTGAGCCAAAGGGAATAGTTCTACTTACCGTTTACTACTGGCTTTTTGCCGCTTTGGCTAGGGACTGCAAACTGCACACTTCCATTTTAAACGTGAGCGCGTCTGTGTAATGTCTTAGAATCATTTGGAATTTTCGATATTTGTTCAAGAATATATAATTAAGCCACGTTTAGTTCTCTATTTCAAATTTGTACGACGCTGATCGTTTTCAAATAGAGTCTGCAGGCAATCATTGAGATTCTTAAACCGCTCAAAAACATACATAACTTGCAATGCCTTTGACGTGCATTTCGGGTATTACAAAGCAAAAAGCAAATCATGCACCCACTCCTAAAGGGTGCAAATAATAAGAAGAAATAAGAAAACTGGACAAAAAGACATACCTCAGTACGTTAAACCCAAAGTTTTATCTATAGTCTTACGGCTTCATCCATGGACTAGTTGCCCAAAATGTTTATTCAGAATTGATGCGAATATTTGGAAAAAAAGCTTAATTAAGACGCGTTATGAGCCGGGATACTAACTAGGGTGTCAAACTCAGCCTTTTTAGCCCTTATTCTGCCGGCTCACTTATAACACCGCACATGTAATTTTTCCAGAACTAAGTGACCCTAGTAATAATAATAATAATAATGAGAATGTGAAGACAAATTGGAATTTAACTATCAAAGACATCAACCGTATTCCTTAACAGAGCTCTGTTAAATATTTAGAATTAAGATTAGATAGTTGGATTTGAAAGTCTCCAATTGGTTTGTTTTCCCATAGTCATCTCTAGCTTAGACATCAAATTTAAACAAATTTTCAAAAATAATTCTCGAAGGTATTTGCATATATTTTGAGGTGATATGGGTGAATGTAGGTGACATTTTCTAATTTGGACACGCTAGAGTCTCAAATTTGGCAGTGTTTTCGTAGCCATTTTTCATTAACATACCAAATTTTAAGAAATTGTTGGAAATAATTCCAGTAAGCTGAAGTTGAATTTGTTTAGCTTGTTGCACAGGTATTTTCATATAGATGTATGAAGCGTCCACAAAAATATTTTACATTTTCTAATTTGGACAGAGTGCGCTTCCAAATCCAACTGTATCTTAATCTAAGATATTTAACAGAGGTCTGTTAGCACGTTGGCCGAACAGAGAAAGGTAAATGGTAGGTGTCTATACTAAAATTTATTTTTTTGTTTTATCTTTACAGCCTTGAACAATTATTGTACAAGGGCTAATTTCGCTCCTAGCTAACTAGTACTGTCCAAGAGATAGAAAGAATTTTCCATTTGAAATCGAGATGTGAAAGGAGAAGGAGATCTGCTTTCTTTGAATGTTGCCTTTTTTCCGTTTGACTTCACCTCAACTAATCAGATTTTCACATTGTACGTATATACACGATACAAAGAGCAGTTAAGCATCTTAAGAAGAGATGTAGGCAAGGGCGAGTGTATCGGTCAGCTTCACGAAAAGGTCTACAAACAGTTGCTACTCGTCGTCAGCGGTGTTTAAACAAAAAAGTGCAGGAATTCCGACCCACTTTGTAACATTTTGTAAGACCGATAAAGTGAAGCACTGAGAACTAATCACAAATTCATGACATTGCGACCGTCCGTGTACTAGTGACATTACACATGAAAGTCTGCAAGAACAAAAGAAGCACTTAAAGGTTATTATTATCGGAAAATTATGTGAATTCGTGTGAATAGCGGCGACAGCTATATGTTGTGCTACGAACTTATTGAGCGGCGTGTTGTGTGCCTAAGGAACGCCATAAATAAAAAATGAAAATGTATCGAAAGCGATTTATGTAATTTTATTATGCAAAGATTTTGTTTTTCAAAACTCTTCCCGTTGATTGGTAAATAATCTTAAGAAGAGTCTGCTTAGGAAATTTATTTAATTTTCGTAATATATTTACTCGTAGGTTTAAAAATTTGATTTATGTGCAAGTTTGAAAATTGATTTATCTCAGAATGCAAAAATCTAAGTGTATGGGAAAGGATTGACATGCACTTGCGTTAACAGGAAAACTTCTTAATGGCGATTTAATATAATAATCTATGACTTAATTATTGGTTTACCTCAGAGAACTTGGTACGGTACTGGCCACAAACTTAATTTAATTAAGAATATTATTATAGTAGTGAAACAGTAATTGCGAATGAAGTTCTCTTATGCTCAACATTTGCAGATAATCAAATTTCATACATCTTATGTAATATGATATTTTCGAATTTTATCTATTCCGAGTTTAGTATGAATTAATTAATAATATTGTTGTATGCCCGAGAATAAGAAATTTAAATCTTACATTATTAGTTTTAATTCTATTAACCCTAAAAACAAAGTTTCTTATCTTAACCATGTTGATAATTAATTGACTATATATGCTTCTCTATGTCTCTGGCCTTCTTGTCTGTGGTTATAATTTCTCAATGAAAATATAAACAAAAGCTT
Organism: Glossina pallidipes; assembly: GCA_000688715.1. NCBI lineage: Eukaryota > Metazoa > Arthropoda > Insecta > Diptera > Glossinidae > Glossina > Glossina pallidipes. The sequence goes on from KK500072.1 coordinate 92,064, forward strand.
GCAATTTTCGATGTTTATTCATGCTGCTCAGAAAATTAATCAAATCTAATTTCAGGACACACTAAACGAAAAGTATTTTAATTGTGAATCTATTGCAGTAACATCTGCGTTACAAGGATGCATTATCAGAAGTTCTCACATTTGTGAGAAAATATCTTTTAGCAAAGTTTTTAATGCATTTTTGCATAGCTATGTCCTGCTGTAACGGTGTATTTGTTCTTGTTGCTATTTCTGTTTTCAACATTTAAACTTGAATAAACTTTGAAGATTACTACGTACATGTACATTATTACGTGTATAGATGTGAGGTTATTAGTTATATGCTAAGGACTGTGTTGATGCGGTCAGCTTTATATATTGCTTTAACGTACCCTTATGCCAGGCGCACATTTATGTGTTGTGAAAAGTCTATATACATATTCATATACGAGGTGTGTTCAAAAAAAAAAAAAAAAAAATTTCGTGGACTATGTCCATTCAATTTTTCAATATTCTTTTTTTTTATTATTATTATTATATTGGGACACATGTTCCCCCACATATGTTGGTTGACATTATCAGCCATTTTGCATTTTTCGTTTCTTTTTTTTCTTTTGATGGATGTAAAGGTCAGATTTGTTGTAATGTGCTTGGTGATTTTTTCCTATTGAAAAAGGGGCTGTATTAAATTTGGTCTGAAAATTAAGATGAAAGACACCAGCTCACTTAAAATATTGACTGTGGCATTTGGCGAATCTAAGTTGAGTAAAACAAATGTTTTTCAGTGTTACAAGCTACTCACAGAAGGCCGAGAAGATGTTACTGACAATGCCCGACATGGAGAATCGCAGCACGTCAACAACCGAGAAATGCGCTGAAGCAGTGAAGAAAATTAGTATGAAGAATCATCGAATTACTATTTGAGAAGTTGCTGAGGATATCGGCATATCGTGTGGTTCATGTCATGCAATGTTTTGGAAATGAAACGTTACCCTAATGCACCAGCACTGGCGTCATTGCTTGTTGTTAATTTTTGGTCGAAAACAAAACCGTAATTATGCTTCAGCCACCGTCTCTACCGATCTTGATGCTCTGCCATTGTTTTCCTTTTCCCAAAATTGAAAAGACCCATGAAAGGGAGCTCTGGCACATTTAAAGTGATAAAGACCGTACCGCTAAAAGGGTTCATGGCCATACTAGGAAACGCACATCAAATACTCTTAGAAGATCGGCAGAAGTGCTGACACAAGTGCACTATACCTAAAGCGGATTACTTTGAAGGGGACAAAATTTATACTAATGTTTATACAAAAATTTTTCGGGAAGAACAAAAAAGTCATTTTTTATTATTTATTTTAAACACACCTCGTATGTATGTATACGAATATGTCTAGGGCTTTTAAAGTATCTGTTAACTAGTTTCGTTATATTATTGCTTTTGAGTTGTTTGGCATTTATTTATCTCATGGGTGCGTTTGTCTGTAAAAGCTAGTTAAAATTTGTTATCACACCTCTATGTATCCATTTATGGTATATAGTGAGCGTGTACAAGTATGTGGTATATATAGGTATATATGTATAAATAAAACTATATTTACAGGTGTGTATGTTTGCTTTTCTTTGTATGAATACACGCATACATACTAGCACTTATATTTGTTAGTGTTGATTGTGCTTCTATCTGCATTTGACAAATGGTTTTTGAAAACGATGTTGAATGCATAAGTTAGTAATGCATGCGGTTACACATTTGTATCTTACAAGGTCGGTATGGGGTAAGTACCTATTTATGTATGTATATAAGTATGGCAGTGATTGCAATTGTAAATATAAATCCGAAAGGCAATGCTCGTTATTCAACAAGCAAGTGTTGTGACATTCGTTTCTTCATTAACAGAATCCTTGAAAAGAACTAAACCAAAGTGGCCGACAAACATCATGCTATTTATTAATAAAAGAGAAAGAGGGAAATTTACCTCTAACTTTAATGTCAACGAATTCTTAACTATTTCCCATTAACCATTTCGACCTGTTCGTGCATAATTTTTTCATTTTAACTATTCGCAATATACATAAACATGTATTAAAAGTAAAAACATTACTAAATATTTACAATCACATTAGCGTACGCATCAGTATCTTATACAGAAAAAGGCCTATTTCGGCTTAGATAGATTCGCTAGAGCCCTCCGACAAGGTTCAAAGTTCAAAATGAATCAAGTTCATTAAGGTTAGTAGTTTTTAGAGAAATATGATGTCGGATCAATTAAAGTCTTGATTCAATAATAATCGTCTATGATTAAGGCGAAGAATACCGTGCAGATGAAAAGTCTCCCCGTGAAACTTGTGCAAATCGTTGCCATTTAACAACATTGTTTCCATTCATGACACAAATATTTCCTTCTTTTGACAATTAATTGCAATAAAGTGCAATGTACCGAAATAATGTAAGTCTCCTCGGCACGATCGTGATAGCTTTACTTTATATATCTTATGAATCTTCATAAAAACATTCATAAAATGTCAACACAGATTACATAATGTTCCGCCTGGATGCGACTATAAGATTAGTGAACAAGCTATGCTTTCATGTCATTTCATTGAGAAGACACTGACATGACATGAATACGTTTCATAGAATCTTTAGTTAGTTCTCTCTCTTGGTTAGACCTCTAGTTAAGCTGAGCACTTATTTAAAAAAAAAATTCTTGTTATAAGAATTCGATGTTAGAAGAACACGGACATTTTATTTATTCATTTATTTAATTCTACTTATACATGAGACTCGACTAAACAAATAACAGTCGAGTTCAATTGACTCTTAAAGCAAAACTTATATTAATTAATATTAAAACTTAGTATAAGTACAATAAAACAAATAAGAAGGAAAAAAAGGAAAAAGAAAAAAAAGCATGTACACAACTAGCATAGAGCCGCATTTACAACCGGTACAGGACCAAATTGCAAATGAACCCCTCAGCCATCGCGAACATGCATAAGCTTGGCAACCGATAATAGTTAACATCAATGAATTTTCGTGACTATTTATTGTTAAAAGCTAGTTCAGGTACGACATGGGTAAATCATGTGTGTTAAGCAATGCTGCTTTAATGAACTTTAAAGAGTCCGATAATGAGAATAAGTGGTAGACGTCATTTAGGTTCTTGCAAACAGCTCTGAGCGGGTTAAATAGCTCATAAAAATATTTACACTGATTAACTTTAACCAAGATAAAGTGTCTAGAGAAGCGGTTAGAGACTTTAAAGCTTATTTATTTCACCAAGCAATGAAGACGAATCAATAGCACCATTTATTACTTTGATTACAAAGGAAACGCCAAGAACAAATCTACATTGCTCAAGAGACAACAGAAGCAACCTATTTTCATAGGGAAGAATGCCCCTCATCGGATCCCAACACAAATTCCTAAGGGCAAACAGCAACAATTGTTTTTGCACAGATTCAATTCAATCTACATAGCACCTATATGAAGGAGACCACACCATAGAGGCATGCTCGAGTATAGGTCTAACCAAACACATGTACAGCCTTTTCGAAATGTAAGGATCATCAAGCTATTTGGACCACCGTTTTATAAAACCAAGCGCGGACTTCAATTTGTACGCCAAAAATTGTTTATTTATTGTACTCATTATAATGCCTTCAGTTAATCTGATGTTTTGAATTAAATTCGGCGCCGTTTTTCAACGTTGAGCGCCATTTTTCTTTTTATGCCCATCGCCGAGGAATTAGGGATATCTTCATGTTGTCAAAATGTTTGTAACGCATAGACCCCACAACGCATATATATGCTTGATCAGCATCAAATTCTAAAACGATATAAGCATGCCCGTCTTGGTCGCAAAACAGAAGGTATCGACTACAAAATTGGCAGAAACAACGCAAATTCTTGCACGCAGATTGATATTGAAAATGAGCTAAATCGGTCGCAGGACATATCTACAGTACCGCGGGGACTGAGAATACCTCTGCTTTTCCAAAGGAATAAAAGATTGATTTTTTGGCAATTACTGATAAACGACAGCGAATAAATCCACAAAAATTTGGCCATATATTCTGCTGCAGTACCTCTATGAAAGTTGAAAAACTCGGCCACGCCTAGAGAATTTTATAGTGTCGTAAATTACTTATTTTTTAAATCTTTTAGTTGGCATAGAAGTAAGATTCAAAAACTCTATAAAGTGTATAAAGTTTACATCAATTTCAAATTCGGAATGCACGTAAGCATGTACGTCCGTTCATTTGTCCATCTGCCTGTCTGCGCAACTATGTAGTGTCTGTGGTAAACATTCTACCGCTTGGCAAAATGAAGACATCGCCTGCACACCTGCGAAAGGACTTGAAAATGACCCAAACTTTTCAAAGAACACGCCTACATCGCCCACACGACTGTGTACGAGGAACTGTACTGTAGATATTTTCGCCTTCCGTGTTTTTTGCTCATTACTCTTAAAATACACAACACACACAGCATATAAAATTCCAATCCTATTCTGAGAAGAGAAAAAATCGGTATAAAAATTTAATGCTTTTGTTCTTTTTTAGTCTTTTTTAGGATAGCGATGATGGATCTAAAAGATTCGGTCACAAACGGTTATAATTTTCTTAATTGTTTTCGATTGAAACTTGGATCAGTTACACTGCTCGCTGATAGAGTCCCATAACTCAAAAATATATTACGAGAATAATTGAGGTGTTGCCATTTTTTAATATTTTTCAAAAAGAAAAAAGCCCGCTGCATGTACGTTTTATCACAAATCACGTCACGATGTGCTTCACAGGCTCACGGCCAGAAAAGAGAAGGAGACTATTGTGTGAATTCACTCATTTATCCAAACCGACCACATACACAGAAATACAAAACATTACACGGAGGCGATATCTTTTTCGGGTCCGGGAATTATATAAAAAAAAAGAAATAGAAAACCTTCAAAAAGATAAGAAAGAAAAGATATTCGTTGATCTAAGTTCGGCATATCTCATATGTTTCTGAGCTGGCATGTGCAGCTCTGGAACTCGTCTCTGTCTCAAATTTTGGTATTGATTGTGTCTTTCCTGTCCAAGATACATTTCGGACTGTGAATCTGTGGATCTCGTCATTCGAAAAGAAAATAATTCGTTTTGACATCGTGGCTAAGTGCAAATGTACAAATATTTTTTATCTTTTTGCAGAGTTAATTGTGAATTTAAAGTGAAGTAAAAAATAAATTTGTAACATGCAAAATGAAATTATTAAAAATTTATAAGATCAAAGGTTGAATGAGTCGTGAAGACTCAACGTGAACCGATTAGCGTTAATAATCTCCTCAAACATTAGCTTTCTTGTCATCTCAAGACGATTACCTGGAAATCTATATCGAAAATTCGTTTCCCCAATGTAAATATGAAATCGGAAAAGAAAGAAATATTAATACATATCTTCAATATTTCTACTTTCCAGACATGTCAGGCATATTAGGATTCTGTTCAAGCACATATGCAGAGCAAAAAGTTCAGAAACAGAAGTTTCGTTTAAAGTGTACCCTTTTAGTTTGGTGATAACGTAAAACTTTTTCAATGCAAGTAAATATAAAGTGAGTGCCAAGTAAAGAAGTAACCAATCGCTTGCATATACGTAGACACATGCGCACATGTGGTCTCTTTATCATTTGACACAAACCATTTCCGCTGCCAAATGCAACAATTTTCTTAGAATATTAACCGCAAAATGTAGAATTGTATCACTATATTTGTGATTACTTTTGACCAAACAGATGTACAAGTATGCATGGAATCATTCTCCCTTTGAAATCAAAAATTTCGATTAAAAATTGTTCTTCATCATAACTTTATGTGCATAACCAAATTACGTGTCAATCTACAAACTTACGAAGCAACTAATTATTGTATTATACACAAACGCACATACATACACAAAATATACTCGCATACACGAATTCATGCGTAATGTAACCAATAAAACCACATTAAGTTGTTAATTAAGTGGCTTTTGTCGAATTCTGTTTATTATTAGACACAGAGCTATATATATATATATATATATATATATATATATATATATANATATATATATATATATATATATATATATATACATATACATATATATATATATATATGTATGTATATATATGTACATGTGTGCGTGCGTAGTGGTTTTTCTGGTAACCCCTAAATTTATTTGTTTGCATGTTCATGAATATACAGTTGTATATAATCTAACACACACACACACACACGCACACACATAGGCACACTCACCTTTCATATATTATATATAAATATTTTGCAAAAAAAACTATTGTGTGAACATAATAAACAGAAATTAATATATATTTAATTAAAGGATTTTAATGAAATACAGAGAAACGAAGTATGATAATAAATAACTATATTAATATGTAATTATTTTATTTATTTTATTAGAATTATTTAATAATATCCTATGGCACTCTTTAATATGACCACCATTGTGTACACAACTTGCCGCCGGTTTCAAATTAGTATATATTTGTACATATATAATGGAGGGAACGTTGAAATTTTATTTGCATTTTATGATCATACACTAAATCGCAATTATATTGCAGATTGTATTATTAAGTGAAATGTAGCCTCTTCTTTTTATAGCCGATGCTTAAGGGTGAGACAATATGGTATAAATCGCCAGATACCCTTAAGAGACGCCCCCTTTATATGTGACCAGCGTAAGATTCCAAGCCAATTTAAGTACTTTCGCATTCACGGTCACCAAATTATGATAGCAGAGTGAAAGAGAAAGAGAGAAAGACAGAGAGAGAGAGAGAGAGAGAGAGAGAGAGAGAGAGATTGATTCAATTTTACCTAGAAGTCCACAGATTAGAAACTTGTATATATCCCCACACTTCGCTAACGGTGATAAAAATTTGCAAAATATTCAATCATTTAATTCCGAGTCGCTGATTAGCGAAATCAACGTAAGAACTTTATATTATATCGGACAGTTTTGATTTTTTTATACGAATACAACACGTTGCTGCAAGAGAAACCGATACGAAAAGTGATGAAAAAGTCTGCGATAGCCGAACTCGAGAAGGTGTTAAATAAGTTGAAAGGGAGTTTGTAAATAATGCATGTTTTAGTCGTGCCTTTCATATTTCATTAAAACATGTATGCAAATACTATGCTTTAGAGATTTTTTCAAATTAAAAAACATTTATTAAATTTTGTTGTTTGTTTTGTTTTTTTTTTTTTTTGTTTTCATTTTATTTTCATATTGAATGTGCATGAGATTCGATTTAAACTGAAAGCACATTTTATGCTATAGTGAATTTGTCATTTTATTGAATTGTATCAGCGTGTGTTTGATTGCGTGTTTATGAGTTTCGTCTGCTCATAAATAGCCATACAAATAGCCTAAGGAATATTAGGATTGTTGTTTGGGTTAAATTTTATTGAGAATGTTAATTAAAATTTTCTGAATATATATATATATATATATATATATATATACACATATATACATTTATGTGTATGTAAAACAGAAAAAAAAAACACTTTTGATTTTAAGCATTTATATATTGTTTTTTTTTTTTTTTTTGTTTCTCTTTTTTGAAACAAACAAAAAGTTACCCCATCATTATCATCGGATGAATGTGTGAATAGATGCGATAAAGAATTCGCTTAGGGCTTAAAAATGTTTTAATTTATAGTTAAAGAATGTATATACATATATGTGCACATATATATTCTATACACGTATATATTCTTTATATATATTCTACATATTCTATATATATATATATATATATGTATATGTATATATGTATATATAAAAAAGTTTCTATTTAACAGTTAGGTATACCATATATCTAGTTTTTATTGTTATGCTTGTTGTCCTTGTGTTGTTTATTGCTTCATAAACAAATTATAAACATACATATATATGTTGTTTTATTAAAATCTCATAGGTTTTCCTTTTACATTGCCGCTAACAATCGAAGTGACGAGGTTTATATACATTTATGTTTGTATTTATAAAAAATTAAACTTCATTTTACATGAATACACGTATTACGCTTATAGCTACGAATTTTTCATTAAATTTGAAATTAAAATTATGCGATCACATATATAACCACTGTTAGGATTCTATACAATCTCTTGCATACAACGTATAAATAACATATAAAAAACATTTTTTATATCATCCATTCATTGGTTTCATTTATTTATAAACAAATAATTCTTATTATCAAAGAAATTATTTTATACAAAATTAGATAAATTTAATAAACACTCATCCATATAAAAAACATTTCTTCAAATTGGACAAAGAGAAAGCACCGCTACAGCCGCTGTAAACGGAATGTATTGCATAAGTAAGAATCAAACTACGATTCTAAACTCGATTTCTGAAACATTTTGCGTATTAGAATAATTCTTGCTTAAGACTCATTCACTGTCTCATTAAAAATGTCAACATATCACCTGGGGCCGACGGTAGTAATGGAACTCCATTCGAATTTTACTTTTTCCAAATCTTCTACAAAATGTATCCCGCGCTCAACTGCAAGCTATGAGCTATCGACCTCAATCTAGGATGGAAGCTCCTATTTTATATCACTTCCCACCATTTTTTTTTATCTTATGGATACACGAAAATGTAAAATTTTGTTATGATTTAAGATTTCGAACAATTATTTAAAAAATCGATATTAATGCTGGATTTTAGAATGATCTCCATCGTTTAAGTGACACCATCAACTGTCATCATAGACAAGATTGCTACGCTTATCGTGAATGTGCATTAAATACATATTAAGATGAGCTCAAAAGCTAATTTTGCTTTTCTACTTATTTTTATTTACGTTTACGCTGACGCCCGTCAGTTCGTCATGCACTCTAACCACTTTATATTTTTACTGATTGTCTGTCGCGAGATTTCCATAGAGAGGATACTTTCCAATTTTCCTACGTACTTTCTGTCGTTCGCTTCAGTATTTCGAACAACCAAAAATCTTTTCTCGGCTTTTTCTGTAACATCACAGATGCTACCCCGGGAAGCAACCCCGACCACTGACAATTGAATCATTAAGAAGTCAAGCTAACCATGTTACTCAACACCAATGGGTCTATGTTTGGACAAAGTATGTAAGTTCATCTGCCCATCGCGAGTCGATCTTAACTTCTCTTCCATTGCTCAGAAAGGCGATGCGTTGCCAATATTTTTGAACATCATAATTCCGTGAGTGTTGTACCTTTGCTTTGTAAATGCTTTCTTATATAGAAAGAGCGATTGGTATGCTACCGATGACGCATGGCTGTATTGTCGTAAATAGTGCGAAATGCTACAATTATTCCCAATGCGCACAAACGACGCGATCCCTGGATGCGTTGTTACATGATAATACGTTCATCGCTTCATGCCAACTAGATGATCCTTGCAAAATCATAGATCCATTCCAGTTTTTGGATGGCTGCGGCTTTGTGTAACTCCCTTGTCTAGGGCTTTCTGCTTTCTTCTTTCTCTGAGTGACATATTTGGGATACGCATTGGACGACAGTTCACAGTCGATCGCACCCCCCCACTTATCAGTTTGCTTCTTACGATGTATAGCGACGCCACCCATTTCTAGCGTGACTCTCATCATTTTAACGAATCTATTGAACTTACTTAGTGTGTGGATCCATTTAGGTGGCGTATACAGCTATTGCTCCGTTCGTGGGACTACAGCTCTCAAATTATTTACGGTCACAATGCACGTCAATTTTAAATGTTTTTAAAAATTTCATCGGCGAAATCGTCTTCTTGAATAACAATTTTAAGTGAGACTTTAGTTTCTTTGGCGCTCGTACACTGGCCATTTCTTTCTATAATCGACTTGACTTATGCGCGGAGAAAAATATCATCTGTAAATATATAGCCCGTACCATTTTATAGAGGTAAATCCAGCGGCTTTCGAAAACAATTGCATGTTTTCAGCTTGTTAGCTGCAAACCAAAATTGCTACATCCTCCTCTCCTCCTTCACGAAGTATGGTTGCTTTAGGGCTATTGCTTCAATGACTAGGCGTCTAACATTTTAGGTAAAGAGCAGTTGTGCTGTCCGGCAGCGGTTAAAGTTTATGTGCATAAATTTCATAATATGCTTTGTGGTCCTACCATCAGCTGCTTTCTCCAAAGGTTATATACCCTATTTTTTTCCGTAGTAGAGTACAAATCTTGGAAGCCCTCTTCACTGCGCATCTACTTCTCTCTCTTCCTCTGTATGTGTATGTGCGTCTTTTACCGGCAGCATTCACTATTACTCATTTTTGGTAGCTACGTGCCAAACCTACGGTCAGCACACATACCCTTTCTGCCACACTCTCCCCGCTGGATCACCGTTGAGTATCACTTCGCGGAGGCTGGTTGTCACTAGCTCGCGTCTTTTGACGGCATCTTAGTGAATTCGCTTCGTGGTTTCAATAACTTATTTTGCCCAATCCCTGTCTTTCCAAACGTCTCAGAGCCTTTCTTACACCTTACTTTTCTATAGCACTCTAAACCGACACAACTTCCACATATAGTATGGAGTATATCGTTGGGTGCCATTTGGCCTTCTCCTAAATCGAATCTGATACAACGAAACATTGAACGCTTCGCTTCCAGCTCTACCTCTACGAAGCTCGATAACTTGTCAAATGCAAATCAGGACAAGTGGTTTCGAAAGCAACCATGGCCGGCAAAAAATACCAATCACGACTCCGACATCGCCGTTTAGACAAGTCATAGATTCTTTTTCAAAAAGATATATTGTTATAAAAAGGCATGTCAAAACTTTAAACATAGTCTTCGAAAGCAGCTCAGAGCGCAGCTGAAACAATTTAAATTTATTTCATTTGAATTTTGTGCAATATCTTTAAAACAACATTTTTTTGTTAATAGAAGAATGCGCTTTTTTTGTCAAAAGCGAACTTTTTCATTCAATCCGACGTCGTTCACTAAATATATGCAAATTTAAATTAAATGAGTTTCTTTTTATTCAAATTTGGATCAATTACCCGAAGTGCCATAAAGCGCTTAAAGCTGAACAAGGCCTTGTCATTTTTTAATATTTTTCCCAAACAATTCTTTTTTCTTAGTACTTATATTAAATATACGCCTAACAGCGTCCCTGAATATTATTATCCCGCTACATAGACTTCCATCCAAAAATAAAAAAAAAAACACTCTCAAAAAACTCCCCTTTCTTAGACTGTTGCAGTGTTCGCACTATTTACTAGTTTTTCTTTTTATATATTATATAAATAAATGTATATCTTAATATATATAATATATTGTTACGAAATTCCTTTTCTCAGATACGGTTCGTATCACTAGATCGTGTATCTTCTTTTTTCTTTCTTCTTTACAATTGCACGTTTTGACTTCAAAACTCTTTCGTTTACAATCAATTTGTTTAAGGGCTGAAGCTTTCATTTCAACTCAAATGTTCTTTGCCGAGTAACTCTGCCTTCCGCGAATAGTGTATTTATACACATTTTTACAAGCATATTACTATTGCCGAAGTTCATGGCTTCATTTTTAATCCGTTAACCTGCTTTTCCCGCTAATCGTTTTCCTCGGCCGGCAGCTGCATGACGCGCCGCAAATGTATACATGGGTTTTCCCTCTCTACGGATTTTATTTTCTTTTGGGAAAATCAATTAGTTGGAATGAACTGGATTTGGGATTTCCGTCACACACACACACATATATTTATATATATATATATATATATATATATATATAGGTCCAGCGAATGCTTTGTCACACTTAACATGAAATTCTTTGTAAATATGAATAACTGAAGTGATAATGTCGAAAGCAGAAGAAATAAACAAACTATTTACAAGTTTGATTAAAAAAAAATTCTTTCACCAATCTTTGGCATGCATATGTAAATAAATAAAAATAAATAAGTAAAACAACCATAATAGGGTCCTCAAGATTCATTGTCGTTTATGTGTTAGCTTCTATTAAAACGCACTACATATTAGGTCTTCAATAGCTGGTAGACAGACGGACAGAGGTAGTAAACTCACTGAATCGTATATTAATTTCATGGAATCTATGAGCAAGATTTCAAACTATTACAAATAAAGAAATGCTTTTAGTGTACCGTTGTTTTATTAATTATGGATAAAAGGTAAGAATAGTATACAGTAAATATGTCCACATACATAATAAATATAACTGATTGCATATAGTATCCGAAATTTATGATTTGAAAGAAGCGTTAAAAAGATGTTGCCAATATAAATTTTTTTTTTTTTTTGGGTTACTAGCACAGCGCCTGTTCTGCTGTTAGGCACCATTTTGGATGCTAAGGGCGTTTTTTTTTTTTTTAATGTAAAAAACCACTTTAGCAAGGAGTCCGTGTTAGGTTTTATGTATTGAAGAAACTTTGTTCAGTGAAACGCTGAAAATATGGCAGAGGACTTCCTTCTTTAAATCCCCGATCAATTGACATGACATCGTTTGACCTGTCTATGCTTTCTAAGCGAAAAACCCTGTCATGTAGAAGGCGTTTTGAATCCAATAAAAGAAATTCACTGAACTTGTTGTAGAACATACCTTAAGAGATATGGCGAGGGTGGACGAATGCGTGTGGCTATTTGAAAAATTGACAGAATTCGTTTTTTTTTTTACTTTTTATATAAAGTATGCACGTAGAGGACAAGGAGAAAAAAAACGAACAGAAATGTATTATGATGTTGTCCCTGTATCCAGCAACGAAATATGAAATGCAGAAATTATTTACAAAACGAATGTTGTTAAAAAGTTAGAGAGAGAGAAAAAAAAGGAAAAAGAGCGAAGACAAAATATAAAAATAAATCCGAGAATTTAAAAGAAATGCGAAAAAATACAATAATAATAATAAACTTTTGTGCTATTGGCGTATGTTGCTCTTGAATATGATGCTGATGATGATGATGATGATGATGATGATGATGTTGTTGACTTATGACAACTGTAGATAATTTACTATGGCAACAACTTTACACTGAAAAAGATAGAGAAGTCTACAACTAACGATAACGGCAAAATAGTATATAAGCAGGGGCACACAGCAAACACGGTAAATAAACTGCATATAATTCTGCTTAAAAGTTCTTAGAAACATGCATATATTCATATATGAATGTATTGTATTGAGGTGTGTGTGTGTGTGTGTGTGTGTGTGTGTGCGTTTGAAAGGAGATTACAAATGCAACAAACGAGCAACAAAGCGGAACAAATAAACAAACTGATGGAAACTGCATTTTATATGTAAAGCATTTTGTAGCGTTATCCTGGGATTTACGAGCTGATTGTGAACTAAAATAGTAATAAGTAGTGGAGAACTTTAACGCTATTCAACACACATATACACACTAACACACCATCATGAACATTATCATCACCAACATCTTGAGTAGATGAATGAAGAGCTGGAGGAGACAATAGTAGTTTAGTTCTTTATATTTTGTACTCTTCTCTATTTTCTTCTTTTTTTTTTTTTTTTTGTAAATGAAAGGAGGATGCGCTTTATTACCCAATATTATCAAAAGTTAAAGAAGAATGGCTCTGGGCATTGCATCTGGTTTTGTTTGTTTTTTTTTTTTGATTTCTTTGATTTTTTTTTTTTTCTTTTTTTTTTATGCTTCTATTATTGTGTTTGTCAGAGGGTTGTTAAGAGCCAGCATTTACAACAAACTATTCATAGATGTGTACATGTATGTAGATTTGTTTGTTTAATGTTGTTTTTGATTTTAACCTCCTTTTAGCTCCAAGACACAACAACGACTTTGACTCTCTATGTTATTGTATACACAGATACACACATGTGTCCACATTACTTGCCTGCAACTGACATTTGTTTACTTTTATGTGTTTGTAAGTCTTAAAGTACACTCATATGTATATACAAATATATATATATATATATATATATATATATATATACAGTTATATATATGAATGTGTAAATAAATCATATATACATAGTTAAGAGTTTATGAAAATTCCCTGAGCAAAAGTATACATTTGCTTTGCAGTTTTCATGAATTTTTTTTCTTCTTCTTTGTAAAGCTTTTGATTCCAAAGGATAATAAACTACATGCAGCAACATAAAGCAAAAAACACTATGCATAATACCAGAACACAAACTCATAGTCAATATAAGTGAAACGCACAGTCAAACGAACATACATTCCTTGCAAATAAAAAGATAAAAGTGAAGCAAAAACAATTTACACTAAACAAAAGAAACCTTGGAGATGACTAATTGATATTTTCTTCTGTATTATTGTTGCTCTTGCTTTATATTCGGTGATTAAATTTACAAAAAGAAAATTTCCATTTGCCCTGTTAACGCTTGTCTAAGTGTATGTGTGTTTTGATATTTTTATCAAAAAAATTATATTAAACACAAACACATATGGATATAGATAGGGATAAATAAAATAATAAAATTTTGCGTTCATAACAAAATTCCGATCACATTTGTATCGTAAACCATTGTTGTTCTCGCTTAAAAGCTACGTGATACCGATCGTACACCAGATCGTGTAAACCGTATATCGTAATATTCTAATAATTGTTAAAATTAAAATCTTTACTTAAATCCGCGAATGCTGAGAGAGCCGTGACGCCTATCTAGCGCGAACTCCAAGTCCTAAATCAAATATGATCAAAACAAACAAATGAGAAAATTCTATACTATATTCTTTTCAACCGAAAGTTAGATACACTGAATGGATAGCAATAGCATGGCTAAGTCTATTTTTCTGTTCACTCTGAGTATATTGGATCATGTAAGAGGACTTTGCTGTTTTTTGCCGTTAGATGATGTTGATGCCTATGTATCTGGCAACACTCATTCCATTGTCTCAAATGAGCATAGGTTTAAACGGTGACATTTTAGATTACAATGTGAATACGAAATATGAGAACATCAAACGCAAGTGATCATGGTCGAAGGCTAGTAAGCCTCCATAAACGACATCAAAGTCTGCATTGTCGGGAAACAAAGTTATGATGAGTAATTGATGGAATTGGATGGGAATCGCCCATTATGAGTTGCTGCAACCGGGCGAAACCATCAATTCGGTCCTATACTGTGCACAACTCGACCGTTTGAACAAAGCAATTCAGAAAGACCGACCAGAATAGAATGGGAGTTGTGTTCTGTCATGACAATGCGCGGCCAGACAATTCTTTGATGATTCGGAGCAAATTGACTGATCTTGGTTGGGAAGTTTTGATCCATCCACCGTATACCCCGGATCTTGCACCGTCTGACTAGCATTTGTTTCGGTTCCTGCAAAGCCGCTTTCATAATAAAAAAATTGGACGACTGAAGCACCGCTGAAAATCACTTGCTCAAGTTTTTCGACGATAAAGCACAGAATTTCTACACCGATCGAACTATGAAGCCATCGGAAAAATGGCGAAAGATCATAGATAACAAAGTACTTGAATAATATTGATTTTCAGTGAAGAAAATTTGTGTTCAAAAATGTACCAAAAAACCGCAGTCTTTTTACATGACGCAACATGAATATGGACGTTTATATATAAATATATATAAATATTTGAAATCGAAACTGTCTTGCAAATAACTTGAAATTATTTTTACTCCTCTTATCGGATATTAATGCAAAATTTTTTCGCAAATATTCAAACACATTATATAAACATTCATAACGACAATTGCCATGTCGTCATAAGGTTCGGAAAGCCTTCTTCTTGTTCAACATTTAAATTTAAATCATTGCGATGCTGTAGCTTATTAACCGCTCTTTGAGTATGAAATAAATTAATTCTGGCTGAAAACATGCGCTTATTTTCATACATATGACATCAAAACTCATTTGCTGCGGGCTAACATCAACATCATAAATGTCATAATATTCTCATAAATAACAATTATTAAGCCTTCAATCACAGTAGGTTAACTTCATAAACAACGACGCTTGCAAGAACTAAATGCGAAGTTAACATAAAACCACTAATAATATCGCTGGTCGCATTCGAATAAATTTTCTATACCGTTATCACTTAAAGGGATTTGTCTTGAACTTGGAACTTTGTGTTGAATTTTAAATTGTAATCGAGACAGTATCAAGCTCTTCGTGAATATCATTTATATATGGATTATTGCCAAAAAACACAAGCACACATATTCAGGTATGAAAAAATTGATTTCAAAACAATTTTTTAACTCAGTTACTTGCAACGAACAAAACTAATCATATTTAGTGCTATGAATGTCTGATAACATTTGATATCCTAGTTCAAAATTTTGAATCGTAAACGCGCTTTTTAAAAAAGTGTATGAAATCTTGAATGATTGTGTGACTGTGCGTTGCAATTATTTTTTAAATCTGATTTGCGCGCGTAAATAAGCACATGGTTACTGGTTGTAAGCATTACTTTATCTCTTACTTTTAAAAGCCAAGCCACACCGTATCGCAGAATTTACAACAAAAACAAGGAAGTTATGTCAAACTGTTGATACCCATCCTCTTCCACATTGTATTGCAAAAGAAAACTTGCAAAACATGGAATAACCGCCTTACGAAGTATGCAACTATGTAAGTATGCAACGTTGCACTTGTTTAAAATGCCAGGCACTAATACGCATTGAAAGAATACTTTCTACTGTGTAATATACTCTACCAGCAAGTTATGGGCCTTCTTAGCTATGCATTTATTTTCGGTTCGTTTTAAAAATGCAGGGAAAACCGAAATGTTTTCTTTTAACAAATCGCGTGGACGTGAACATTAGTACGCCTAGACGTAGAAAGCAAAATCGTATTTGGTATTGGAAAAATGCTGGAAAGCCGTTACAAATGTCTGCTACTGTCTTCAACTGCCAAAGAGAAAGAGGTCAACATAAATAGCAAATACACGTCCCGCGATGGGCTGTGATCACACAGCGGCATCTAAGACAGAGCAACAATATCCTTGAAATGCTTTGGTACGTGTGTATATATGGTCTTGGTTAACAAGCAAAATTACTTTCTTAAAGCAATTAGCAAAATTAACTGACTTCGATCTTCGATTATATGGATTCAGCATAGATGATGCCTCAGGTGCGTCCTCGATATTGGCAACTCTGTCTGGCGAATACAAATCATTTGTGAAAAATTTGTTTTTGCAAAATGGATAGTTTAAGAATATGATTAAAATGGGGCATGGAAGCTTTTCTAATATCATACTTACGAACAACCAAGCGATTTTATAAAAAAAAGTATTCAAACAGTGGCAGGACACAGTAAAAACTTCAAAAGCAGAACTCTATCATACATACATGCATATATACATAAACACATATTACAAATTATTTGATTTCAAGCCACAAGACTGATATACCTACCGTGCCGCTTCTGTTCATATAACGAAAGACAAATATGATATGCTTTATATAAATAAGAAGTAGATCTGACTTTCTCAGGTCGTTTTTATTTCAAATTACTACAATGAAACAATTTTCACCATCAGAACCTTAAAAATTGGAAATTTTTTTAATTTTCATAGGATCGATTGTATAGGAAGATGGTCAAAACAATGATCTCTCCGAACCAAAAATTGAAGATCACAAGATTTGCGATCTGTAAATCGAAAATAAATGGACGTACATAGAATGCACAGAAAGTCAGACAGATAGAAGGACAGACAAATGACTTCAATCGATTCGAAAAATAATTCTGAGGGGTAATCATGTAAGGAGACGACAATGCAGTAGGTGACAGTCACCAATAAAATAAAATGATGTAAGCAAACTTGCTGATGATTGTCGCCAAATGCGCTCTCAGAGTTACATCAAATCTGGTGGCAACAACATTGCTATATAAACCGAGAAAAGTTACTACAAAACTTTCTTTTAGAGTTACGTTTTTAGGAAGAAACAGCCGTAAAAGGAAAATATAAACAGCTGTTGGAAATTGAATTATCATTCATTTTGAAAATTAGGTTATGTGCGGCATTGAATTTCGAGCTAAATTCAGGAATGTAAACTAATGTGTACGTTTTCAGCATAATGCATCATAACTTCCATCTATGTTCGCTCGTTGAAGACGGAATAAGGAGAACTGCGACGCATAAGAAAAGATCACCACGAGACGGGTGAGAAAGACTTTCCGGCAAATTGTTTCTAATATTTGCAAACGGTAGTAAGTAATGTGAATATTTGTGCATTAGCAGCTTATTTTTATTTACATAAATACAAACATTCTTTTTTACACTTGCGACTCCTCTGCCCACAGTGCCACTTCCTCGCATGTCCATTCGCCTTTTTCTTTTTTTTTTTTGAAGGGCAACCTGTTCTCACTCCACGTTCTTATTTGTCGTTCGTCCAAAAAAATTTCGTTAATTTACTCTTCGCCACTTCACCACATCTATGCGCACAAAATCCAATCAATTTAGCTTGATGGCTAGCCCATCAGATGTTGATCCTCAATGGAAAGCAACATTTCGTCCATTAGTGTTCCTTTGAAGCTTTGCTGAAACGACAATTTTTGATTAAAATCAAGTTACACAAAGAAACAAAAAAAAATACTTAAGATCGTTCATATTTTTCAACCCACTCGCAGCGCGAAAAATTAGTAAAAGGAAAAGAACATTTCTTCTGCACTGGCCGGACTTAGCTCTTAAACTCTTCAATGACTTCTTCCTTTGATGGCCATAATTTAACACACAACATTTTGCCGTTGTTTCCCCAAGTATTTCATTTTTGTTCGCATGTAGAGAATCTTTGATACCGCCGTCAACTCTTCTCCTTTTGTACCGCGAACTTGAAAAAATGCAGCAACATTTTTATCTTCGAATTGAAAGCACGTACACCACACTATTCGTCGGTGTAATAAATCTTACCTTATGATCTTTTGCATGTTACATACATGCTACCAAACTTACTATACTCTCTACGAAACTTTCGCTGTGGATAGAGTATAAAAATTCCAGACAAGTGACTGTCGTCCCCAATGAAAAAGTGAAAATGTAGTGAATAAGCGATACTGACATTAACTTGACATATGAAATAACTGCAATAATGAACGATGTGCAATACGTTCCACAACTATTTGAAATCCACCTCTTTATACGTCTATTAATTTGAAATGGTAACACTGTAATTTTTGTCAACGATTTACATAAAATTTTAAATATAAAAATAAGTTACTTGCATTTGCTAATATACACGACATAACTGTGGAGAACGCACTTGCTTCAGATATTCAATTAAAGCTGTAACGTTTTGCTCATATGTGTGATGACAACCTCAATACAATCAAATGTAAAAAAATAAGGATATTAAATGAACCATCCATTTGCGAGGTAAATCAAATGGTAAATCTTCCAAATAGTCCCAGTAATCTTAGAAAAAAACGTCTTTTATTCGTTTATTTTAGAGGACGAGTCAAAAGAATGCCCTTTCTGTGATATATCCGATGCTTATTTATACATATTTACACATGATTTTTCTCATAAATTATTCGTAATACAAAAAAATCAAAAGAAGAGACGAAGTTTTCTCTAAATTTGTCAACTCAAAGCATTCGTAGAGACCCAAAACTCAAACAGGCAAAACTTAATCGTTCATTCTGACAATGAACTTCTATATGTCAGCGCAAAGTTTAAAAATTTCTTATCCAAGAATGCCATTACACCCGCAAAAATAACGCCTTACAACCATGAGCCAAAGAGTGTGATCGAAAATTCTAATCGCACTATGATGAGTAGAAAGGGTTTTTATAGCCGCGTGCATTTTGGACCGTATCTGCCAAAAATATAAAGTCACACTCATCGCACGTTCAATCCTTAAGCATATACGATTTACGCATAAGCGAATAAGGTTGTATCCGTCAATGATAAACGCCTCGTTTTTATAATCTAAATACTATCCAGACCGCCATATGCAAATGTGATATGTCCGTTGAAGAGCAGTCATCCAAAATCCAATTTAAAAAAGCCATTCATTTTATAAATCGATTTCGGCAAGCAAGGTACATGGTGATCTCGACATAAGCATAAGCTGTTCGTTAAGGAATGCAAGACAGAAAAAGGGCATCGATTATGAAGAAACGTTTGCCCATGTCCTACGCTATACATCATTACACTAGCTGTTGTCTTTGCCGCTTAAGCGCAAATGGCTGACTCATAAAATAGATGTAGTAACAGCATTTCTTAATAGCAAGCTAAAGGAAATCGTTTTTAAGGCGCAGTTATAAACCTATGCTTATTAATTCAACTAATGTTTATGTGGATTAAAACAATGCTGCCATTTCCCTATGAAATCAGAGCCATAATGTGTCACAGATAAATATTGGTTTCCAATATCAAATTCTCAATAGATTTAGGCATGTCCGTCCGTCCAAATTGAAATGGCCAAAATCGGCCAAAGAATCCACCCACAAGGCAATGTCAACTGAGAACGCTTCTCCTTTGTGGATTTTTAGCTCTTTATTCCTAAGTTACAACAGACCCACGATAAGAGTTTCCACGTAGGTTCTACAAAAGAAGAAGAAGAAATTTTGATAAAATATATCAAAAATTCCGGGTGACTTGATTTAGATAATTGATAGATAGATTTAATGATAATTGATATTGAAGTTAGGTCGGTCACTCTCGCAGTACAAACGAAGCATCATAGTCAGTCGCAGTAATTTAGTTTTTCGATTTTGTCAGTCAGAACGTTGACGCAAGCACTCATATTTTACGACATATGGGCAAAACAAAGTGACTATTTTAAAATCCAAAAATGCCTATCATGGCCTTCATATTATCTCTCAAACCATTTGCTGTTATAGATCCTTATTCGGTTACTGAAACTTTTATGATCACAAGAAGGTGGATATGCTTTACAAATATATATTTTTAGTTTACACCTAATAGCTATATTCGGACATGGGAGTGGTATGTCCAAAAAGTCATTTGCGTTTGCTAGAAACTTTAGTTTAGAAAACAAAATCTGTTTGCATCTAAAAATATCGATATAAAATTTATACCAAAAACTTGTCTAAAAATTGATAGAAAAATCACGGATGGCCTCTTATCGCACTTTTACTAAGAGTAACAATCCATTCGCAAATAGTAATAAATATAAAATCGTACGGCACACACAACAATCCGTCTCGTATAAAATTGTTGGACGATTCATTCTTTTTTCGTTCCGCATAGAAGCAAGCGTATGAACTCATACATATATTATATTACATTATGCATTATCTCCGTGTAAGTATATCTACTATGCTTATAACGATGACTAGATACAGTAACGGTGGCGCCAATGGGTATAATATATGAATAATGAATACATGAAATTCTGAATTATGAATTTGAAATTTTTCCGAGTTTTGAAGTTATTAGACCGAATTATGTATCGGGAGGAACGGAATACAATGCGAGTAGAGAAGGTATACTAAATCAAGGTAAAAGTATAATTTGACAGCGTATACTAATATAAGCGTATGCACAGATTCGCATTTCTACCACCTTACAGTCATTACTCTACATAAATATATTTGTGCATAACAATGAACGATGTAGCATAACTAATATACGGATGCGAAAATGGAACAAAAATGCAATACAAATACGCTCTAGAAATATATGAGCGTTGCGAAGGCGATTGTATGTGTTTTCTACGAATGTGTTTACCCTGTACCGAGATTCATCAAAATTTATGCTTTTACGTTATTTGGCATTGCTGCACAAGTTTTCACGGTACCGCTTCAGGTTAGTGTTATTATTACGAACAAAATTGTAGTGCACGTGCACGAGCTCGTAGTGTAGTGCTCGTAGGTATCTACCGTTGTGTTATGCACAGCTACTTAGTTGCTTCAAAAATCCTTAACAATATAAAATTTGATGTACGGATAAAACTTTTTTTATGATAAATTTTAATAGAAACACAAGCCTGTGTATGCACAACGGGAGAATGTCTGCGAAAATGTTGCTGCGTTGTTATTTTTACTCATGCTGGAACATGCTTATAAATATAATTTGGTTTTTGCAGCTTACGAGTTTTTATTACCAATACATATGCAAAACGGAATTTCCCGAATTTTCTATCTTTCTTGAACCGCTACACTAAGCGACTCTTATTAAAAAAAAAAAAAATCCATACAAAACAAAATTTTATTATAATGCCACCGACATACAATGCGCGACAACAAACAGAACCACGTTGCTGCTTTATGTGCATGGCTGACTATTATCTTCCCAGAGGTAGCTATGATTGCATGCTGTGCTTGCGCTGTTTTCGTTGCTTTTTGTGTATTGTACTCTATACCAACACAGCATCACCTACAATATAATCATCATTTTCATTTTCTGACATTTATGTTTAGTCACTGCATTTGATTGTGTCTCTAAAATTAATGAAGTGCTTTTCAGATTAGATGCGGAGTTTATTTATTAGTACAAAGCTGGAGTGGATACAAACGTACGCACATACGCACATACGCACACGCACACATGCGCGTGCGCACACACACAATAGACTTCGTAAGGTAGCAGCCCTAATCTCCACGTCGTGGACCAGCACGAATATAGCGAAAACAATGTAAGGAATGAACAGAAGCGGCATAAATAGTCTCGAGGAGGAAACTGAAAATGGTTACATTTAAAGTGGGCAATACTAATATAGTCGCCCAAAAGGTTATACAATACTTAGGAGTAATGATCACCCAAAGACTAACATAAAAAAAGTAACGGTTGTACAGCTATGAGAAAGCAGCAGAAGTAACAAAAGCGTTGACGCAACCACTACCTAATACTCGAGCCCTTACGGAAGCTCGTAAAAACCAAATGGCAAAGATGGGGACATCAACCGTGCTATAAGGATCCTTCCTCTAAAAAAGGCGGTGAACATGCCACCATATGTCAGAGGCATTCATGCAGCACATCGCACTGCAAAGCCGAGCTACGTAACATGCAGCCTGGTGAGGTTAAAAGTAGATGGGCACCTCGGTTAATACCAAATCTGGAATCATGGTTTAATTGATAGCATGAGGAGGCTGACTTCAACATAATACAGTTAATAAGCGGTCTCGATTCCGAACGTTTTTATATGAGTTTAAGTTAAATCAGAGCCTACGTATACACACTTTGTAGTTTTTGTAAGTGCACCGTAGACGCTGAACAGGTCTTCGTTGTCTGTCCGAAATTTCTAGACAAGTAACGGAGACAGCAACGAAAACTTGGAGAGCTTTGTGAGAGAGCAAGTGAAAACACAATCTACGCCGATTATTAAATACCCTATTATGGGTCAATTTTCATCATAAAATATTAAAACTTCAACTTTTCCGCCCTAAAAAACAAAAATTTTCGTGCAAATCCTTATATAGGATAAGATCCATAAATTTTGTAGAGTCAATTTTTTATGTAAATTTCTGTTATGAGTTAAGTTTCAACATAACATTTTAACAATATATAGGTTAGGATCCAAAAGATAGACTGAGATGGCAATTTACAAAAGCAATATATTATAACTTAACCACTTTTGTGGTCGTTATATGGGGAGAGGTCGAAAAAGGGGCCGGATTTAAACAATTTCGTTCGTCCTTGGATCAAAACACGGCAGCGTACCATCAAAATATCGCAAAAATTCTAATGCGTACCTTGAAGACAACATTATAAGGACAGACATCAGACGGACAGACAGGCTTAGATAGATTCAGAAAATGATTCCCTATAATAAATGGTGGGTCTCTCTTAAGCGTTTCTGAGTATTACATACGTCTGCACACATTTAATATAACCTATAGTGGTATAGGGTATAAATACTGCAAGAAAATAGAAAGCGGTAAGATATTAAAGAAACAAACAATAGAGGAACGTTAACGTAGATTAGAAAAGGATGGCCAAAAATCACGTATTTAATATAATGAGTGCAGAAGAGAAGCATATCGCGAAACCGTAGAAAAGTGAAATAAAAGTTCCCTGGTAGCAGATAAAAGGTTAAACATAAACAAACTAAGAAAAGCAACAGAACAACAGGTGATATATGCGAACGTTTTTGAAGTTGAAGTGAAGCAAAGGATTTGCTCGAAGCAAGGAGAGTTAAATGATGTTATTTAAGGGGAAAGTTTAAAGTGTTCTGATATAATAATTCTGAAATTGGCGTAGTTAAGTTTCTTTAAATATGTAAATAGTGTTCCGTAAATCATTCTTTTCATTTAAATAAGAATCTACGCTCTCTATACTTGCTCTAGGTAACCCAGTTGTACAAAAATAATGTAAGAAATATTGGGAATAACGAATGATATAAAAGCGATTTTTACGTAACAATATTAGTTCACTTATAGCATTAAAATCGCAAATATTTATGAGGTGAACTCGTGACTAAAACAGCTACAAACATATCGTGAAATGTGAACTTTCAGCGTATAATACTTCAGAATAATTATAAGAATTTGTATACCTGTCATGTTGAATATGTAAAAATCGTTAGTTAAGTCACTACACTTTACGCCCTATTACGTTTACACGCACATGAACCTAGATATATGTGTAAGATACTATGTATTCTCGTACATAAAATGTTAGAGAATTAACTTTTTTTTCCTCACATAAGCCTCAATATGCGCTCATAAATCTGCATTTATCCCTTTAACTATATGCAGGTGTGTGTTTGCGTCCATGTGTGTGTGTGTGTGTGTGTGTGGTAAATATTGTACGTAGTAAGTGCTTGCGTGTACATCCACCATATTTAACACATGGATAGCATTTATACTTAACTGGCTTTAATGTGTGAGAAATACTTTTCATTTCATCCAGAAAAAATACTAAAACAAAAATAAAAAAAAAAAAGAGTAAAAACAAAAAGGTTAACATTTCTCCACATAATGCAACTTGATTTCTTGCATTTAATTTTATAAATTCGAAGGTTGCCTTAAATTTCACGGAACTTGTATTTTTTCCGCATTTGTGCCTTTGTTGTTGATTCTGACTTGCGTCTTTTGTTCACAGCGATATAAAGAAAATACTAAAAAGAGTTACAAAAAACAACAGCGAACTTTGTGAGCATGAAAGACTAGTTTCATATTTCAGCCCGAGAAACAATAAAGTTCAACTACTTTCGCTAATTTCCATGTATAGCGCACAAAGTTAATTGTACTAAATCTAAAGAGAGAAGCGCCACTCTTGGATTTTTATGGATCTTAAATATTATCAGAGAAGTGTACTAAGTGTACAAGTATCAAACATGTCGCAAAGATCTACCAAATTCATGGTTAAATACACATTTGCGGTACTACGCTTGTGAAAATCTCCCCCTCTTGCCATGAATCGTTGATGCAGCTGCTTTTTTTACATATTCGCAGAGCGTTGTTTAGCAAATACGTAGCCCATCGGTAATCGGAATTAATGTTCTTCAGTTGAGTGTTTTCGCCATGTAACGATCCGGTTTTACTGAGTCGACGGATAGATGGATGTATGGAGAGCGATGAACTTGTGTGGGCTTTTTGAATTATCGGGTAAGTTTTTCAACGACAAACGATTCAAATAAGTTAATTATTGTTTGTCAAATTGCATATTAACTGTTTCACTAGGCTTTCACAGCTTGTAGCAAATCACAATTATGTCTTCCCATCAGACATAGAGTCATTCTGCTCAGCCAAAGCTATTCGATCTTGCTATCAATGGGAATGTTATGGCTGAGTCGTTCTATGCTCTTTCGCGCTTGGAATTATTAAAATAAATCCACTTTTCATTTTCAGTAACTAAAGAATGCAAAAACACCTTTCGTTCATATGATTCGAGTAAAATTTCAACTGTGTATTGCGCAGCTCTTCATCTTCCCCACCCATCTTTCTTCCTTCTAAACCTTTCCTATCTCTCTTATGAGACTAAAAACAGCTTGTTAACTTAACGCTTAATTGCTCTGCGAGATGTTTGTACGTTTTTGAATCGCGACAATGCGTGCAACACTTCGTCTTCCTCCGAACAGAATTTTGGCGATTTTCCGCGTCTCTCGCTATCGCATCGAAACGGCCGTTTGTAAAACACCGAAATCTTCGTTTGTTGGCCTGATTAAGCAGCTAGCTTTCTTCAAATGAAAACAAAAAATTTCCTTTCAATTTACCACTTATGTCTGTTGAACACTTGTTGACACTTGTTGTTGCTATATATGTCAAATCTTTACATTGAAGACACTTTGTTCTAATTGGTGCACTAATCCTTTCTCAAATTCACATTTCACCCGTGTACACGCAATAATTTCATGGTATTGTCAGGGCACCAGTCTCACTGATACGATTCGCATACATAGCATGCAATGTACACAAGAAAGGCTAAATTGATTATAAGAAATTTGAAGATGAAAAAAATGATTTTGTTTATATTTTAAATAATAATAAAAGCGAAAAAAATAATGATTTAATATATTCCTAAACTGCTGTTTTTGACATGAAACTAACGCTCTATTCTTCCTGTTATCCACAACGTTTTTTAAAGTACATAGAGCCTAATAACAAATCTGAAGTGATCCCTTTTCTCTGCAAATTGTTTATAATAAGGTTCGTATAATGTGTACTTTCGTGAACGCAATACGCCCACAGCATGATAATGCAGTTAACTGTAACTCAGTCTTGTGTTTTTTCTATGCCCCCATTCGTGTAACACGATGACGGTCTGATAGAAGTAAGGAACACATGGAGACCATAGGCTAGTCGGTGTATACCCATTCGACAACTTAGCACGTGCTTAGCACTCTACCGCACTAAGATTTAAGTCTCCGTACACTCAGGCTCGGTACACATGCATGTTTCCTTTCGAGTATGCATTCTTATGGAAAGCATATTATCGCAGAGAAGAAATTTGATTTGGACAAAAACGTTGACTGGTCTTGTGAGGTCAGTTATACTTTTTTATAGTAGCTATATATATGTTGCCTAACAGCAAAAATTTATGTTGTCCTCATTGTTTATGGCGGAATGCATTATGTTTAAAAATTGATCTCACTTCCGGTCGTCCTATTTAGTTGCAGTTTAATCGGATGTATCCGGGTTAGTAAATGAGTTTGCTTACATTTCATTATAAGTCACATTTCATTATAAAGTCACAATTGAAAAGTTCACAGAATCTGATTTGTACAAAATAGATAAAAAATCGATAATCTATTACGTGCTGAAATTTGATCGGTCATATGAACACATGTAAAATCCTGCAAATTTACAGGCAAAAGAAGCTCATAGTGCAAATATTGCATCAATACATAAGTTCATAATGAATATCGAATAAATTTCAAGCGCAATGTATTTAGTGCATATCTCAAAGAAGTCAATTGAACCGTTGATTTGGTTGGCATACTGTAGTACTGAGAAGGCGACGAGAATGAGAAACATCTTGAAATTTCTCATAATCGATGCAAGGAATTTTAGAAATTTCGTATAGTTATGATGTATCACTCAAACTCTGAGAGATTGCAGCAAACATTAAATGTTTAAAGGGCTTCGTGAACACTTCTCCTGGCATGGAATAAATAGATTGAAAAATCACTGAAATATTTATATGAAACTTAAGAGAGGAAAAAAGCCCAGCATCGCTTCGCGAATTTTTCCATTAAGCTTATAATAGCTTATAAGTTTAAGTTGCTTTAAGAAATAATCTCAATGAAAATAAAGCCAACTGCGTTAATGACGTTAAGCAGCCAAGTAAATGGAACGATATTGTTGCTGTTCAATCTATAAATTTTTTATGTATGTTATGGCCAATAAGCGCGTGCGCTTACCTTTTAAAAGAAATTTAATTATAATATTTTATAGCCTACGCACGCAGGTAAGATTTACTGTTATTTTCTTATTAAAGCTCCCATTATAAAAAGTAGAAATAAAAGAAAATATACACAAATATTAAAAAAACTATCAGATAAACTACAAAGTAACCGTAGATTATATACGCACACGTTCGTCCACCTACTACAACCAGGTTATCCATAATATACACTCATATAGCGGAGCTGTTTAGTGGCGCGTGCATTCATTTTCCTACTAGAAAGTTTCGTTGAAACTTAAAGACTTTTATAAAACATATCAATTTAGATTAGTTTTATGCATAAACTTAAAAGCGTGTTTGTTTTATTATCCACTGTCATAAAATGTAGTCGAGAAAGTGCAGGAAATTTTTCACATTCACCCCAGAAAATGCTGCCAAAAACTCTTAAACAAACTAATGACATTAAATGAAGTATTTTAATTGTCTTTACCGCAACACAAACAAAACCATCTACAGCGATAACAAACAAACTGTGTTGTTGGAGAATTTTTAAAATATTTTGAAATATTACGAAATGGGATAAGAGAGAGAGAGAGAGACGGGGAGTGAATGAGGGCAAAAACAGTTGTTGGCAACCACGCTGGCTATGCTAACAATGTTGCACATACTAAGTAAAGCCAATTAAAAGCAGTTGACATTCGTGAACAATAACGGCATTTCACTAACACTTTGTGCATTTTCTCACCAACCAACTTGATTTTGAAATAAAAACAACATCAACAAAAGTAAAGAAAATTTCAAGTCTTTTTGATCATTACAATGTATCGAATAAATGAAACTCCTTAGGCTATGTATTGTGGGGTGGAAAGAAAACGGATGCAGACCTTGTGGAAAACATAAAAAAACAACAACAACAACAACAACAAAACTTAAAACAAATGTTCAAAGTCTTTCCCCTTGACGTTCACAACATAGAGAAGCAGTTTACGACTTGTCTCACACAGTCATCACTTTAGTTAAGATACCTCTTTAAAAGCTTATATAGAATTTGCAAAAATGTTTTTTTTTTTTTTTTTTTGTTCAAACTATTCCATCATCACTATAATAGATAAGCTTTTCATAATAGGTACTTAAATATATCATAAATATTCGCAAAAATGAAAGCGGAATCTATACTTTAGTGACTACTATAGAAAGGGTTCTTAAATATATGCATTAGCATTCAACTTGAAAGGAATGAAACAACGCGACCATAGAAGTCGAGGCATATGTCCATGGATGCATTAATAAGCACGAATCAAAACTTCAGTCCTTTTGAACGCGACCATCGTTCGAAGAGAAAA
This sequence comes from Glossina pallidipes, assembly GCA_000688715.1. Classification (NCBI taxonomy): domain Eukaryota; kingdom Metazoa; phylum Arthropoda; class Insecta; order Diptera; family Glossinidae; genus Glossina; species Glossina pallidipes. Next base: position 121,115 of record KK500072.1, read on the forward strand.
TGGAAAATATTGAGGACACGAATGCCGTTGAGTGTTTGTTTTTGAAAGACAGATATCTATAGAGGTCTAACGTGAGTGCTTGACTCGAAGCTTAACCTCACAATGTCCGTTGGCAAACGGGTTATTCTAGGGTGAGCCGGCGCCTTCCAAAGGTTGATACAATCCCAATAAGCCAGAGGCCCCGTTACAACTGGAGTATCAGATTGATTAAAAGTGTATCGCCAATAAACCCTCTCTGGGGATTGTTAAGGCCTATCGTCACTTCCAATTATTCGCTTTTTGACGATCTTTGAAAACCACAGCCGTACTCAGCAGTCAGGACTCGCTATCACTACAAGATTCCTTCCAATAAAAGTTCCTCTGAATAGTGTTATATAGCGAGTTGGCCTCTGAACCCCGTGAAGCTTAAATTTAAACTCTAAAGCCTTTAGTATTACTTTACGCGACTGTAGTCACGCTTGCCTTTGGATCCACCATACAAACGCGATTAGTCAAATCCAAATTATCCTTTTTCAAGATATACACGCGTCGGAAGATACAACTGACATGAGCTGCTCAATGCTCTTAATTACTAATACTTCCCAGCGGCCTACAATCTATCTGGTTCTGCTCCAGTTAGCTTGTATTTCCTCCACCAAAGTGGTCTTTTATAAAGAAAACAAAATTTGCTCCAGCGAGTCCCATAAATTATCTATGATAGTCAAGCCTAAAACTCTTCCTTGCCGGTCAACGACCTTTGCTCGGAATCATCCCGTAGAGGTGACAGATTTGCGCCCATTAAACATGGCTTAAAAGACAATACGTCTGAAACATTTAATGGCAAGCTATGTCGACTCTGTATGGGGCCTCTCGGTAAAAGTTTGGGAAGCCAAAGCATGGCTCCACCACACTGATCTAAGTGACAAAGAATGTTTGGGACATCGCTTAAGTTATATTATTCTTGAGGGAGGCTACGTCGATGAATAAAGTAGAATTTTATAAAAAAAAAAAATTTTTTTTAATTGCGCGGGAAACCTTCCAGCAACAATATGGGTATTTTCAAATTTTACCTATGAAAATAAGCTCACAATATACTTTTTCTATATTTCTTTAGTTTTAGCTTTCTAATGTAAGACGTGCAACAGGTGGGAAAAACCAAAGATGTATAAGCGAATGGACCGACATGGTTTAGAGGCCTATGCTAATAGACTATGCTATGCGTAGGTCGGTAGCGGAAATTGAATGCATTTGAAACGTAAATTATTTCGCAACGGCTTCATAAAATATCATCCAAAGTATCATTAGCTGCAATTTTTCAGGCAAGCGAAGAAGTTAATAATAACGGAAGTAAAGTTCGGGTTTTCGTAGTTTCTTTTCTTAATTGAAATTAGCTATGGTTCGTTCACACACAAAATCATTTACACGGTGAGCTCGCTTATGGCAAAAACTGTTATTTCTTGTTCCCATCAAATTGCTATTATTGCTTAAATTAGATAACTGAAAATAAATAAACAAGGAATTCTAACATGTTTGTGTGAATATTTATTGTTAATAGTACAACAAGGTCGTTGCTTTTCAAATCAGAAAGATGTGTAAGGACTCTCGCCACTGTGAACGGAGACGTTGCTTTGAATAGAATGTCACGAAAGGAAAGCGAGCAATTCGGCAGATGAACACATAGTGAACATATGGCTGAAAGGAAGCGACTTTACGCCGATAAGCAGCACATATATCCTTTAGAGTAAGTTCGATAGCTTCGTCTTATTCAAAAGACAAAAATAATAGAAGCTATGCAACTGCATCCATTTTGCAGTAATAACTTTCATCTGTACGTGTATATTACACTTTACTGTTATTTTCTTTTTTCAATTTTCTCGTACAATCGAAATTTTCAGGGCTGCGAACAACTGAATACATACAATGTTTTCATATTGTTGCTGATAGCAACAACTTTTATGAAAAAAACAAAAAGTATAAGATTCAGAAATTGAAAACACAATATTGCGTAAGCGTTGCAATTGAGATCAGTGTTTCCTCATCTACTAGTTATGCTTGACTAAACAATGAATATCCAATATATCCTCCATTTCATTGCTTTGCATAAAATAGATTTGGTTTCATCGATGTTTTCGATTTGTCGGCATTAATTGCAACTACACTGAAGATCCAAGGTATCAATAAAAAAATCTGGCGTACATAAGATTTAAGATGAATATAACGCCCATTTTTATTTACAGGTTTGATGTAAAAACAAATAAAAGCACTTTAGAGGAACATAGTGCACCCATTGAATACCTTGCGCCACTTCACTTACTGTAGTTGTGCATATAACGACTTCAAGGCTTTTATAAGGCTTTATATTGGAAGAACAAGTGGCCCGATCTGAAATGTACTCAATAGCAATCTTTGGACCAAAATAGGTGTGGTGTACCAAATTTCATTTTATTTTATGTTATATCTCGAAAATTGTAGCTTGTTGATTGAACACAAAATCGACAAAATGAACAAATGGACGGAGAGACAGATTGATGGACAGGCAAACGAAAAGGCGTGTGCGGATAGATAGATGAACAAATAGGCTTAAATTGATTCAGGAAATGATTCTGAATTGATGTTGCATACATTCGAATAAACTTAATATAACAATGTGGTGTAGAGTATGATGAAGTAGCACGTTTTCTATTTTTTCAACACATAAACTATTACTACATATGCCTGTGATGAAAGCGATCGGTCGAAATAGTTAACGAATTACGGATATTCTGGGACAAAATACCTGTCACTTATGCAAGATGTTTTGAGATCTTTAATAACATATTTACGGTAGAGCCCGACAAATGAATACGCACTTCTTGAAGTCTTCCGCGGAAAGCGGGTCATACTAACAGAATGTACTGCTGCTGCTACTTTTACAATTTTCATATAAAATTGTAAATTTTTCTTAATTAGCATTTCTTGAAAGCAATTGAAAGCTGTGCTCTGCTAAGAATCTCTCGTTCCGAGAAACACCGATCCGACATACTGAATATTCGTAATACGAATATTATAATGTATGTATGTCATGTAATATGCTTACATCCCATATGTGTAAATATATTATAGATAGAGAATGAAATGTTGCGACGCGCAAACGTTCGTTTCTATCTCGACCGTCATGGAATGACTATATTTTCTCGACTTATCGTAGCATTGCTGATCATTCATCATTTCGATGGGCGTCAGTAAATTTATTGCATTTAAATATTTTTGATCTAACATCAGACTTCGGTTTATTTGTATCTTGAAGTGTATTATCGTGATCCGAAAAATTTGAATTGTTATATTCATCCGATAAGTTAAATAATCGATAAATTACCTCAGTAGATTTGCTTGTTGATCCAATCCACGCAAAAGAAAGTTCTTTGTTTTTTTTTCTTTTTTTTTAAAAAAAACCAATCAAACCAAATTTATCGAAATTTAGTTCTCGCAATACAACTACGCTAACAGTTAAACCAGTCATTCAGGATATTTCTCATTGGCTGATTGAAAAGCTTCAACCTTTCACTTTTTGATTAAGACCTCTTTTAAAGACTTTCACTTATGCAAAACCTCAAAATGATCGAGAAAATTTGATGCTTCTCGGAATTACCCATAGGGCAAGGCGTGCCCTTCATAAAATGTCAGTTAAAGTGTTATATATAAAGTTATTTCATCACTTCATTCCACCCACTTTTAAATTCAAAGAGCAATTTTCGAGTCGAGAGTTTCTTTAGTGCATTGATATTTTTATCCTGTGTAACTGCTAAGGGCCAAGTAACTATTCATACAGTAGCGTTTTAATAGTACGTTTGACTACAAAAGACTTTAGGTAAACTGAATAAATTTTTTTAAAGTAAAAATAAAATCGCAAAGCAATTAAGGGTGAAATTAACAAAAACAAAAAAGCTTTTTATGTATTAAATGAATAGGAAATTGTTCTCAAATTTCGATAAATTAATATGCTATTACTACCAGCACGCGTATTTTATGAACGGTCCTTTAAATTTATAAATTTTATATATAAATTTAAATAAAAACCCATAACCAGCGTATAATTTCATTCTGGTCGTTTTTGTGAACCTTCCTCTAGAACGTACAATTCCCAAGGGTACTCTTAAGAGCTTTTACTCTCTATTGAAATTAATTGCGCGATGTTATTGATAGTCGTTTATGGAAGCATTTGCGTATTATTTAGTTATTCCTTTTACAAAAAATCTATACAACATTATAATAACATAATGATCGAACTCGAAATGCATCAATATTTTATATCAGCATGGTTTGTGCTTGTTGTCCAGCGTAGAACAAAGAAATTAAAAAAAAAAGAAAATCAAAAAAAATTTAAACTATAACTAAGTAAATACCTAACATACCTGTTGTGGGCATAGATGGGCGATACGCGGGCTGAAGCAGGTTTTGCTTTTATAGTACATAAAGCTCACTGACCGGGACATAAGCCGCTTACTAAAAATAAATACTTATTGATATCTAAGTAAACGCATGTAAACTTTATTTATTTATTTATTTTTTGTTTAATTTTTTATACACACGTATATGTAAAGTTATATACGTGTATATATACATAGATATATATAGAGAGAGAGGGAGAGAGGGAGAAAGAGCAAAAGCGAGCGAAAAAGAGAAAATCATTCGATACCAAATTATTGTAAATCTTCTAAACACATACATATTGATGTACACTTACTTGCTTACTTACTTGACTGACTGATTGTATTGTTACTGAGCAACGTAGTCAGTCAGTTATAACCACTTCTCCATAAGAAGTGAATTTCATTTGAAATTTCAATATTGTAAGTTTAGGAACACAAACAAATTCCCGTACAAACGCACGCACAATATGCTTTTACTTACATTATATACAACGACGTTTTATTTGAAGAGCATAACAACAATTTCATAGAGAAATTGCAGTACAACAAATAAAGGGAGAAAAAAATAAAATAAGTAAAGTAAAAAAATCCGATTGACAGAAATGTCATAGAAAGTTAATATGTCGAATTAATTCCGAGCATGAAGAAGTAACATGATTTATGAAAGAAACAAATTATTAATCATTCTCTCTCTCTCTCTCTCCCCCCCATACATGTGAAATACCTCGAAGGAGGAGGAGAGTGACGCACAAAGAAAAAGAAAACAAAACCGCCGTACAAACTACGATAAGGGGCAAAAATCGCAAATGCTGAAGGCTTTCATATTCAAACAATCTTTCAACAATTTATAAAATCTTTAGAACAAGTTTAGAACAAAACTTGTACATAACCTTCTACTGTGATGTTTCCCATGCGTGATAACACAAGTAGCTAAATATAATTTCGAGCAGCCCAGCATGTTGTGTCAATGTTAGAAAGCGAACGGTCACAACAATTGATGAAAACGAGCAAAATCCAATAGCATTTACTAGCGTACACACACAATAACTTAATAACTTTCAAATCGTATTGATACAAGTATTGACTAGAACCATCGGAATAATGGCTGCGTGAAAAGGTGCTTAGCACTAAGTGTACAGCATGCGGAATACGGAATAATTACACATTGAAAGATTCGTTTCATTATCTATACGAGATTGACGATGAAAATTTTTTACAATTATCTCCAGTTCAGATTCTCCAGTTTTAGAATTTCTATTGGTTATATTTATTACATATATTGTAATCTACGGCTACTATACTTTACTCTGTATATAGTTATTTCCAAATTAGAAGCAGGCATTTTTCTTTCGTATGAAGAGAATTGATTCATTTAATTCGTATAAAATTATATGCGCGCAAGCTTTAAAATTGTATGACATTCAATTCAAAGACTAAAATTATGGGATCATAAAAATATATTAGGAATAAAAATGTTTACATTAGTACATGGTTTGTAAAGCTAAATATTTTTATATGTATCCACGTTATCAGTGTGAGCGGTGAAAAGTCGTAACTCTATATCGGTCAATCTGATCGGTCGATGAGAGCTAGGCTCATCGTTTTGTCCCATTTAAGGTAAAAATCATATAAGTCGATCCTAAGAGTATATATTGAAAGTTATACCTTCCTCCATGCAGTTATGCGCATCCCTCTATTCATTTAATATAAATTATAACTAGAGAGTTGATTTATATTGTCGCCACCCATTTGTGCAGAAGCTTTTCTCCCAAGTCGCATGATTTCCGCAACGAATTCAAACTCCAGCATTCAAACAAGGAGACACGCATCGGGTGCGCACAAATAGTTTACATAATTATCAATGTAACCTTTTAACCTTCAAAATCCACCAACGTGAATAGTCTACATTGAAAATTTCCGTCATAACAATTTATTTGGAGCCTCTGCTACTGAATATCAAATCTTTATTTCGCTTACTTTAAATGCTTTGACATAAAATGCTATGGTAATGTATTAATTAAGACCATCGTATATATAAGAGTGTATTGTACACAAAAGCAAAACGTGTTTACAGGGTAACACGCGGCGTATGAGCAACGTTGGGATCTCATACGCATGCTTATTTACAAATCTTTAAATCCCTCGCGTGATGCTAGGCATATACTAGATTTTCATTATTAATACATCTTAGTGCGTTTGTATTGTGTATTTTTGACCAGCGTACGATCTAGAAGTAGCGATGGTCAACTTGCACTCCTGCTGTGCTTGTTCGAATGCTGCATGAACATTTATCATTCACGGAAAACAAAGGAAATGTCCTCGCAGTACCGAAAACATCGCAAGCTACAATTCATGGATGACACTAATCTAAAAGTCATTCGAATACGTATTTCGCAGAACTATCTAGAGCTAAGCATAAAAGTGTTGCTGATCGGCTAAATGGCACGCCTACAGTTAACTTTGTGATTTTCTGTTATTGGTTTGATATAACGCATGTCAAAGATTCATTTACTTAGGTCGCAGAGAACCATTTTCCTTACATTATATTTGCAAAGCTTTTTTTTTTCTTTATCTTTTTTTCTGAATATGTGTTATCCACAAGTGAGTAAATAAGTATGTTTTTACAGTTGCTGTCAAACGATTATTTGGCGAATGTTGATACTGCTGTCCTGTTTGTGGTAATTAAATGCTTATCAGAGACAACTCAGAGTCACCTCAGTCAGTTACTACCTATCCAGCCTGATGGGAAGTAACTCGCATATTATATCCTCCGCTACAAAACGGAGTAAAACATTTTTGAAACAGCAACGATGCTTAACGCATTAGCGCCTAAAACAAACTCATCTGTGCACACATGTGTGTTTTTCAGGGATATTTATTAAATTATATAGAAACCAGGACACGTTTGTAAAACGAATTCAATTCCAAGAAAATTATACGCATTCGAATGCACTGTGGGCTATAAAATGCAATGAATAAAGTCAAAGTATGGGAATCACTACATATTAGGCATAATAAATAAATTCCTTATGTTTACTGATAAAACTCTCTCTCTAATTAATTTAAAGGAATATTTGCTATAATGTGTTATCGTTTTCTGTCTTATCATACAGCTTAATGATGCGTTCGTGGTACATGCTATGTAGTTTCACACATCTTCAAAATTTCTTCCTTTCTCCAGCTGCATCGATCTGAATGCATATTAATCAGAGGGGGACAGATCTGACGAATAATCTCGCCCAAGAGTGAAGATCACCTACTGGTCTGTTTTTTCTGAAAACGGACGAACATCTTCAAAATTGACATCCATCTCTTTATAGTTTGAGCCGTTAAACAACTGAAACTTATATCGTACAAATGTCAAGGTCGATTTTATAAAGTAACCAATCCCAACACAGAAAACTTATTTGTACATCTATTACATTGTGAGGAGGCAAAGTCGCCAGCACGTTTTGCTGGCGGTGATAAGGGGTGATAAGATAAGTTAGCTAAGTAGCAGAAAAGTACAGGGACTGACGAGTGGAAATGGGAGATCTGGTAAGATTGCAAACATGACCTTTAGAGGTGACAAGGACCTGCCGTGAGAAGAGAGTTGCGTCCCGTGTGGTTAAGAAAAGAGTTGTTTGTTGACTTAAAAATAATGTCGGTTGAAAGCTGTTGACCTTCACTGCTTCAGAGTAGTTATAATTTAATAAACTAATTGATTGATGAATAATCAATCGCAAGCTTCATTGAAATTTCGCAATGAGCATAAATGAATTATTATCCGTAAAATCATAATGCAGGGACTTAAATGAAAATCTTGTGAGTGGACCCTGGAATCCGACAAATTACCCCGAATTGGAAGGAGGAAAACTCTCACAACCTTTACAATGATCATACATCACCTTACGGTCTTAACAAGCTTTCCCTCCGTATCCTTTGTCTAATTTTTACGTTCGACTTGTACGAGAAAAGTAACTGTGATAAGTAACTCTATCAACGAAATTATGAATAGACATTTGTAACTAGAAAGAATACATTAACTAACATTAGAGTGTATTTTATAAAAAACTTTTTATTTTAACTTATTTTTCTTTTTTAATGCTACTTAGTGAATATAATAATAAATTGATATTCTAAAAAAAGGATAACTTTATAACTTCACTTATATAAAGAAAGTTTAGTTAAATTTACTTTCCTCTTAGTTTTGCATTATCTTTAATTTACTTTACTCGTTAATCATTTAAATGCATATTTTAAATATTTTAGTAAACGATAGCAATATGAATTAACTTTAATTATGCACAAAATTTATTCGATTGAAAGTGAAGCCAACATAAAGCTTCTTGATGTAAACAACCTGTTGAAACAATAATTCTGATAATGCAATAATTAATTAGTTTCATGTCTAAAATATTCCCAAAAATGTGCATGAACTTGCATTTGTAACAAAGCAAATACAATAAAGAGCAAAAAATGTAAAAAGAAATATTTTAACTTATGATGAATGTAAATGGCATTGTGTGAAGGGAAAAGAAAAGAAGCAAAACTGAAGAAAAACTTGTATTAGAATGAAAACAAAAGATTGTTTCGCATTATTAAATATAAACAACTATAATAAATTGTGCGCGAGAAATGAAGACAAGCAACATTCAAAAAAAAAATTATAAACAAAGCAAGCATTGTTAACGCTTCAAAACTCAAGTTCGTTTCTCCCGCATTATTGGTAGAACTCACTTATATTATCAAAGGCGTTTGTTTATGCTTACAATAAAACGAGTATGTGAATGCGAGTAGATGGGATCATAACATCGTAGCATCTCCATATGGCTGCGATATCGGATCCCTATTGAGCTTAATATTAGTGTCCGAAAGATTTCGAAAACCGAAAAGTGCTCCGCTGTCGTTGGGCAAAAAAGACAAGGGAAAAGCGCGTGGTATGTAAAGATTCCGCTAGACGTTTGGACCGTGGTACCAAGTATTTTAGGAGTGCCCTTTGGAATGAAAGAACTTTCATCATAATATGTTCCTTTACCTTTTCAAATTCGGATTCGCTGGTCAATTTGTTAATTTAATCTGTGGTAATAACGGAAGACCTTTGGGACAAATAATATTACACTCAGAAGAGCGTGAACGCTCTTCGTTAGGTTAAACCAGAAAAGTAAAAGTTCTTACTTGGGTTCATCTCCACGAACGCGTTCCTTTCCGACAGTGGTCGCTTGTATGCCTCCTAAGATTGACTATATCACTCACAACGTTACACTTGTTAGATAAGCTCCGCATCTTTTAAATATGCCAGTATATGTGATCGACGTCGGAAACTTTACCGTACAATTATCGGCAGCGTATGGGTCCTTTTAAGCGTACAGAATCTGATATATGTTACACTGCCATCACTTCAAATCAAAATTAGTGCAAGCCTGTAGCTGTTGAAAGTTTAAATATCTACGCAAATGAATGGAAGTAGAAGAGTGCACAAGCTTGCAAGTTATGAAATTAATATTACAACAATAACAAAAAAAAAGAAATGCAAATAATTTAAGTGCTATTATTAAAGAGCTGTCAAATTCTTTTAAACATTGCATGCTATTAAATGTAATTTAATTTATTTCTTTTCAATGTTTCGTTTTGTAGGTTTTTTTTCTCCTTGCAATATATTAAATTAGTTTTAATTGTTACATGTCAACAAATTATTTTAAAATTTCTTTCGCCTTGCATACACACGCACACACACACACCCATTAAAAATTATTGATTAATTTTCAAATATTTGCCAAAGAAAATTAAAAGTAGAAAATTATAAACATTTGTGCTTCATAACATGATTGACGTGTAATTTATTTTCTTGAACGCCTTCATAATAATCGTGGGGAAGACGAGGAGAGCCATTTGAAGTCCACACAAATGAAAATTTCTACGTTTCATTGCGCTTTCATTAAACCAATGATGAATCATTCGCACAATTTGTTGATTTCATAATGTTATGAGAAGGACGACCGACAACGGGTTTTAAGGATAGATGAGAAAATCCCAAAAAAAAAAAAAAAACGAGAAGAAGAGCGAATGACTTCACTACATTGATTCACAAAACCCGCAAGTGAAAAATTGAAAAGAAAACTATATAAGAATTTTATAAGCGTCTTGAGAGGACGTATGGACACCTATCATTTTAAATCGAATACATCGATGCGAATTGCCCCGTACAGAGAGAGAGAGAGAGAGACGGGGACAGAGAGTTGTCTTGGGGGAGTTGTGTGCAACACTTAAATTGTCCCTAAGGTACATTTATAGTAATACGGCTATAGAAGTTTAGGTGACTTTGGAAATATTTCAAATATGTGGCTATTAGCACTCTCTCACGGCGCTCATTTCTAAACAATATAAGAACTTTCGCAACCTTAGACGTGCTGTCATCGCCTATTTGCATATTTTATAGTTAAGTCAAGGTTTTTTCTTTAAAAAATTGTGATAATTGAAAAAGGAATTAACGCAATTTTTTAGTTTTTGACAACAATGGTGGTAGTCATATGTATTTGATTGTAGCTGGCATTCTTTTCGATCTTGATTGGCACCAAATTCATTTTTTTTTTTTTTTTTTTTTTTTTTTGAAAAAGAGCGACGCGGTATAATCTGTGAAGAGATGAGATTTGACTATCAATAGGCCATGAAACGCATTATTACTGGAAATGAAGCTTGCGTTTACGCAGAAGACGCGGCAAAACTCGATCAATTAAGGAAATATCGTGCAGAAAATGAGCCAAGATCGGAAAAATCTCGCCAAGGTCGCTCAAAAATCAAGATGATATTAACAAATCAAGGTAATGTTCGATTAACCTGATGTTATGCGCTATAAATTCTTCCCGCCAGGCCAAACTGTTAACAAGGAATATTATTTGAGTTGGAGGCTTACCTGCAGACGACGAAATAGATTTGCAATAATAAATAAATTTAAATAAATTACAGTGAAAAACATTTTTTCACACAGTAGCATAGATATATTTTGTTCTTTTTATTTTTTGTTGATTTTTCATACTTTATGAAAGTTAAGTCTAATTATGTATTAAGAAATAAATCATCCGTGATGATCTGCGGAGGACATCAGCGCCATCATCCAGATGTTTGTTTCAATTTGTATGGAGAAACAATACTAAAATAGTCGAATAGACAGATATTGGTACGTAATCAATATGACTCAAGAAATTTTGTTTTTCTCTAATGCATGCTTCGGCATATTTCGATGTTGCAATAATTGATACAAAAGCATCCGAAACATCTGTAAGTCATTTAGTTAACAACGAAATTGTTTACAAACCAAAAAGACAAAAAGTTATATTATAAATTATAGTTGGATTCGAAATGAGAGACTACCGAACGAAGCGCAAGTAACAATATTCGATACGAATAATTCTATTGGACAAATTTATTTGTACTCCTGCACACTTTGAAAAATTCCCATTTTTCATAAAACTCAAACGTTCTAGAAACAGCTTTGAATAACTAATAAACCTGTTAACAAGCTTGTTACACTTTATAATATATAGTAAAAAAAAAAAAATTATATATATATATATATATATATATATATATATATATATATGTATATATATTGAAGTATTATTGTATGGAAAGGGATCTTCTTTTTTTTTGTTTTTTTTTTTCTTAATAGCACCACTCGAATTTTTACACATACTCGGCTCTCGACGCATACACATGTCTGTGTTTGAGTGGCAGAAACATAAAAAACAAGCCAAGCGTAAGCCTGTGTCGCAGCAAAAACTACACTTTAGCTTGGTTTCCGGCTTATGTGGTTTTTTATAAACATATACACGCAAACATGTATACTTTTATGTAGTTTTTATTAACAGCAAACAGGTGCTTCTGTATGAGGTTTATTTATTTATTTATTTTTTGTTTTTGCTTTGTATATCTAAATATACAGATTTATATATATATATATATATATATATATTACGTTTCTATGTTAACTGTGTGTTCTTAGCCTTCTTCCTGTTTTTTAACTAAATATAAAATTTTAAAAAGCTTCCGTTTGTGGTGACAAGTTGTCAAATGCAACCATTACAACCACTCTTGGTTAGGAGCGAGATTTATTATATATAATACATCGGTCAATAAGTTCCATTATCGTATAAACGAAAGTTTTGTTTTATTTATCACCTCCTCTAAGGATGTTAGATTCAGTTCAACGCTTCTCTACCATTTGATTAAGTTTTTGTCCTTTAAACCACCAGTTGTATAGGAGATATTAAATTTGGGCAGACACATGTGATGACTGGAAGAGCTTAAAACATAGCCACCTCTTACTATACCAATCGATTTTAAATCATTCTCTGAATCAATCTAAGCATGTCCGTATGTCCATGTGTATTTGTATTCAACCTACATTTCAGAATTTTGTAAATTTATTGATGAAATTTGATACACTATTGATTGTGACGCAAGAACGAACCCTGTCAAAAGTGTTTCGATTCGGACCACTTTTGCGACAACTCGTCATATATCGTCGTTTGCTCCCATAAAATCTTCACATGGTAAAAAGATCTAATCTTCAATTTTTGTTTATTGAAGTTTTTTTATTTTCTTCCTTTTTGGTTTGTTGTTGTCACGGAATGTCTCCTCTATGTTTAGCAACGTGATAGTCAACTATAAGTGCGAAAGAGGAAAAATAGTAACCGCAGTCTAGCGGGCGTATAGGCAATTGGTTTATATTGTAGCTTTACCCACTGAGCACTTACTATAACTGTCGCCAAGTATGGTCTACCGTGCTGAGATTTAAGCACGGAGACACCAACTTGGTGGGATAAAGTAAAATGTTTTTTCGGACTTGATTCCATATGAGGATGTTCAAGAGTAGTAAGCCCTTTGGCATAAAGATTTCATTTTTAATATTTTATAATGACAATTAGTTCATAGTAGTGATTGGGCATCGAAATTAATCGTAGGCAATACGGATGACATAAGTGTATTTGTTGTCTCCTCTCGCCCACACACGGTTTAATTTGCACATTCTTATGACGAAAATAGGTAAAATTTGGTTCCCGCCAATTGAACTTCTCGGCTCTATCCAATAGCAATCCAAAAGCTTTTGTGAAAACTATCGCTTTACATGAAATGAGTGCATAGCTTTTGATGTATTGTCGCGAAATAAATGAATGACTGACTCTCTCCTAAGTAACGCAACGGATAATATGCACTTGGATGGACTAACTCCACTAGAACCATTGTAATTCGCAAAGAACCAATCGAGATGACATAGAATTTTGAGGGACCACATTTGAGGGTTAGTAAATCATCTTAGCGTTAGTTCCGAAACTTATTGACAAATTTTTTATGTACATAAGTATATATATGTAACTAGATTTGCAACAGTAAGCATTTACATTTGGATCAAATAAAATATATTTTATTCTCCTTCTTCACTAAGTTAATACTAAAATTATTATTCCAGGTGCAACACAAAAGAAGTACGTAACGGGCAATCAGTAAAGTCTGCATGCTCTAAGGACACAAATATATTCTTTTTTTGTTATTAGGCAAAAAAAAAAAAAAGAAGAAAATAATAGTAATAGAACGATAGGTGTTTGCTTTGTTTTACTATATTTTAAACCAAACACGAAACCGGTCATCTGCGGTCAACACTAAGGCAATTGCAAAATATATGCATTTGGAAAAACATTGGAAGGAGTTTTTGTTACTGCACCTACTACAACAGGTACGTTAAATACGTCAAGTCCTAGTAAATAGCATAGTACAGTGCATCGATCGATGGAGTAAATAAATTCCAGGTCAAGCTAAGCAACAGAATTGTTGAACATTATTTTTTGTTGCTGCTGATCGTTCGTCAGGCACGTAGAATTTTTGAAAAGAAATAGATTGTCCACGTCCTCATGTATAATGATCTTGAATATCTCATTCAAGTGTTGAAAGTAATCTACAGTTTTTTCCCATAATACTATCAATCCATTACACGTTAATGTTTATAAGAACAAGAAATAAATAAATCAATTTACGTAATAGATTATAAAGTAAGCAAATTCATATTTTGAAAATTGTATAGACACCTGATTTCGAATATCGCATATTCATAGGTGTTACCTGTTTGTTGTTACGCTATTTAAATCCCATATGTGTGTATAGCGTGTATTAGATTACAGATAGCAGAGCAAACTACATTTTCGTGAATATAATCAATATTGAGTTCATACTTAATCTTCGTAGTCATCCAGTGATGTTTAAAAGCGATTAAACGTTTAATTTAATCTTCATTCGAATTTTAAAGATAAAACTCTCCGCAGTGAATTTTTAAAAATCCTTTCGTTTACGATATTCTCCACATAATACGTGAGAGTTACTCTTTTAACTTTGTTTTTCTAAATTTTTGTTAAATAAATCAATTATTTAACAAGTAAGAAAATTATATTTGTTCGTGACCGAATCATTCACACCCACCACCGTTATCCGCAAAACGACAAAAGAAGTAAAAGAATTAAATTTTCATATTCTCTAATATAAGATGGACGCAGTTGATTTATTCTAAATTTTCAAAATGAAATTTTTTGGCATGTGGGCGTTGTAGGCGTGTGCCTTGAAAAGAAGAAGAGAATGTTTACCACAAACACTACACTGTCGCGCAGACAGACATATGGGCAAATGGACAGACGAATATGCTTAAGCGCATTCCGAATTCGAAATTTATACAATTTATTGGGGTTTTTGAAGCTTGTTTCTGCACCTTCAATAGGTCTTGAAAAAAAAAGTTAAATTTTGATGCACTATAATATTAAGTAAGCGTCGTAAATTTTTCCAATTTTTGTACACGTGCTATAACATCACCCATAGAATATGCGCTCAAATTTTTATACATTTACCTGCAATAGTTTACGAGTAATGAGCAAAAAAACAATTTTTTATTCCTTTTGAAAAACAACGGTGTTCTTAGCTTACATGGTACTGTGGGTGTGTCCTTTGCTCGATTCGACCCATTTTCAACAACAACATTGATAGCTTCATTTCTGCGGCCAGGAGAATGCTTGCAATAGACATTACACAGACGGACAAACCAATATTCTTAAATCAGAACAGAATTATATATATATATATATATACATTCTTTACGGGGTCCCGGTCGCTTTCTTCTGGGCCTTGCAAACGTTTTGACGTATTGAATATAGCTCTCACCCTTCGGTGATGGGTATAATAATGAAAACGAACATTTCATTTCAAGTTCTCTTTTGTTATGATTTATCTTTCTTTCAGAGCTTTAATACTCTTATAATTTTGATGGTTTATAGTGCGTTGTTATCAACGTTCGCTCACGCCATATATTATTGCTTGTATATGCAAATAATCACTATGGCCCCAATTAATAACAAAATAATGATAATAAAGAAAGCTCTGCCACTGCAGGACTAATGATAATAACATTTATTAGATCGCCGCTAAACTTGTTAGAAATATGCCCATAAACAAATTCAGTTTCCCCTTCAATTAAATGAATGTCCCCTATAAGCGTTCATGTGTGCCTGGGTATTAAGCTAACATATTGTTCTAGATGTTTTCCGCTATTATGCCTACCATTGTTATTATTATATTTGCATATGATCTATAAATGTGTTTTTAAAATTTGTAATGAAAAATCATAGTATCATTCGAGTGAAGAGTGATAGTAACAGATATTACAAACATGTGTGGCTTGTCCTCGATTGGAAAGGGAAAATCAATGTATACGAACAGAGAAGCTCATAGCAAATGTATCGAATATCATGGACATTTTGTAATGGCCAAGTTAGTTATAAACGCTTCAAACCGCACCTTGTACACTCAACATAAGAAACGTAATCTAAAAACAACTGAAAGGATAGCATATTGTAATTAATTTTAGATCTGCGTAAATGGTACTGGAAAATTGAAAGTGATCATAACCTCTTTACAAAGATCTATTAAATTTCACGAGTTTTCTACGTTTGCTTGCCTGCTTGCTTACTTAACTGCTTGCTTATCAACTGTGATGAGTTTGTAAGATTATCACGCCCATTTTTTAAATTGAAACTTTAAACTTTTCGTCTTGTCGCCTTATGTGATGACCTCTTAAGAATTCCAATGGCACACACCCAAACAGTGTGAACTAGCGAACATTCCGATGCTTGGCCAACAACACGTAAGTAACTTATTAAATTTCTGAAACGTATAACGTATACGATTGTAACTAAAGATTTAACAAAACTATTATGCTTTGCATTACTAATGATAAACAGATATCATATGTATGCATAATAATAACGCCAACTACAAACACACAGCAACACGCTTTTTGCTAGTTTTATGTTGTTAAGCCAGCTGTAAAATATAGATTCATGGTTAGATGGCGAAATAAATTAAATATTTGTTAAAATACAAATCATTGAATTTTCAATATCATGCTTTCAAACACGCACGAAATATTGATAATATATCTGCCCATAAATATATTACATTTATATATGTGGTATACACATTGAAGGTATATTAAACCTATTGGTTCCCTTTTAATATAATGTTGCAAGAATTTGCAATGATGACGCTTCACAAACTATTCTTCTTCTTGCATATACTTTAAGTCAAGAAAAACGTTTTAGGCATTAAATTATAAGAATTTTACAAATCCTCACCGCAATTACATCTGACGAGAGTTAATCTCAACAAACGAGTTTTTTTTTTTTCTTTTGTTTAGCAAACAACGTTAATAGAGATAGTTGCAGTTTGATGTAACAATTCTTATCGCATATCATTAAATATCATTTGCAATATTATCTATACCTACTGTCTGCCATACTTAAGAAGCAAGAAACTGCAGTAGGTGTTAAACAATACATGTTTACAATCTTAAGTTAGTAAGAGACGGGGCAAACAAATAAATAAATTTTGGACATCGAAGTATGGTTTATTCTCACCATATCCGCCTGACTGGCCGAGTAGGCAAGAGTCTCGACTAGCAATTCAATGGTTGTGGATTCAAATCTCACGTGCAGTAGAGTTCCGAAGTTCTTAGATGCTAGTGCTTTAAGACTTTAGTCTTAGAATTTATTCTCTGGCTAAATTTATAATAATAATAATAATAATAATAATAATAATAATAATAATTCTCATCATTTTCTCATGTCTCAAAAAGAATAAGTTAATGATAGAAATAAACGAAAATTTTTCCTTTCACTTATTTCCATCTTATCGGTTTAGTTAGTTATATAATAATTTGGATTATTTTCAGCTTTCATTGCTTATTACCTTAGCCTGTCTAACTGCCAGCCAGGAATATACGAAATAAGTCAAAGATTTTATACTTTAACTGTAACTTTCTATTCATCATTTCGGATGGATGTTGCAAAGTGAGTAAACATATTAATAGACCGTCAATCTCTGAGTGGTGCATATAAAAAGCATATAATAATAAATTAGATTTAATTGACAAATGTTTCGAATCTAGTTGAGAGTTTACAAAATTCACCCTACGGCCGTTACATATATATATATATGTTAAATTGTTTCTATTTCCATGTCAAATTTTGTACAGTTATAACCTTTCTTCGATACTGTTACTTAACAATGGCTTGCTGTTTTCATTGACAATTGTTTTTAGAGGAAAATTTATTAAAATTTATTTAGTTTATATAATATAATGATTGTATTATTGTAGCTTTGTATTTTCTGTTTTTTTGATGGCACATAATTTGAGATGAATAAATAAATAAATATATATATATATATATATATATATATATATGGACGAACGATATTTATATATACATGGACGAACGATATTTCCAATGCTAAAATGTTAATTAAAATTATCGGCGAATTTTTATTGTTTAATATGCAATTAAATGGTGCTTAGAGTCTTTATACACGAACAAATTTATCATAAACGGACACACACACACACACACACACACACACAGGCAGACAGACAGTCAGATTATGTATTCGTTTATTATATTTAATTGTTTAAAATTATATCGCATTTTTTTGAAATGAAAATACCATCCACCGCATGAAATGTTCCACTGACTACTCAATTCTGCGCACTTGTGCATGTGGCGTATACAGACAAACAGATTATTATTAGTATATTAATAGGTAAATTATTCAATCTTGATTTAGCAAAACAGAAAAAAAACAAAAAACGCTGTTTACGTGTCTACATTTAATTGAATTAATGATGTTGTGAATTTTATAGAAGAACTATTATTAAATATTCATATTTTAATTGGAAACAAACTATTTAATTAACTTAATTTCCATTGAAATTATTCCAACTATTGACATATAATTCGTCAGATTATATACGATTGTTGCGTCTATACATAAATCGTATCGTAATCTTAGGTCTTAGGTTAGTAACTAATACGTGTTAAAGAAACTCTAGATTATCGAGTCTATAGGCAGAAATAAAGAGATTCGTAGCATTTGAAATCGCAAAGACCGAATGAAAGTGAAGTGAAGCATTGACGTAATCAACATCGTTATTCATTAGCCGATTACAACGAAGAGTATCGTGAAGATCTTCGAGCCTTCGTGTATCCTCTTAATAGTTTCGTTTTCTCTTTCAATTTCTTTCAAATACCGAATCTTGCGGAGTATTCTACGTAAATGCTTTGCTTAAATTTTTAAAAACGAATTTGTCTTCCTCATGAACCATGTAGAATATGTGGTTGTAACGTCGTTACCCATAAAAAGTTTATTCATAGAAATTTTGTGCTTTTCGCGGAAGAAGACAGCTCGTACCATATGAGCTCCTGCTGGGAAGTTGCCGCCTAATGATTTTTTACCTTCCCTAATAAGTTACTAAATGTCTTTGGAAACTATTTAGGTTCCTTTAAAAGCAGTTTCAATTAAAGCTTTGCTAATGTACCTTCATCAAAATGATCTTCAAGGAGATACGAAAGCTCGGAATTATTCAAATGACTTAAGCATTTCTGCTAAGAAATTAAGAAGTGTAAATGAAGGGCCGCTTTAGCTCTCATTTCGCAGGCACTTGCAATGCACAAGGTGCGATTCTTTCTTTAACAGGTGCAGACATTTTCAAGCACAAAATTGTCCGGCAAATGGAATTTCAAGGAATATTTGAAGATTGGAGGGCATTCTGTCGGCATAGCTCTGTCACTGCAGGCTAATAGAAAATAATAATAATAATGGGAAAACATGTGATCAAAAATCATACATCTACATATTCCTCTACCTATAGACATGCAGGTTAAATGCTTTTTTCTATTAAAATTTGCACCAAATTGGCTGTGAAGATGCCTCACTGGAATAGCTTCAGTGTTGCCATTTTCAATTGCAATTGTTATTTTATTTTATTATTGCGATGTTACCTTTTAGTGGACTAAACCTAGCCTAGAAGGTTGATCAGAAATCTTTCGAAATAACTATCGCAATTGCATATTAAAATATAGTGAAGATTCGCTTAAAGTTTGCATGCACCGTAACTAACTAATCATATGCATATAGTGGACACAGTAGGGCCCGAACATTTTTTTGTACATTTATATCAATGTTTTTATGGGCATCTATACGTGTGTCTTTTATCTCGTAACGTTGTACAACGAATGAGTCCGTTAGCAACCAATTAAAAGAGTCATTCATCACTCTTTCTTTTTCTCTCTCTCTCTCTCTCTCTTTCCCTTTTTCTCTGTCTCTTTCCACCCTTCGCATACATTCAAAAATGTATATGATAACATTTTAGCCTCAAATGCAGATGTCTGTCTGTTTGGCTCTTTGTGATAATATTTAACATACAACATAAATATTAATATATTTTTATATGGAAAACTTTGTACTCGTTCAACGACAAAGTCATGCAAACAAATTTGCAAAGGAAAAAATCGAAAACAACTGAGAGGCAGCCAGTTTTGAATTGTGACGAATCTTGGATAACCATAACTAAGGGAATTCAAACTGTAAATGCATATCATTTGCAGTACGAAAAAATAATTTACGGAAAATATAATTTTTTGCGAAATTTCGGGCGTGGTTCTAAGCGAGTGCTCTACGCTGTTTAGGGGCTAAATTCGAACACATTTGCTTGTTTTATTTAATTCGCAGAGAATAATTTCTGTGAGGTCGCTCCAATGCGAAGTGTAACAAACGACATAATCTATTTTATATATACTTGAGTTCGTAGTGAAAAGCAATGAAATTGTTTGCCCGTATTGCTTTTTCTATATCTTTGTACTAATGGTTACATGTTGCGTGTCTACCCTCCATCTGCATCTGAACGTACATACGAATGTAACTCAATTACAAAGTGGGTTGAAATGTTGACCGTTTACTGCTAATTCAGTTTTTAATATCAGTTTTACTGTAAATGTTAAGCGACCTGATTTCATCCCCTTTTTCTTCTTTTTCTTTTTTTTACTCTTGCTCTTTTTTATTTATTTGTTTTTTTTTTTTTTTGTTTGATTATGATGTTAAAGGAAAATCACTTTTCTCTATAACAACATATGCATTTTGATGGCATGTTTTTATATGAAATTCTCGAATGGCTTTTCATTAATATTTGCTGCTTTTTAATTCTTTTTCTATACTATTTTTTTCTCATTCGCTTTGAAAACGAACTATATATGAAATATATACATACATATTTTTAAGTTTGACAAGTTTCTTGTCTTTTTGTTTTGCTTTCTTTTTTTTTCACAGTAAACGCTTGCGTACGACCAGTTTTGATTATATATTTTCATTTTTGAGAACATACTAAGTTTGCTTGGCCATCCAATATCTATGCGTAGCACTTTTAGAAGTAAAAGATCACCGCTCATCGATCACACAATAGTAGGGCAACTGAAATTTTGCCAAAAAAAGATCGTCTAATAACTAGGGGGCAATGTGATTTTTCCGAGCACCGTGAAAGTCTTAAAAATGATGCAAAGCAGGCCGCGTTTCTTCCGTTTTATAAGAGAAACACTTAACATTTCTGTAAGCAAACATCACGTTTTCGCATCTTGCCAGATATTCTTCATTGCTTTTTATTCGAACCTGTTCAAACATGACTATCAGACATTGTACAAATTTCTTCTTTTTGAAATTTTTAAATTATACGACGGTTAATGCTATTCTGAATGTAGAACTTTTTCATTCGAATAAAAACTATGCCACAGGCATGGGGTACTAGTGATGTAAACGGGAACAATTTATGAAATTTCGATGCGGGTATTTTTATATCTGTAGCGTTTAGCTTTGTAGTCAGTTAGTCGCTAGTAAGTTTTATCAAAACAGTCGATGAAAAGAGGGGGATCGCACATGTCCTCCATGATGATAAAACAAAGTAAATACTTGTACGTAAATTAAAGACGTATAAGATGAAACGAAATGCAATATTTCATGCGACTTATAGAGTATTTACAGTAGGTCGAGTATGTGTACTCAATAATGTAAAACTTTTTGATCATATGTTACGAGCCAATAATATCAAAATACGTCTAAATTTAGTTTTAAAGCAACGCAGCCGCGAAAACGATTTTTAATTTTCCTATCGCGATGAGTTTCCTTATGGATTTTCTGCTTCGTTTTACATTATATATCAACCAAATCGCCCGCACAATCGTTTATCTGCAACAAGCCAATCCCGACAAATCACTCAATACTAAAATGATCCATCATTGTTGCGTAGGTAAAGTGGAAATACTCCAGTTGCAACGAAAGCCTGACTTAATAGAGATTAAATTCAAAAATTAAAAATCACCACATGACAACTTGATCTAATTAAAATCCAGTTAAGTTAAAGCCTTGAAAAATTATTGTAATTTAATATCAAAACTACCTGCATATGGAAACTATTTTTTAGTTCATTGCAAATTCAAGGGCTTAGACATATGATGCGATTCTTCCCAAATAAGTGAATGGTTGAATGTAGAGTGTTACAGATCTATAAGAGCGCACAAATATTATTGTATATAGTTGTTGTCGTTTTGCTTTCGTCATATATTTCCATATGCAAATGTCCATGTTTTATGTTCGCTTATTTGCTAGCTTGTTTGCCTTTTTTGTTAACATGCACCAATGTTGTTTGTACGTTCACTTATGTTTTTATTTGCTTGCATCAAAAACCACAACTCGTCAGAAATTCATTCATGGCTGACGTAGAAATATTAATTAAAAATATGTTTGTAGTATGTACACACTCTTTTTTGTTTTTTGCGTTTTTTTCGTTTTTCTTTTTTTTTTTTTCTTTTCGTTAATTAAGACAAAATACGCTAAAATCTGTGCATTTTATTAAAATAGTTTTATATTATTTATCCCCTATAATAATGCTAACTAACAATGTGATTGAAATTTGATTTTCTTTTAAACTAAATTCCAAAATTCCAAAAATTTTTAGCATGAAAATCATATTTCATAATATCTATATATATATATATAGTGCGTAAAATGAATAATTAGATGTACACTCAGTGTGCAGTGAATAATTAGATGTTCACTATCAAAGACTTTATTGTTTGTGGTAATATCAGTGTTTTTAATCACAGAGCACATCCTCCCCTCTCTCTCTCTCTCTCTCTCTCTCTCTCTCTCTCTCTCTCTGTCTCTTTTCTCATAGCTTTCACAATAATAGATATTCCTACCAGTTTTCTAAAATAACGATTTGTATGCGCAAGAATGAATGGCTCAGTCATTGATGTTTGCAGTACTCGGAAGTATTTGTATAAGGTTCCCTTAATGTTCAACACCCAAGCTACACTTGTCGCCCGAGCTGAGGACTGATCTATTCAAAAGTATTTGCAGCTGCTGAAAACGCAAAAAAAAAGAACGTCAGTAATGCGTTGCCATCTTAAATTTAACGCAACTACCGCGTGCGTATATAAATCTGTATCAAAAAATTTGAAATAAGATCTTAATAAAGGTACTTGTTATATCCATTCATTCCCTCTTGCCACCACATGTTGCGTTCCGTTGAGCAACAGCTTGATTTGGTATATATTAGCAGTGGCCTGGCGACCAGAGTAATAATTGTCTTTTTATCAACTTGAGAGCAAGTATTTTGGAAAGCGCTTGTGATCTGCTATTTCGCCGTTTAAGTTCTTTCTCCCGCCGCTAACAAAAAAGGTGAACACATTTGAAACACGAGAGTTTTCTTCAAAGTTGAAGTTACGATTATATAGCAGATACGATTTCAACTTCTGCTGGACACATTGCGTCGTCAATATGCGAACAATTCAGTGAAAGGGCTGCGAATGATATTTGCCGGAATTTTCGACCAGGCTTATATGTAGAGACATTATTGCATCGTATTATCAATTAATAAATCGAACTATTTTAATATCCATAACAACTATATATGGCTTGAGTTCAATATTTGATTACCGGGCAGAGCTAAAACATTATTTTTTTTTTGTTTTTTGTTTTCTCGACTTTGTAACTTTTGTTGTGCATTTGCACAAACTAAACATTAACTTTCCATCAAATTTCGAGCTTATCAAGAAGTGTCAATACGCAAAAACGCTTTAATTTTGCCGATATTGCATTTTAACTTGAAGATAAAGGAAATCTTATTTTAATCATAATATCCAAAGGCAGGTCTAAATTCGTAATCATGATATCAGTGGGTTGTTAGTTAGATAATCAGCTAACAGACGTGTAGCAGATAAGAAGACGTGGTTAAATCGCCTTCGCAATCCCACTGGTTCACAAGAGGCATACTTTTTGGGGTCACGAAGGCATATTTTTAAACACATCGCTAATGTAGTGTAGCGCCACCAGTCGGTATGAAATGAATTATCGATTCCATATATATCTCCACTTAATCTATTTAAAAAACTTTCGTGCATCTTCTTCTGAAGAAAAAGTATTGAGATACAGTTTCCAGCAGCTTAAAAAGTAGTTAGAAAACATACAAGCGAACCTTAAATGTTTTTTTCGTTTCTCTTTTGACTTAAATTTCATTAATCATTGCAAAAATGTAATTATCTAAGAAAATCTTGTTATAAATGCCCTTTTAAGGTTTGACATATACTGCACGTAGCAATGGCGGCGTTGGCGCCATTGGCGTTAGCAGAATAAAAAAATGATAAGAATTTTACCATCAAATAGGAAAATAATAGATACCGCGAAACCAAATGAATGACAGCGATGAGAGAATGCAACAGAGTGTATTTGAATTAAAGTTCATAACAGGATATTAACAGTAATCCATTCTGCCATTGCTTTGGTTAAATTCAGCACACATACACATATATATACTCAAAAGTTTCAAAATGCATTTCCTTTAAAAGCTGATCCCTATTACATCATTTTTTCGTTCTCTTTCTATGTCTTTATTACCATTGCTTTTTCGCAGCTAAACATACTTTCTATAGTAAATTTTTAGAAGCGAAGAAGAAGACGAATATTTGATTTGAGTCGAATCAGTTGACAGCCACCAAATACGCTATTATATAATGACGTCACTATTTCATCAGTAAGGGATAACAAACCCATCATTATGTCACTTGAGCATATACAATGAAAATGACGACTTTGACGACTTCGGAGACCGTATTTGCGATCTTGAACTTCTGAACCCATCAAATGATTTCATGCGAAAGCCGTATGTGTGCTTGTCTTTTTATATGCTTACACGCATTTGTTGCAAGGAGTTAGCAAGGAGATCCAAAATCTAATTTATCTATCTAATCTAATTATCTAAAATTATCTAAAAATTATCTATCTTATCTAATAGTAGATAGTAAACATCCGAGATTCGCCTTAAGACGACCGTAGTTATCTTATTTGTTTCATTTTCTTTGTATCATTGCGTTACACGCACGGGTGTGAACACCAGTAGATTATGTGCCGCAATAATAGAATAAAACGACGCTCTCGATGCAAATTGATTTGGATTAGTCAAAAAAAACAAGATAAAATTGAAAAAAAGCAGGCTAAAATCAACATGAACAACAAAGCTAAACGCCGTTGCATAGCTAGAGCTCCTTTAAGCACATATATGCGCATATCAGCACTCAACTTTAATAAAATTCCAAAGTGTGTAAATAAATGTCCATTTGGTGTTTATGTGTACGCCAGCCAGGACAGACAATTTCGTTGTGACATTGCTATGTCGCATTTACTATTATTAGTATTAAGAGTTGAGAATTGTAGAAAATTTTGTTGATATCAATTTTGGATGCAAGTGACAGCGCCTGGTTTTGTCACTTGAAGACCATACAGCACCGTACAGTACAGTACACACTTATTTGTGTGCACATACACAGATGCTATGTGCATACTTGCCGAGACTACACTCATTTATAGAATGTATTTAGTATGCACATGTGTGCGTTTAAATGCATAAAAATTTATGACTGTGAATATGAGCACATTTTCTATTACCTACATTAGAACAAGCTGTATACATATACAAACATGTATAGAGCAGTCTATGCATTTAAGCTGTCGTACCTACGAAAGAGAAAGTAAGTATACTAAGTTCATCAACCTTTGTAATTCTCAGAAACGGATTAAAACTATTCCGTATCCTTAAAATATATTCTTTAGCCTCAATCAGTGCGAACGTTAGTAAGAATCTAAGATACGTGAATGCTTATCGGTATATCAGGACTTGTGTATATCAATCTGAACGAATAGTACTTTAGGTTCAGCTAATCGGCGAAGAAACATGCCGTTCAATGATTCCACGAGTCGCAGTTACAATCATTTCGATGACTCTCTTAATTACTATTGTTCCCATTCTTGTGGCTTTTTGTTGAAACAAAAATACCTTCCAAGCTCAGCGTTACAGTGCAATCGTTGTTTCAAGTTTTCTGCGTCCAATAAAAAAAAAATTTGTTTTCAAACCTAATGATGTTGAAATAAAGAGCAGCAAAAATTATTCTCGATAATCGAAAGATGAAGTTGCACTAGATTGTTAACACGATTGTAACGATATGAAACGACATTTTCTCACCCAAATTTGCACGTAAAAAAGCTGCTGTTTCCTCACAGCAGACACAAAAAGACTGTATCTTAGGTTGATAACTACAAAGCACGAGTTGAGCCTCACATCGTATTGTCCAGATTTGATCGCTAAAAAAGCAAAGCTGATAAAGATGTTTCAAATGGAAGCATGTTCGTTAAATGATGATCGAGTCATCACCAAAACTAAAGCGTATTTTGGAAATCATGAAAAAATCGTCCTATCAAAAAGAATGTATTGCTAGGAGAGGCGTTGGGCCGATCGCATCACTCTTAAAGTAAAAAAAAAAAAAAAGAAACAAACTTCATATTTTTACTCAGTCTCCTTTGCTCCGCCTTGAAAGATGCTTTATGCACCGTCGGCTTTAATGCAATCAGCAGTTCGGCATAAAATTCTATTTTTATTTCTTGTGAAACGGATAGATGTCATATGATTCGAATCAAGCCAGAATAAAATCAGCTATTTATTATTCTGCTTTCATTTTCTGTTATAGTTGTTGGTTCACTGCTTGACATAATTTGGGTGGGTAACTCTGTAGATACTCTCACATTTGGGAACAACTTTGTGGGGATATTTGTATTTAATTTTGAGTCTCTTGAGTCCAGAAGATATTAAGGTATCTGTATTTACCCACTTCTTTATCTTTCTCTTTCTCGCTCTCTCGCTCACCTCCCATAAACATGGGCAAATATAAAATGTGTAAAATCTGTCTGTATATATAATTTCAAAGTCGGTTTTTATTAAGTAATAAAATTGGACGATATTTTTGTATTCTAAAAATTCGGGTTTTTTCTATTTAAAAGAAATGTAAAAAATTGAAATTTTAATTTTATTGTAGAAAAAATAAATGAACATGAACTACTTATAAACTTATATAAGAATATTAAATAACTGCCTACGTAATCCTGTAACATTACGCCTCTTTCCCTTTATTAATCGACAGGCTTTCTCTGGCAATAATTGTGTTTGTTATCTATATACTAAATATGATTCCGGAGGTTTAACTTTTTGTTAATATAATGTAATCACTAAGTACTTGACCTGATCACAAAAAGGAATTTCATGACTTTGTAGTGTCGAACCAGACGAAGGGAGAAAGTAAGTGTTACTTTTTCATATAAAAAGATTGGCGCGAGTGTTTTTCGCATTTAGATAGTTAAGATATTATCATATATATGTATCAAATACATATATATATATATTTGCAACTTTTACTGAATTGAAAATCAAACTTACAAATAATGCAATATCTGGCTTTAATAGTTAGTTGATTAAGTGAATTTCGTTTGCTTCACTCCGAGAAACCTTTACACATGCATTTTAATTAGGCGACATCGGATTAATGCATATTGATAAGAGATTGTAGTAAAAGAACTGATTGGCACATGCGCTCAGCTGAACATAAACATATATACATATGTGTTTATATAAATGAATACGAAACGTACTTTCAGAAAAAGAATAGTCAGTAAATTCACGATTCCATGTTACGAAATAAAAACAAAGGCCATCAAAAAAAAAAGTCTACACACACAATCGAGATTTCCTATAACCTATGTGAAAACTTGATTATAATCTCTTTGAAATCACCCAAACAAATTATCATCATATGTGATCATGTGAAGGCAACCTATCTAATATTATGCGATTTTAATTATATGAAAGCATTAAAGCGAAACAGAAAAAAAAAGAAGAAGAAAATGAAAAACGGAAATCGTTTATATATTGCCTATTACGCCCGGAATGGAATTAATTATGTTAAGTACAAATAAGAAGAAGCGTGTGATTACATTACAGTTATCATTCATTTTTTTGTTTGAGATAAAAATTATTTCAAATCCAGCCACCAGCCACATCATTATTCCGCTTTAACGCTTTATCGTAAGCAACTGAATATACACATGAGGCAAATGTGTCATTATGAAGGTGGTACTTTAACCGCTGCAGTTAGAATAGATCATACATTTGATCATTCATTAGCAGTCGAGGCTATCTGATATGACAAAGTATCGGGGATCAATGTCAAAATTCAAGAAACTAGCACTGGAAGACTCTGATGTCGGCAAACCCATAAGGCGAGATGTGACTTCCCTTCTAGCCTCACGATAAACATTTTACATTTGTGTGCTATATCAACATGCTTTAGCTTAGATGAGCACTACATAATCCGATACTTAGGCGTATGGATCAAATTTTTTGCATTTAAACATCATCGTCACAGATATGGTGCAAATACATCTTTTGCAAAATTGAGCTAATATTGAAGGATATGGTATTCGTATCTTTCCGACGCAGAAGGACGATCACCAGTTACATCTCTGGTTGTTTATGTGGACGAAACGGCCTTAAGTGAGAAGTGAAATCTAAGACAGCAATTTAAGACCACTAAAATTTGCACGATTTAGTTGCGTTTCAAAGTTGAGAAAAAGGAATCGAAACACATACAAGCAAGAGTGTACGCCCGAATTAGTTTAGAAAATTCCAATGCAAAATTTTTGATTTGCAAAATACTATCAGTTTTGCTAGGCGAGACAATAGCGAGTGAACAGCGAACATTGTTAGAGCGAAAAACAAAAAAATTGATTGCAGAAGAACACCCAGCCGAGCCATTCAACGCGACTAAACTCGTGCAATAAAGACGAGAAAAAGAGAGAGGAGTTGCCGCCGCAAGACAGTAAGTAAGTGAACGATAAGAAAATAACAACATTTCAATATAAAAGATGTATGAAAACCCACTTATGGTATATGCATGTGCATGCAGCACTAAGGAAAAGCAACGATATTTAATTATAAAATCATTTGCTCTCTTTGTGGATGACATTTGCTGGCCATGACAACCGATCAAAGGTTTCATACTGCGTGACATCCATAAGGACGCACACACGCATGTATACACGAACACATGCTTCTACTAAATACGTAGACAATTACGTATATGTAAGTCATACAAATATACTGTGCATATGTATATATATATATATATACGGCAAAAATACACGTTTATTAAAATTGAATTTATTAAAATCGAAGCAACCACTCATGGCTTTTCTTTAATCTTACTATGTATGCAATGTAAACAAACGAAATGTGACAACAAGAAGAAGATATTAATGAATATTTTTATATGTATGTTGGAATCGAAAAGAAGACGGATGTATTTGGCTTACATTAAGCAAGGTTTGCATTTAATTTATATACATGTATGTATATATATATATATATATATATACATATATATACATCTTTTTCTTTCACGATTTCATTCATTCATTAACACGGCTATGTTTTAAGAACCGCGACTTATTCGTTAATTTTCATAAGAAGGAATTCAATTTCATATAACGACATCTTGCATACATATATATATCAACTTATTTTCATAACCTAACGCATTTCGTTAATTAATTTTTGTCACCTTAAGGACGCCAAAGCGTGGTTACAAACAATAGTGAAAAGGGAAGAACAACAACCACCTAATACCAAGTCAGCCACGACATCGGTGGCAAGTTACGCTAAATGAATGAAAATCAAAATTTAACTTTGACTTCAAACGATACACATATTATATAAGTAATACCGGATACCATATAAATTATATTTACTTGTTATAAGCAGCGTTAAGCACACCCTTAACGCATGGTATAATAAAAAATTTCGAAACTTAGTCCAATTTATTACTATACCTTTTCCTTTCTTCATTCGAAAATAAAGTCCGATTTTCTTTTCTTACCTAAATATTATTGCTTTCCATAAATGAAAATCACAACCACTTTAAAAGTACAGTCCTTTTAAACTTTGCATACTTACAATATTACCCAACTTGATTTGAAATTTCCTCTTTAAAGCTCAACATAATTTTAATTTGATTATATAATAGTAGGCTTAGTTTAGTCAAGCGTAAGATTAGTACGGTGTTGTAGGGTTTCATTAATTAACAGTCGCTTATATAAAAAGGAGAGAGAATTCAAAATAATGATATTTGCTGTAATTGGAATTTTTTAATAGAATCTGAAATGAAATGTTAACCGTATTCTTAAACACCCATCGTGTTTTTGTCTAACTCTAAAACGGTTTAAGGATATCGAAAATATGTTTTTTTTCTTGTTGTGGAAATGCTTTTTAAAAATATTTAAAAGTAAATTTTTTCAATTTAAAAAGAAAATTTTCTCCACAACTTAGAAGACTTCATTTAAAAAGGCGAAAGCAACCTAATGTGACATGTAATAGAGCGAGAGTAATAGTTTAAAAAGCATTATATAAACGCTTTTGCTTCCATTAACCATATCATAAGTATTCTTTACATATCTGCGTCCATTTAAAGAATTGTTCGTCAATGGCAAAATTTTATATTTGAATTAAAAGCGCGACATATTGTACGCTTGTTCTTATTTTTTGTAAATTTTACTATATACACTTGACGTAATTACCAGCAAGAATGCAAAGAAAATTTGAGCGTGTTTTTTGCATATCTTTGGAATTTTATAAGAATTTCGTACAACAAATACGTCGTCTTTCTTTCACCTCATTCTTACGGTACAGAATATTCAACTTAATGTTAATAATAATAACATAATCCGGAATATAATGTAATAGAACACGAAACCGAGATAGAAAGATCCGATAATCCAGAACGGATCTCATATAGCGATGGCTGAGAAAAAACGGAAAGAAAATTGATATGTCTACCCCAACGAATGGAGATATAACTGATAAGTACTTAGATGAAATAACGAGTACATGTCATTAATAACACCAATGAAGCGTCAGTGGTGTGTTGAAAACGTAAAGATAACACCAATCATAATATCGTCTACAGACATTGCACTAAGAAAAGCTGAGTGTAAATCCAATAATTTACAAGCAAATACAGTGGGCAGTAATAGTGCACATGTGTAGAATCGTAAGACGATTTACAGAGAGATGACTCTGAATAAAAAAAATCAACAGCAAAATTCAAATCTTACATAGATATATAAATATATACATATGCATATATATGCATTTTAAATCATATACAAGTGCCTATAATTATAAGTAACCTTTCATTAAAAATATAATAATAATAATTTAATTTAATAATTTAATATTTAATAATATTTAATAATTTAATAATAATAATTTAATTTATACAATTTATTCACAATTAAATTTAAATTTCAAAAAATCCAATTAACTTAACTTATATTCATAAGCACTTTTCTATCTATCTGTCTATTTTCCCATTCTTGTGACAGCTTTTTTATATCGTATAAAGTATATCAACATGTAGTTCTGAATTGATTAAGCCATGTTTGTCCATCTGTCCGTCTATGTGGTGTGTCTTGTTGACACTCTCCTGACCCATTTTTATGCTAAAAATTACAAAAATCAGCCGCGCCTAGTAATAATATAAAATAAGAAAATGTTGTCCTTTTCCTTTTTGCTCTTTAAGATCCGGTTGATGGGTGTAAAAGATTCAGTCACGACCGAATATAACTTTTTGAAATTTTTTTTTGTTATATTTATTGGTCTTTTCTTCTTCAATTTCCTGATTTTTCTTGTTCATCAAGCCAGCTGTTAACATCAACCCAGATCTTTAATATCGAAATCTAATATATTAGAAGGACAGATATCCCCCTTGCTACTTTAAAAACGCACATTAAACCAAAGAAAAAAAATGAAAATTTCATAGATTATTAAAGCCTAACGTTCACTTATTTAGCTTTAGGGCTAACAAGTGTTCGCTCCATTGTAGAAGTGAGCGAGTGTAAGTATAGCAACAATTCACTAAAAGTGCCACAAAGCCCTTCGAAGTTGTGGTGAGCTTAGAATAGGCAATATGTAAGAGAGGGCACACACATGCATGCTTCTATACATTTCGTGGATGTGTCAAATTTTTCCTTTTTTTTTGGTTTTTTTAGTCTCCATTTTGCAGTTTTCTATACAAAGTCGCTTAAGTCAAATACAGGCAAATTGCTACATAAAAAAAAGGGAACAAGATCTAAATGCTTAACTGTGAAACTGCCAAAAATATAACTGTAACTATTACAATCAAATGCTTTCTTATTAGACAATTGCAAGCGTCGAAAGCAGTAACAACAAGTATCAATTGCTTATGTGCCCGGGAAGCGTTAGGCAGTGCATTAGTTTTATTGCTCCCCAACAGCATAACAGGCAGAAAATGTATTATTTATGATATGTATGTGTGAGGTTTATGTGGTTACAAATAAAAATTTTCTATTTATATACGAGTTACACATGTACACTTCTTATGCGAATATGTTCGCATGAACGCGCGAGCATTTTGGTCGAAAATTTATCAAATTTAGGAAAAATTAAAAAGTTAACGCATTTCTATGATAATAGTTTTAACTTTTTGTTTTTTTTTTTTTGTGAAATCTTAAACAATATTAATTGCACGCTTGTATTGTTTTCTTGCTGATTTCGAACTCTTTTTGAAAGATTTTTTGATAATACGCTTAGAAGAAATTTGCTAAAACTTTTCAGCTTATAAATGTTTCTTGCTTTCTGAGAATATTATGTAGCACGGTGGGTTACATCAGTAGCCCTTTGGTACAAGTATATTTTTCTTATACTTGTGTAATAATCTTTCTTACAACTTGTAGCTGACCTACGGCTTTACGTAATAGCTACAATAATAATAAGTAAAAAAAAAAAAAAAAAAAAAATTAAAAAACGTAAACATCTTTGTAAGCAATAACTTTTGCGAAATGGAGCATCTCAATAGTGTTCGTCTTGGCTAAAAACATGCTAGCAGAGCAGTGAACTCAATAAAATATTCTCAAAATTTGCAACCAATAAATTGAAATACAAAAATATTTTGATTCTGAAAATTATTCCAAATGCTCTAATATAATAAAAATCGAGCCTAATTGAAATCGTTGTGGATGTTGCATCCTTCCACGCAAACTTAATATATTGAGTTATCAATTGCGCTGCACGATGAGAATATTATTGCAATTTTATAAATAACTTATAAACCGTAACAGATATCAAAATAAAATTTGACATTGATGTTTGCCTTTACTCCTCTCCATAGTTTTTGCGCGCATATAGATATGAAGTTAGTTATTGTACGAATTAATGAATTAAACGCAGTGAACTTGCTAAGTGATGGACTTGCTAATGTGTCATTGACTTTGATATCATCTGGTGCCTTTGTAACTTGACACAATTGCCAGTCTGCATGCGTTTGTGTGTGCTTTCGCTCTCTCTCTCTCTCTCTCGCTCTATTCTTTTTTTTATATTCCTTTATTCTATTCATGTAATATGTAGCGGTGTGTTGTAATTGTCTGTACGTCTTTATTGTAACTTGATGACAAAGTGAAGGTAATTAATGACAGAAACGCGCACCTAAGATAGCACATTTCTACGCACAACTAAATAAATAACTATGCATTTAAATGTAGATACATACACATAAAGAAAAACACAGATATTGTATTAACTCCATGCATAATTTCATACCAAAATTTTAGCAATTGCTTTCCCGCTCGCCTTCGGGTCAGACGTGATGACTGTTATACCTTAAATGAGAGCTGAAACTCATAATTAAGTTTAAAGAAATAATCCATCAGGATGCGTTGCATATACGAAATTTAATTAAAGTATTAAGCATACACAAGAGACAAGTCGGCCATGTTCAACGTGCCGTTCTTTTTAGATTTTCCGGAAGAAAAAGTTGCCGAAAATCTGCAAGAACATATCGAAAATGTGTAATATTGTATAACATCATCACACTTCTCTCAACAGGATTAAGACGTTTTTCAAACTCAGATTTATCAAAAATAAACATTGAAATCAATAAATAATTTCCTAAAATATCGATGCGACCATCAGATTTCCACTGATATATGAAATATCGTTGTATTTCGCTAAGGGTATATTTATGCACGATACATGTCTCATGCAGCGTACGCAATGCCAAATAACATTCTCCAGCGGAAAGGTCCAAAACAAATTATGTAAAAGCCTACATCTGCCCTTCTATTCCACGTCGTTCGTCTTTGAATCAAAATCTATCTGTGTGCTAAATTTCATAAATGTATATTGATAGTACGGCTGATGGATGGAACACATCAAGAATAGATTTAAAAACACGAAACAACTGAACAGATAAGTGGGCAGAAAGGCTTAAATTGACGCCAAAAATTATTTCTGAATTGATTGATATTATGAAAGGTGGGTCTGTCTCAAGTTGCATGTATACGCGTCACTTTATGTACTCTTGCCCTAAGTGGATACAATAAACTACACACAGCCGCAACAGGAACAAGTTAAAGTAAGAAAGTTAAATTCGGTCGGGATCGAATCTTTTACACACGTCACCGTTATCCGAAAAAAGACAAAAGATGTAAAAGAACAAAATTTTCATGCTCTATAATATGGAGTGGGCGCAGTTGATTTCTTCTATTTTCAGAATAAAAGTTTTTGGCGTATAGGCATGTCAGCGTTGTAGGCGTATCCTTTCAAATGTTTATGTCAATTCCAAACTCTTTTGCAAATTTTGTACTCGATATCATCATTTCGCCACGGGAAGATAGTTAAGCAAACAGACAGATGGACAGACGAACAGGCGGACATGTACAGATGCATTCAAGATTTGAAACTGGCCAAGAATTTGTATACTTAATAATGTTTCTGAAACGTGTTTCTACGCATTATATAGGTATTGATATAAAAATTAATATTTAAAACACTATAATATGGGGTAGGAGTGGCCAATTTTTTCCATTTTTGTGCACCAATGCTACAGAAATTTTTGTATAATTATTGGTTTATGAGTAGTGAGAAAAAAACGAATTTTTCATTCCATGTGAATGGGTGTTTTCTGTGGGCGTGTCCTTCGGGCGATTTGAATCATTATCAATACCAACCTGCGTGCAAAAACTTCCACTGTGTTTGCTAAATTTGAAGTTCATAGCTTCTTTTTTGCGGCCAGGAGAATGTGTACAACAGACATTACACAGACGAACAGACGGACATGCTTAAATCGATTTAGAATTTGATACGCGTCAAGAATACGTATACTTTGCGGTGTCTCTGATTCTTCCTTCTGGGCGTTGCAAATGGTTTGACAAAATGAATACACCCCTCATCCTTCGGTGATGCGTATAAAAAGCTATGTCCTACAATCTTTAGCAGATATTATATCTATGATTGAATCCAAACTGTTTAAAAGCTTCAGATAGTGAACATGGGCTTATATGCTTAACTAACCGCCTTATATATGTTAAATTGGATTGAGTTCGCGAATATCGCAAAATTCAATGCAAAGTCAACACCTATTTCTTTTTGCATATGCTTGTAAGAGTCGTATACGACAATTTAATTTTGAAAATTCATTACCAAATTGTTATATCTTAACAGTTGAATATTTTCTAACTTGCAAATTAACTTTCCACGTCAACTGAGTAAAAATCTCTAAATATATTTTTGTTTTTTTTTTTCGAAGAAATAATCAGTAAATTATAATGCAAATGTCCTCTCAAACTCGCAATGTACGCCAAATGAAATGGCATTCAAGGTGTCAAGAATTGTTCATCAGATTTTCACTTATCCCTCTTTGTCCCTTTCTATAGACATCTCAACTACAAAAACATTTCCCTATCGTTTTTACAAACTTCCTCTCTCCAACACATAGAACCCATTCTGCATTACTTATAATTTTGCAAAATTGTGCATTTGTGTTTATGTGTATACCCCAATGTCAACAGCACTCACGGCGCGTTACTCTGTGTTGAAGTTTTGATTTCATTTAAAATGAAACCGAAGTTATGCTTGGTTTAGGATAAAGCGATTAACAGTGAATCGTTTGCGATTTTAAGCAGAGATTTTTTTCCTTTAAAATCATCCATCATAGCTTATAGAATGGCCGTCCTTTCCAATACAATTTTTTTGGCCAAAAAATTTTTGGCCCAAAAATTATATTAAATATTGCAAGTTATAATATCGCAAGTTTATCAGATTCAAAGTAAATCTTTGGCATTTCCGAAATCGAAACAATGGTTTTGAAAGTTAAAAAAATTTATTATTAATAATTAGTATTAGTAAATACATGTTAAACTCAAGGAAAAAGCCCCCTAAATATATATGTATCTGTTGTCGTTATTTTACACATGCAGTGTAACAAAGTTAATATACTCCGGGATGGTAGGTGAAAAAAATTAACACTTTTGCTATGTGTAGGAGATGACATGCTTATTTTCATGAATAAATATATGCGTCACTGGAATGATAGTGGTAATGTGTGTAGCGCAGTGTACAAACACAGATAAAAGGATTCCATGAATGCAATATGACCCTCCTGACGACTGCTTTGGCTGCACGTGCTATTGTTCACATATTTATGCAATGTTTATGTTGCAATATAATGATATTGTTGAACAGCCTGTCATCAGCCGTTTTTTTTTTTTTTTACCTCTAAATGTGTGTGAGTAAATGTACGCCTTTGTGCTTTAAGTTGATGACTGCCCGTGGTTTTAGTTTGCGTACAACAATTCCGTTTTTGTTTTCTCTTTTCTGTGAACATTTGCTGCACTTTCATGTGCACAGCGATTTACCTGGCGTTACAGTAAGCAAGAGGTGTTTTTCGCAGCGACGATAACAACAAAAAGAATATTCATTATATATATGAAAATGACTTGACTTGAGGTTTTATCTGTAGTGATCTTAAAGGTCTTGTATAAAGAAATACTATATAATACATTAAATGGAGCTAATGTTGTTGCTGTTTGCATGTGTGGTTGGTTGTCTGGCTTTCTACCCTTTTATATGGATCATGAAAGGGTAGGGATATATTCAGTTTGTCGGAATGTTTGCAGATATTTTAAAGAAATTCTGAATCTATTTGGGTACATCTCTCTATTCTTCTGTGGAATAATATCTGTGACAAATATGTTCGTGCTCGCAAAAATGAAGCAACCGACATCAAATTTAGCAAGAACGCTGAAAATTATTAAACCTAGGTACGCATCGAAAGCGGGACAAATCGGTAGACGCTCATAGTTCAAAATAGCTGGAGACCGCGTCTGCAGTTCACTGGTCATCAATCACAACAACTACAAACTATATCTACCTATGTCGTACAAAAATGGCAAAAGTCCTTCACGTCCATTAAATGTTGCAGAATATTAAGGGTTTGCTTCGTTTTCTTTTTTTTTTTCTTTAGCCCTTTGTAAGATGAAAGTGGTGGATACAAAAGATTCGGTCAGAGCCGAATATAATTTTCTTATTTGTTCTTTTTTTTTATTTATTTATTTATTTATTTATTTTTTTTTTTGTGCTTGTAAACCACATTGATGACGAACCACAAGAATGATGCACAATTTCGGATACCGAAATCTTGAGGTAAACTTCACAAAAACAAAAGTTATGCGTACAGATACGATTGTGGTTAAAAGGCAATTACAGATAATATTATAACACAACAGGAGAACAGGGTTAAGACTGAAATAACAAAAAAAATTTATTCGGTTTGGAACGAATTTTACAATACATAATGTACCGTAGCATAGCCAGGGACGAATTTTGTTAATTTCCAAAATTAATTTCATGCAAATGGTTTAAAACAAAATTGATGGGCAAAGTTTTGTTCTAGTTATCAAGATTTCTGAAATGGGTGCACAGACAAGTTCTCATCAATCACTTGTACTATTCAGACTAATTAAAAATAAATGTACCCTATAGATGCGTATTTTGATATATTACGAACTTTTCGCAAATCGAGTACGACTCTGATGATAATGTATTCGGTTTTGATGGAAACTTCTAAAGGCACATAATTATAGAATATCGCATCATCACGTCTTTCAACAAACCAAAATTCTTCATTACGCATTGTATCTATATTTGGTTTTTCGAAAACTGTGGACAAATGTAAAAAGTTCGACTTGAAAGATTTGCAAAATGTATAACAAATCTCCTAAGTCCGACTGCAATACTTGAAACCAAGTGATCGAAATGTGGGAACCACAACACAATGGCCACTGTTATATATGTTATTGTGTACGTTATTGTCTAAAATGTAGACCCACACGATATTAAAAATTGAACCTTTTTTGAAAGGCTTACTATTCATGAGAAATCTTATGTGGATTGGCATCCAAGACATAGGGTCATGAGGGTATTTCAAATTACTACCGTGAATAAATTTTCATCATAAAACATCAACAGGTAGGCCTTTTTGGCATATAAAAGTTCATTTTTCCTGAGATTTCTTATAGGCGGTTGTATCCAAAAAATAGATCTACGTGATCCAAATTCGGCGAGGTTGATGTCTTCGTCAATTTATTGTTATGAACTAGTTTTCACTATGAAATATTGAAAATTACACGTTTTTATCGCATAAAGACTCAGTGTTCTTAAGGAATACGTATACGAGAGGCGGTTCAAAAAATTACGCAAATCGACAAAAATTTTTCAAATCGATTTAGGTTTTGGAAATATGATAACTCGGCATCTTTTTTCGAAAAGTTTTAATAATTGCAATTTATATCCTTATAACGAGTTTTCGTTATAGGGGCAGTGGTCGAAAAAGTGGACAGATCCGAACATTTTTAATAGCGTTCGTCCTTGGGTCAAGTCGCGTGACTGCACCAATTTACATCGAAATATCTCGAAAATTGCGACCTGTGAGTTAACCCAAATAAAAATAGACGAACAGAAATCAGACGGACAGATGAACGGACAGACAAGCTTAAATCGATTCAGGAAATGATTGTCATGACGGCTGGTTCAGAAAATAATTCTGCATCGATTGGTAAAATAGGAGATGGGTCTATTTTAAGACCTTCTGCGTCCGTCAACACAATCTTAATAACACCTGCACCAAAAGTAGGGCAGGGTATCAAAAATGTCCTGAAAAGAAACATATAGAGATGTAATATAGTTGAGGAGTTTTTAAAGCATTTCCCTTTCATTGCCTAGACTTATTTGCATTGGATCGAAGAAGACCTTAGAAAAATACAAATGCGAAGATTTGAACCTTGCTTCCATAAATTGGTGGACATGATTGAAACAAATCGAAATGCATATCTTTCCTTAAGCGTATATTTACTATTTTTTTTTTTGTTCGTTAATGCGCACAAACGGAAGGACATATCACATACAAACCGTATAACAATTCAATTAAGAAATTTTACATCCAGTTCTGTAATAAGATTTGTCTTGTGACCAAACTGGAATAAAAAAATTAATAATTCACTTGACTTCGACAATACCGTAGCAATGGTAATTCGTTTGAAAGGAAACATAAAAATGTCTTAGTGTTATGAGTCCAACTTGTTAATGCTATATATATATATATATATATATATGTTCAACATTATCCGATGAGAATGCTGTTGATGTTGATGAAACAATAATAATTTCATTTGCATAATGCCAGTGAAAATGATTCAACTTGCAATAACAACGCATTCAATGTCGCTTTCACACAAAATTACAGACAAACATCCTCGACAAAAGAATACAGAAGTATTGATCAAGATTACATACGTACAAGTGTAAATTAAATTTATTAATTGCAAGAATCACATCTTGTGCTTAAGAGATTGCAATCGATATGGAAATCTGTACGATTCCTTAACTGAATAAGCTTCCACAACTTCACAAATTAGTGGCCGAGACCATTAAGCAAAGAAACAAGAATTTCATGTCTTCTTTACTATGCATACGCAGTTCTCAGTAGGAAAACTGTTAGTAAGATCACATATGTACACATCACAAGAGATCAGTTCGTATATCGCCATGTTGTAAAAAGAAATTATATATATATGTATATACATATATACATTCGCGGAGCATGTAAATAGACAAATAGACATCATCTGAGCTATTCTAAGGTACATCACAGACACGTCACAAGTCACACAGCAGTTTTGTGTTCATGTGGTTTGCCTGACTTCAAAATATTAATTTATAGTAAGATCGGTATTGGAACGTTTTATTGTGACAACTCTTTCCCAATACCAAAACCGGTACAAAGTCAAAAGAAGTATAACAACAAGAAAACACTTTTTTTCCTCTTATGACTAGTGAGCGGTCACAACGCCATTATATAACCCATAGTCTTATGCTAGTCGAAAGCGCATTTATATTTTGAGACATTTTTCAAAAATACAACAACCACATGCAAATCAATTCAGCAGAGATCATTAAAAATAACATAAGATAAAAAGAGTGCGAGATTAAAAAACATTTTTCTACATGATTGTAGTTAGTAGCCTTCCGCGTAACTGCTGCGATAACCGATATAAAAATACTTAAGTATAATACGTTCGTTACGAAAATTTGTAACTAATATTGCTGGCAAAGGAGTTTGCAAACAATCGGGTTTGTCGGGTATTGATTTCTAGTACCCTACTTGTTTGTGTCATTAAAAAAAAGAAAAAAAGAACGAAAAGGAAAATTTTGTCGTATTAATGAAAATGAATATCCGGTAAGTAAAAAAATCCGAAAACAAAACATAATATTCGTGGTATGTTTTTTAAAGTTTGCGAACAAATTGTTTGCTTAAGCCGATCGAATTAAATCGCGACAATTAAGAGAAAACGCGAACGGTGAAGTGTTGTAAAACAATAAACTGTTAATAGCCGCAAGTGAGCTGAGTTAAGAAGAATATTAGAAATTATGCGTAACCTAAAGAATCTTAACTTGCAATACATGACATATCTTACTGTCAAGCTTATATTCAAGTGGCATCCATGACTTGCTCTAGCACCTAAGACGAGGCACCGCGTTGACATA
Organism: Glossina pallidipes; assembly: GCA_000688715.1. Classification (NCBI taxonomy): domain Eukaryota; kingdom Metazoa; phylum Arthropoda; class Insecta; order Diptera; family Glossinidae; genus Glossina; species Glossina pallidipes. The sequence continues at coordinate 162,170 of KK500072.1, forward strand.
GGCTAAGTAGGCTACAAGTCACGTCACATAACTTGGAATAATGTAATGCACTTAAATTCGCAAAGAATATCTACAGTTGCAAGTGAATCAATATGTCAAACTGCAAGTGTTGGATTGCTGGGTTATAAGCGAAGGCTAATGAAATATTTTCACCGCTTCTTTCAGAAGAAAAAAGAAACGAGCTTCTAAAGTTTGTTTATAAAATCATTTTAGCGTAAATTAGTAAAAATGTTGTTGCTTTTCCCTCTTTCGCGTGGATCTAGGTTTTTTTTTCTTTATTTTGATTGGTATCGTTTCCTTGCCTATGGAAAAAGAAAAAATGAAAAACTTTTTTCCAAAGTGCTAATAAAAAGTTAAAATTAGGAAGAACGACTATGAATTTTTTTTTTTTTTTTTGCAGAAAGTTTTTTAATTACTTTGACTATGTTATTAACGATGTTGCGAACACTTAACAAGGCAATTATGGTCAACACGCGTAAAATAGAAACAAATTGTAAGTTGTACCCATGCACACAGCTATTGAATATTAATATTAGAAATGATAAAAAGAAAGCAAACAATTTAAATATTTACCTGAAAAAGTTTAGTTTAAGTAGAAATTTATTGCTTTTTAAAACGAAATATAAAGACAAATAAAAAGTAATGCAAAGCAACGTTATAATATTACGCTTTTGCAAATATTGCTTCTGGTTATTTTTCAACACATACAACGCAAACCTATCGCATTACGTAAGCGTAACCATCCTATATACTATACATCTCACACACATTTACTTCGTTATAATTGGTGCTATTAGTTGCTTGCTCAAAAGAACTTTATAACACGGTGTCGTATCTTGTACCGTTTGTCCGTAAACTTGGACAAGTCCGAGTCAAGAGGATTAATTTCGTTTTTGATATCACTTTGCCGTTCTTAATGGGGAAGTAAATGCGATGACAGCTTTCTTTTCAAGGTCGTCTATCGAATCTTTCGTGATTTTCATTAGTTTTTTTATGCACTCCGATGGTTTATATAGAAGAAGAAGACGAAGAAGAAAGAAACAATACGACTTAACGAGTCAAAACATGTTTATACTTTAAGATATTTCAAATACGAAGTTCAACGGTGTACTAGGCTACGATTTTGTGAACAATGACTATTTAAATAATATAGAAGATATCAAGACTTCAATATATTCATTTATTGGGCTAAGAGAAAATAGGATTGCCCTTGGAGGCAAAACGCATCACAAGGGCAAAAGGGATTTATAAAATCTCTCGCTACGGCCCATAAGCTACTAGAACTACGAAGAACCAACATGTTGTTGATCATCGGCTTTCACACAGGTCCGAGTTGTCTCAGGTAATAGCTGAAACACATAACTATTTTTGGCAGTTTCTTCCAAAAGACGAGTGAAATGTCCCATCATATCTTACGTAAATACAAGGTCATCTGCAGAATCAGAGAACAGGAGATTGGTAAAGTCTGGAGCCCCGAAGTAAGGAACGAGGCAGCATTTGTGAGAATGCTAAAGCTGGAGGACTAGGAATATGAGCGAACGCAATAGATCTTTCAGGTGGCAGTACAAATTGCCCATTTATACGTTCACCGTCATATGTATTGGCATTGGAAACCAGCTAACTTTGTGTAAACTCTCTCTTTAAGTTCAACATATTTTGATTTAACTAATAAAAGTTTTCGAACTTCGGAGTGAAGAAGAATTTTTTGTTTTTCCTTATTATAATGTAAACTTTGTCAAGTCGTTTTTTTTATAATCCTTAAAGGAGCACTAAAACATCCAAACTATAATATAAGGGAAATTTAGATTTTGCTTCGAAACCTTTCAATCATTCCAGACTGATTTACTGATTCGCTTATTTCGATGGCTTGATTAATAATAAGGTGCCACAAGGTCTACATGCACCTATACGCATGATCAAACAATCTCTGCACAGTGCAGGTAACAATACTCCGTATAAACCTTACCTAAAGGCTATGCACACTATTACATGCTATTTAAACAAAATTTTTTAATAAATTCTTTTATTGATGCATATTTGCGAATACAAATAATATATATATGTATGTGTATGAAAAAAAAGAAATCGAGTTTATTTATATAAATATACTTACGTTTGCACTGTTTTTATGCAAACTCAAATATTTTCTCCTATTATGTGTTAGCTCAATAAAACGTTGCTACGTGGACGATAAATTCCTGTCAATATTGGCTCAAATGAATTTCAATATTGAATTAAAAAAAATTATTATTAGACACAATCAACAAAAGAATTTTTTAAATTTTACATAAAAGTAGAAAAATTATAAAAAAAAGAAAGACGGAGTGAAAGAAAGTTGCATTCAACGTTCGGCAAGTTTGGAATTTCAGTTTCCAATTGTACATCAAATATTGACTGGGTGGCACTTGCTACAATTTAAAAAAGAATAATTAATAGTTTATTTATAAAGCTCGGTTTGTGTTGTTTTTGTGTTTTTTTTTTTTTTTTTCATGTGCATATAAATAAAATTTAGGAATGTTATATATATATACTCTTATATTGTTGTATAATTTCTTTTTTGTTTTTTTTTTTTTTTTGCATTCCTGATAGAAAGAAGACAACCATGATAGATGGATGGATGGATGGATGGATGGATGGATGGCAATTAGAAAAACGCCCACTCACCATGGCAGAACAATATAACAGTATCTTTGAAAAAACATGTTTTTTTTTTTTTTGCCATTAAGCATTTTAAGCTTTGAAAATTGTGTAGCTTTTATTCTACTAACTTGAAGCATATTTTCAAATTCATAGCGAATTCATTTGAAAATGTTTCCAAAATTTTAATTGCGACTCTTGTTAGTATTCATATGTGAATGCTTTTTATCATCGACTACGCATACAACAATAGACAAAATTGCGCAATTATTTGAAGTAGAAATTCGCTCTCATATCCAATGTATCCAACGTACTTTTGACGTCGATGCAATGACGAAGAAAAGATATCGATTGCTTGAAACTAACAAAAGATTCTCAGAATAGAACAATATAATTCGAATTCATCATACGACGATATTGCAATGTATACAACTGTATTCGCACTATAATGCGACGTGTAAAGATGTGTATTTACACCCGCAGAGCACTATGACAATTTTGTGCTAATTAGACAACTTATTTACTACAAATTAATTGAAGCAAATCAGCTTTAATGAAGTTTGCATATTAATATATATGTATACAATGTATTTATATATGTACACATAAATAAGTGCGTTGTGCAATATTTATACGGTACATATACATGTGAAATGTTTAATTCCCTGGTATTATTCTGGCAAATGTTGGTCGTTCTAAAATAATTCGATCGACCGAGATGTGGAAGTGTCGACCTTCTAGGAATATTTACTTATTTGCATCTTATATTGCATTAGATTGCATTGAAATGTGAAAGATGTACCGATCTATTAAGAACAGCATTCTCTAAAGTGCATAATAATGAATCAGAGAAAATATAATGAAATTTTTTATTGCTGGAAAAGTGAAACATCATTCAAAACTTATTAAAAAAGAAAATGTATGGTAGTAGAAGGAAAATGCAATGAAAAAAATTTACGTAAATTCATTGACCTCTAAGATAATTATCGCACAGATCAATGAACACTTCCGAGACATTCACAGAACTCACAGAAACTATTTACGATCTACGTTAATGCTCCTTAATTCTCCCCTTCTTCAACATATTAGCGGCAAAAATTTTAAGCGGTTCCCATATGTGCTGGTCGTACAGCATTGTTAAGAAGGAATGCTTTATCGCGCTCGGTCTTGATGCTTACTTCATATAGGCTTCATTTGGTCATCTCGGTCATATCATGCTTAGCTATAAGAATCCATCGTTGACATTCCAAGAGTATTGCCTGTATAGTTGAAGATGGGCCTACACGTACTGCCGCCTAAGACTTTCGGCACGGGATTCGACAGACTTTTGAGTCACCTCATCTACTACTCTTGGTGTGGTTATTCGCACACAAACAAGCAAATATGTTCAGATTTATGTATTATCCAAGCGGAATATGCTAACCGCGACCTCCACAGTAGCCCTGTATGTCTGTGTTTTTATCTATTTATGTATGCGGATGTGTACATTTATAATACGTATATATTCATGAATATATTTATATATGTTTTTATATGTTCATCCCTGCATTCCTTTTATTACTAATGAAAGAGTTATTAGCAAAAATGTAGAAATGTACACGTGGATAAACTGCAAATTAATGTTACCGGGACAACTAACCAGAAAAGAATAAAGCAAACCAACGAAAAGAGAAAGAAAAACTAAATCTAGGCAACTATGAATTTACTAAGAAAATAGCTAACTATTCACAAAGTAAAAACTCCAGCAAATATATTTACAAAGAATCTATGATACACTTCATAAAGAGTAAAACAACAAGTCAAACCAAAGGAAAACTTGTGGTACAACATAACATGAATACTAAATTAAAAATAACAAAATTATATTCATATTAAAAATTAGATAAAATAAATATATTAAAAGGAAGGATAGTAAAAGAAATAGGAGAAAAAAAAAAAACGGAGTAAAAATATATGAAAAGCGAAATAGTTTTAAAAAAAATAATAGAAAATAATAAACATTTTTTTTAAATTACTCAGTAAGAGAGACCCATTCATTATATCGTACAGTAATTGACTAGTTTACCAAAGCAACGATAAACTGAATATATTTGCCAACAGGTGATAGATACGTACACTTTTGCGATTTTCACTTAAAAAAAAAATGTTTAAAAAGCAGTGAAAAAAGCTGCAGTTTTTCTAGTGAAAAATTGATGTAAAAAGTGCAAAAGGGTCCTTAAATGTGGGTGTGCTTATTTGTAAGAGAAATTTTTTATCGGAATGAAACCATGACAACAAACTTTTTAAAAAACAATCACATACCTACACAAATAAACTTATCTTTGCGTCAATGATGAGCACCCATCACAGCTATGGTTTCAAAAACTCATAAACTCGCTGTTGTCGGTCGATTCTATTCATGTGAAGCAGTCACCCATTAAAAGCGAATTTCTAATACGTCTGTCACGGAGAGATGACAACAGGCTGACAGCACTCTAACCACAAGTATGCATATGCTGTACGCATATATATATCATGGGTGAACAATAGCTAAGCTATTCGGTTTTTTTTTTTCTTCTCATTCTACTACTACTAGTATCTGCTTACTTTAATATAGATAAATATAATATAATATCGTCAATGATGGAGCAAATGTTACAGTAGCGTAAAGGAAACCTATACAGTATATCGGTCAATAATTTCCGCGCCTAACTATAAAAAACATAACTAAATATACATTTTCCCAAAAAAATTCGATTTCATTCCTCAACCAAGCCTTTTTGAAGAATGATACAATGAGTTCGGTACTCTTCTAATAACGCAACTGTTCACTACCGCCTCATCATTTGCATCAACTTTTTTCCCTGAGATTTGCAAACAAGAAAATAGTCATTAGATACAAGGCCTGGAGAACACGGGGAACAGAACAATAAATAAAATCGTGCACTGAGACAAGATGCATTTCTTTCACGGCACGTAAACGCAGTACACATTCGAAAAACTACGTTCTCATGCAATAATCAACCTGTTATTCTATATCTTTAGGGCAGCAGTTATTGTTACAACTTCACTTTTCGATTATTTAGAATTATTTTTTATTTATTTTTTTAACCATACCTTTTACGCAGACAATGCTTTCGGCATCATCGGTGCACGCACCACCTCGCTTTAAGTCGGCAAACCAGCGAGAAGAATTTCATGAACCTTTTTCAAGCCAATGCTGAATTTGAATTGTACTGTTTCCTAGCCAACAATGTAACAAAAGCAATGTTTCACGGATTTCTCCACTGTTTTGAAACTAACAAGGGTATCGTCATCAAAAATCCTGTTGCTATCAAATAAATAATTGAATTGATACAAAATTTGGAAAGGCGTCGTTCGCGTTCGCGTCATTTCTAAAAATAGCATGGATTTTTGTTGGACTCGATATCCGTGCGTCCTTCTTATGATTTATTGACATGTTATGTTAAAACTTGGAAAATTTTTTGTTGTAATACGAACCAATCAATCAGGGAATGTCTCCATTCAGTTAGCTTCAGTTGTAATAAAATCTTGCGTATTAAGATAATAAGAAAACAAATACAAAACAATATCTTATCGGAAATTTTTCTAACACCATATGGTTTTGCCCCTATTACGTATTATGAAAGCATATGCTAAACCGTTGCTTAATAACACTTTTTGAAAATTATTATTTTGGAAACATGAACTTATAATGATGATTTAAGTAAGTATCGTGAATAAATATTTTATGCCAACTAAACAAAAATTATCAAAATTTATGGTACAATTAAGAGATTTGTGCCAAAATATCAGGTGTACATTGATAAGTACAATGAAAAGATTCACTGAATTGTGTTCCGAAGTGGCTAATAATAAAAAAGTTCAACTCGTGGAAATAAGCCGAACCACCATTAATGCAATACACATAAATATGATTACAAAGCAATATTTTAGCAAATAAATAGTGAAGATCTATATATATATATATATATATATATATACGCTGTGAATCGTTTGATAACATTTAAAAGTGTATGCGAGGGGCTTTTTAAACCAAACCCCCGGTTCGTCTATCCCTGAATTTCGTACGCTTAGCAAAAAGTTCTATTTAGCAAGAATTTTTCGTCAATCGCATAAAGCAGCTGGCAGCTGCAAGTCTTGAGGAAAATGATTTTTTAATGAAACTGTTTCTTCTTTTCATTTACTAAAGCATTTTTGAGTTACATGCAACCTAATCAAAAACTGAACTAACTGCTATTCAAATGTTAAAGGAAAAGATCACAATGCTTAGAGACTGCATATACCTAAACGCAAATGTCAATAATATTTTCTTCATCATTGACTGTGTAAAATAAAATGTTTAGTTAAAATTTCTTCTGTGTTTGACTAGTTACTAACTATTGCTATTCATATTGAAAATTTCCTACGTAATTGAAATAATTTAATATAATTATCATAAAGTTTCTTTTTATTTTAATACCAACTCATACGAACTCATCGAACATATGTCAAAGATATGATAGCATCTCTAGATATTAAAATAAAACTAAAATATTTATATGTCATGAAAATAATAATAATCGCATTTATTTTTATATAAATGCGTTGAAATAGTTACATAAACATTATTATTACCGTTGATGGGCAATCAGATGTGAATTTCAAATCATAGTATCTTTCAACGATCATAACGTCTTTGCAACACCTGACCGATCATATCCGATTCGTTACAAAGCACACTTACTTATCTGGAATTAAAAATTATCGAAAAAAAATTGACCAAATTACATGCGTTTAGATCAAAAAAATTCAACTTTTTATTTACTAAAGTAACGATACAAGTGCCAAGTATACGATCTTCTCTAACATATAGAGTGCTTTTTGATTTGTTTGCATGGTATCGATATTTACTACATAAATGGTGGACATTTTCAGGGATATATAAATTGCTACCTTTATCCGTAATTCGTAGATTAAAAATATATGAAAGCATTAAAATAAATTTCCTAAGCAACGTTGCACTCTATAGTTTTATACGTATGCTTTAAGCGTTAGCGGAAATTTACCCATAATTGTCTCAAAACTATTGAAAATTTCTTCCAAAATTCGTTAGATCAATACTGAGATTATGCCCGATTTCTATAGTCATCGTCATAATTGCGGCACAATCAACATCAATAACAACTATCCGACTAAGAATTGTAATTTTGTAAAACCAGTTATAACATAAACCTTCGCTTACGAGTTTATGAGTTTCTAGTATGTCTTTGCCCTTTAAGGAAAATAATGAAAAAGAAAACGACGTCAAAATTTCGAATATTGATTTTACTTTGTATGCAGTTCATGAGTCTTCATAAGTGATCTTCTTCTTAGCATGTGAACACAAAATTCGACTTTCATGTTTTACTTTCTTCAACGGATATGCAAACGCGGTAACAATTGCGAAAGACATCTGTCGGAAATTATGCATAGACTGAGCATATAATCCTAGTTAATCTCGAAAGTAAATATCTTTGTAAGGAAATTTAATAAATTATATCGCACATACATACACACACTTTCCCATTTATTATAAAATGGAATAGATGGCCTTAGATAGTCTGGATAGCCCGATTTATTTGAATTTTCAACAATCAGAAGCGATTGCATCGAAACCAAAGTTTCGTTTTTCCGGTCATTTGCGAGAAGTTTTTCAGAATAATATGGGATAACAGAAATGAAAAGATTCGTTCAAAATCGCGCTAAATTTTCTGTTTTTATGTTATTTTTACTTCATTACAATTTTAATAATAAACTTTTGTTCTTTCTCAAATGTGTTAAAAAAAAGCTTGTTTTGTTTTTTATTTATTTATTTATTTTTTTTTTATTAAAATCTTTTTTAAACTAAAATTATTATTTTACTAAGAAAACAAACACATTGAATATATGTAAGAAAATTAATTAAAACATGTCGAAAACAGACCAGAAGAAAATTTTCACAAAGAACACCATTTCATCTAACAAGTTCGCTTCACAAGGGTACACATTCACCTCTACATGTAAATATTAGCAAGAGAGATGTTAACTTAGAGTAAACACAAGTGTAGAGATAACAAATAAAATCATACATATATCCGCACTCGCATCGAAACCTCTATAAAGATTATTGAATACAAGTTTACTCACTTTAACAGTTTGTCTTGGGTTCGTGCAATATGAGAACTGGCTTTGTTTTTCCACTCAAACTGCTATTTTCCGTGCATACACTTTAGAAGAAGCAGCAAAAGACAAGAGTAAATAAATTTCTAAACTTTTTCATTGAAACGATTGATGCAAACACTAAACACATTGCATAAGTACGAGCTCACAGAATTCTTGATGTAAACTTGATGAGGGTTACCTTTAACACATTTTTTCCGTTTATCACTTTATACGGCAAACAATGCTCGTAGATCATTAGCACTGCTGCGGCGCAGTATTTCACTTGCCCACACACAGCCTAAGATGACCAACTGTGCTTTTCGGCTTTCCTAGCGGTTTGTAAATAAAAATTCAAATTTTGAAAATTTTCAATTTACGCACATGCTCTCACATACTATTACGAACATACGCACGTTCAAACTCACTCAAAGAATTACTTTTCAGTTTATGAAATCGCATCTTGCATAACTACATCTGTTTATGTGCATCGAACAATGTTATAGTGCTAAGAGGTAGAAACTATATATCTATAGAGATGACGAGTAGAACATCACAGATTACTGACAGGTATTCATTTATGAACATATGAAGCCTTTACAATATGCTCAAGGCAAACATCACATTAAAAACTAACTAACTTAACAACTAACTAAGGAATGCAGGGCAGAGAAAATGTGGAGTAAAATAGCAACTCAAAACCATTATAAATTCGGGCAAGCATCGTTGCATACATGTGCATAGAAAATGTTAGACAAGTCAGTCATTTTGGCATGCAGTCTATCTATCCATCCATCTATTCGAACAACCCATTATATTACTAGTCCTTACTCACTTTCTACTAAGCACATTGTTAGCTATAAATATTGTATGTAACGAAAGACTAGTTTCTGCTCAACATAAGCAAAAAAAATTTCCTTTAACTCTATTCCAAAGTAAATGAAGATTTTAGTAGTCATGAAAAAAAAAAAAACAAAAAAAAATTTTTTTTAGACAATAAACAAAATTTCATTTTTTTATTATCCATTTTCTTCTGTACCGTCTGTCAAAAAATTGACAAGTATTTCATGTCCTAATGCAATGCATGTTTCAAAAAGATCGTTTCATTTCTATTCATAGTACAGTGTATGAGCATAATAATTATGCGTTTTTACCTTTCGGCAAACAGTTAAGGCGTTATGGCAGTAAACTATGTTTTAATAAAACTTAAACCATAGCTTACAACATATTGGCCCTATAATGCTTAGCTCGCTATCGGTTATTCGGTAGACGCTACCAACCCTAATCGATAGATAAGCCAACAATTCTAGGTATATATGTTATGGGGTATATTTGTCTGCGTTTTATTGCAAATTTTTGATCAGTATTTGTTAGCTAAGATTTTATACGATTTGAGAAAATTATATTTATTCAGAATTCATATGTTGTTTTGCAGCACCAAACCGACAAAGATATAGTAATTTAATGTATTATAACAACAAATAAGTTAATATTGACAAACGAATTCATATATACGTTTATATGATTATAATATATCTGCGAAGTAAAAGACTAAGCATATGTATATTTGGTTATAATATATTGTTTTCAAAACAGAATTTCTTAGGAATATTCCTTAGGATGAATGACACTTACTTATGTTATAAAATATGAAATTCTATTAGTACAATTAGATATATATATATATATATATATATTATTAGGTATATTATTAATGCCAAATATTGGTAAATGCTTCGCCATTCGACAATTATTCGCTTTTAACCCGATATATATGGAATTAATTTACGATTCATCAAATTTCATGACCATAATTTGAATAGACTGATGAACAGACATGACTGAACCGATTTCAATATTCACTTTGATCAAGATTATATGTACCCAATGTATTATACGCTATTCAGTTTGCGCGGACGGAAGGACTTGGAGGAACTTGAAATAGATTCAGAAAGTAATTCTTAGCGTGTTCGTGTGTCTGCCCGTCTGTCATTCTGATGTCTGTCTGTCTGTCTGTCTATTCATGTATTCCTCTTTACAACCTATAGGTAACAATTTTTTTCGTAAATATTTTACTTGTTTTATATACAAAAATTTTACGAAGTAACTGCGTTCACACTACACACTATGAATAATTAATTTTTATTGAGTTGTATCGTATTAAGAATATGCGGCGTCATTGGAATAATGTAACATTTTTACGCATTATTCCTACCGCACAACTTTTTGCGGATGTATGTACAATGGATAGCGTAGACAAGTCCTTCGAAGGTCGTATGAAATATGTAAATAGACACGCGGATTCGATTTATCGATCAAGTCTCCGCGCTTTTGGGTTGTTCATCTTTTTGCTTAAATCACGATTGCGGCAACAAAACTTTGCACGGAACAACAATCTCAGTTTCAAGGGATTTTTCATTGATTTCTTCGAATAACCGACGTTCACACTTAATAAAAAAACATATTAACTTATATATTCTTCTTTCTTAATTCTTAAAGTCTTAAAGTGGTGGGTTGTAGAGTCACTTTTACGCTCGTTTTTGGCTATAGGTAACTTGGACATTAGTACTTGTACAACACAAGTTTGAGTTTTTTGCAACAAGATAACATATATAAAAGCACTGAAGGTTTTTCTGTACTTAACTGGCATGAAATGAAAAAAAATGCAAATGAAGCTTCAGAAATGACTTCGACTTGACTTCGAGTGCAAATGCAGTGAAGATTCCACGCAAAAAATTGTAGTCCGTCGGTCCGTCTCCATAAAAAGCAACCAATGCAATAATCATCAATTTGAACTGGAATCTTCTCCACCGAGTGAGGATTGTCTGCCAGACCTGCCTCCATGTGACGAACCACAACTTATCTGGGAAGAGAGAAAACACCATAAGCAAAAGTTGGTAACTTTTTCGATCGTTAAATTTTGCAACAAGAAAATTTTAAATAAAATTGCATTTTATAAAGACAAACATTTACACCAAATGTTGTAAAATCATACACAAATAATGTAACTGTATACATATAGTTTTCAGTTTGTGCAATTACCTTGCCTAACAACTTGCCATTAAATCAGGACTTTAATTGAGTTCAGGTGTATGCTATAAATTACAATTATATATGCAACTATCTTAAGACATCTTTTTGTTCAAAATGTATGAATGTATTATGGAAAAATGATGACCAAATTACTCTCCAAAATATTACCAATCATTTTTCTGATCCCTTTTGATATTTTGAAGACAGAAAACCACCGAGAGAAATAGGACTTTGACACAAACTTATCACAATATTAGTTAGTATGCCGCTTCCATAAAAATAATTTATAGCATACGTACAAGACGATATTTGTTGAATATATTGGGTGCCTCGATCAACACTCAATCTTGCAATGAAATGTCGGCCTACGCCGACTATTTCTTTTTTTTTTTATTTTATATTTTCCATTTCAAACTTACCAATAAGGAAAGTTAATATTTGTCTATTTCCTTGTAGTTGTTGTTGTTGTTGTTGTTTTCTTTTTTCTTTCCTTGTAACTGTTTGTTACGGTTAATGAGTTTCATTTGTTGAATATTTTTTTTCTTTTTCCTTTTGAAATCAAATTAGTCAAGGTTTTGTTTGCTGAATGAAATTGCAAATAAGTACACATATACATACGTACATACTGGGCACCTATGTTTGCATTCGCACCAATATGCTTATAGTGATGGATATATGGGAACTCTTTTAATCAGTAATATGCTGTTCATACGCCGCATGCAAAAGTATATGACGATATAGGTTTGTTGGAAAGAAAACAAAAACAAGTAATTAAAGAGAAATTTTAAGAAACCTAAGGGCATTCAATAACATCAGAACGAATTTATTAAGCAAATAACGAACCATTAAACAATTTTAAATTTTCAAGTCTTTTTTTCCCTTTTTCGCTTTGTTACGAGAGAAATCAGAATTCAGCGAGATTTCACCGAACTATTGCCAAACGGTTATCTACATTTCAAAACATAAAAATATATATATATATATATATATATATATATATATTCTTTACCATATTTCATTGATTTTAAGAAAATTGAATAATTTCACTTTAAATGCGAAAAAAGGAAAGGAAAACACAAAACTCTTCACACCCTTCGAATTCGTAGCAATTTATAGTCAAAGCATCAGCTGCATCTAAAATACAAATTACCGACACCTCTTTTAAAATAATAATAAAAAAAAAATAAATAAATAAAAAAAAAAATAAGAAAGAATATATATACACACACGCGTACATATTCTTACATATGTGAGAACACATTTGCACAATTTGTCAATTTATCGATTTCACCACAAATATTGTAAAAGAAAATAAAACTATTTGCCAGTGGTCCTACCAGACACTGAATTAACGATTGGAAAAAAACTGCAAAAAAAAGGAAGAAAAGTAGATAACAACAAATAAATAATTTGAAATAAAGAAAAGATTTTCTAAAAATAAACAAAAAAGAAAAAAGAAAAAACAAAATGCACAATATACAAAGCATCGATAGAAAACGTAGAGGGGCAACAAATAAATTTTTGTATACCAAGTTGGCATATGTTCTCAAAAAAGGAAGAAAGGAAGAATGGAAAAAGGCAAAAGTAAACTAAATACACATCGTATGTTACCAACTAAAAGAAGGCAAGTAAGATGCTTGTATTCGCTTTGATGCGACTTTTTGATACCCATCGGTTTAAATAAATCCAAAGTATTTTGCTAATTATCTGTATATCAATTAACCGATCAAAACTGATGGCAAATGTTCGTGAAAAGTTACGCATTGCAGTATACACCCTAGATTCCAAGTTCAATTATTTAACTTTTCTTGAGCGCATTTCACCCATTTTCAAAGCCCTTCTTTGACCACCAATCAGGAAATGATATACAAACCTTCAACGTTTCCAATCGCAATAGACGTGTCAATAAGAGAAATGACTATAACGTCTCTAGGATTCATCCTTCTAGATATTGTCAACGAGCGAAAAAAGGAAGGAAAGAGCAGGCTTCAAGGGTAGGTGCTAGAAAAAACAGGAGTCGTTGAATGGCAACGCGTTAAAAATCTATATTGAGGCAAATCGGATCTTGCATAGCCATCGCGATCTAAGATAAATATATGAAAACATACCCTTACTTAATTGAAAAATTTTAGTGAATCGAATGATCTTTAGATGAAATAATTACCATGTTTCTACGAAACTTAAGAGAGAGCCTTAAAAATCAATACTTGCAGTAGAATATAATTTAAAAATAAGGATGGCGGTAAACAAACCAGGAGAGGATGAATCCTTGACATTCACCACTTCAAGCAAAATAGATATGATCATAGGTGTGTCAGGTGGTCGATGGAGGTGTTTTGTACCCTGGTCCGATAGTTAAATATTCAAATATTTATTAACACGAAAAATATAACCTGCCGCAACCAATGCCCGTTATAGACACAAAGTGAAGCTTGCAATTTATAAACGGTATTTATTTAAATCGCTTTCATGTTTCTTTTCAAATATTTTTACACAGAAAAACTTAACCATTTTCAAATTCGACCTTCGACTATCAAGAAAATACGCATAAAGCAAATTTCAACTTGTCAGCATAATTGTCCAGCCAACTTTTGCTAGATTGATAAAAAAGCCCAGATTTTGTAGGATCTCGGAATGTGTTTGTCTCTAAATGTTACAAGCGGAACGAAAAATTGAGTAGACCTTTACCTTACAGTCCCGAGTATGATAATATAGCCAAAGGGCACAACAAGACATTGCAAATTCCCTCGTTTCAAATGGCAAATCTATATACATACATACGTACATACATACATATATATATATATAAATTTATGTATCTTTATGTCTATATAGGTAACATAACGTACATATATGTGAACATTTAGGGACAAACAAAACGACACATAAATAATGGTTACATGATTTATCGATAACAAGCGCAATTCACAGTTGTAACAACTAACCAAACAAATAAAAGCGAGAAGAAAAAAAATAAAAGTAAAAAATTGAACGCCAACCAAGGCAAGGAGAGCTTACCGTGTATGGCAGGAGCCTGCATCACTGCTACACTGACTATTATTTTTATTGTTATTGTTAATGTTATTACTGCTATTGGTTCTTGTTGTTGTTGTTGTTGTTGTTGTTGTTGTTGTTGTTTTTATTGTTTTTGTTGTTGTTATTGTTATTCTTATTGCTATTGTTTCGAATTGAAGAACTATGAGGAATGCATGCACCAAATTAATACAAAAGAAATGGAAAAGTAACAAAATTTCGAATAGCAAACATCGAGAGTTAGATGTGGAAAGCAAGCAACAAATAGTTTTTCTGAATTTTTCTTATTTTCCTTTTTTATTTTATATTTTTCCACACATTTCACCAAATTATTCCCTGTTTGATGACAATAAAATATCAGACATTCATTTATACCGACGTCAGTAAACCTAAAAAGTGATGATAACAGATTTTTTTTAACTAGTCTTCTCCGCCAACTAACGTTTCATTGAGGTCGTTGTCATCGTTAGTTTTGTATTAATAGAAAAAAAGTTCACACATATACATATATATTATATTTTTGTCTTTCTCTCCCTGTCTTGTTTTTTTTATTTTTTATTTTTTATTTTTTTTTTTTTTTTATTTCAATCTCAAGGAATAAATGTACTTACGTTAACGCGGCAGCAAGAAGAAGAAAGAAAGCAAGACGCAAGACTCGTTATCTTCATTGTCGGTAGTAATAGCAGTGATGCTTACGAGACATAAATGCAACCATATCAGCACAAGTGTCAGACGATTTCTTCAAATGCCTTAACATGGGATTAATGTGCCAGTAAAAATGAAATGATTTTTGTTACTTGATTTCTTTAACGCCAAAAAAAACAAAAAACAAAAAGAAACAAAAAAATCAACTTAATAGTGGAAAAAGAGAAGAAACTAAACTTTACGAAATTTTATGACAATTTAAGTTATTGCGCACACCTGAATAACCGCCATGAAGGCAAAAAAGAAATGCTTTAATCGCATCAATCTGTGAGCAAATACAATAATTGAACTAATGAACAACACAAAATTTTAAGCGAACTGTTTGCGAAATTTTATGGTATTGTGCGGTCCATACGACGAACTAGTCGACGATTGAAAGGCATTTAATAAATGGTCAGTAGATAGATAAAAATGATATCGTTCCATAAACATACACACATGTCTCTGCGAAACTGAAGGAGTCATCATCGCTAAAGTAATTTGTTTCACCTCTTTCTTGAAAGATTTGCATTCAAAACACTTCTTCGTACATATCAGTGCAGTTCGACTGAACAACCGGAAATCATTTGTGAAAATAGTTAATCGTTTTAGGTCTCCACTACATAACAAAAAAAAAAAAAAAAAAACAATTAGTTCGATCCATTTCCTCTCTGTTTTGAAAGACAAACGATAATGACGAAAGCAAACCATTCATAATTGTCACAAGATTCTCTTATGCTTCAAATATGTATTATGCACCACTGCAACTTTCGATCCTCTATATATAGAGTAAATCCTTTAGTTTGAGAATATATGCTTTATTTTGACTTACGATCTATTTAATGCAGGGAACAATTTTTTATTCTTTACTCAACAATAATTATGCATCATTTGCATATAACACCCAATTGGGTTCATCCGTTTACTTAGTATAATAGTATATAGTAATAAGTTAGTACGATATAAGTGATAAGTTATGTATTCTGTCTCTCAACTTGAATAAGACTAAGCGTAGCATAAACTTTATTTAAATTCGCATTTAACGTAGAAATTATTCAGTAACTTGAGCGTAATAGCATAAATAAATGAGCATATGTTGCTCATATATTTACAGTGGTCTGCAAGAAGATGTTGCGTATATAAATAAAGTAATAGCACGTTTTTTTCTTTGAATTGTTTTTATGACTTTGGTATCCATAATTGGTACAACCCACGTTTTTGGTCACTACTGTATTTTCATCAATGCTCTAGCAAAAGCTTAATGACATCGCATTGAAGACAACGACAAAAAAAAAGTAAAAAAGGAGAGAAAAAACCCAACAACAATGGCATCAGCAGATAGTGTTGGCATAAAACCGTGGTCGAGTTAAACGCCTGACCAAGCATAAAACATATACAACAAGCCATATAAATGCCTGTGTGTGTATGTTCCCTTAATATTCATATATAAATTTTTAAAATTGTGTTACACCATTGCCAACAATATCGTAAACAGCAGCTACAGAATATTATCTCAATAGCTACTCTTTCGTCCATGGATGGTCCATGCATGGTCATCTGTCACCGTTGATGTTATTGTTGCAGCCATTCGATGCATACAATACGCAACACATACACACGCGCGCACACACATACACACATACACACACACACACACACTCCCACCCAAGCATAGACATTTCAAATTGCAAACGAAAATTTAATTACAGTAAAAAACTGCTGCATAATTACAGGCGAGGTTGTAAACAAAAGTACTTGCGAAAAATCAGTTTGTGTTTATTAAAATCTCTGGCCCTACGCCTTAAGCCTTAAACCGTCTATTATAAGTATTGGTAATATGCATATCAACGTTTATATGATTATATATATTATGCATGCATATAAAGTGTTTCGTGGCCCATACAGCTTTTTCTACTTGCGTTGAAAAATAAAATAAAAATAAAGCAAAGGCAGCGAATATATGAATGAACGAACTGAGTTTAACTCAATAATATAAATTTATTGCATAAAATAACAAACAAAAGAAAATTGATTACGTATAATTTTTATTTTTTTATTTTTAATTAACTTGACAGTTTATATAAGATTTATTAAGAATTAAACAGTAAAAGTCTTTAATAATAAGCATTTAATTGCGAAATATGTTTTTAATAATCTCTCAGGGTGTATATGATCAATATTAAGTCATATCGCGAACGGACTTTAAACGATCAATCTGTTCACGTTCACAATTTCACATAAAACTAGCCAGGAAAGAGTCCACGCAGTACATACATACTAGTATATCCGACACTACATTCTGAATTGATTTGATTGTAATGATTTGCGGAAAAACCTGATTATCAGGTAACCAGATTGAAAGCGATACTTGATAAATTAATTTTGAAAAAAAATTATAATAATCTTACAAACTCTCTAAAATTCATTAAATAACTTGGATTCGATCCGCCTGAGTGGCCGAGTAGGCAAGAGTCTCGACTAGCAATTCAATGGTCGTGGGTTCAAACCTCAAGTGCGGTAGAGTTTTTAATAATAAAAATAATAATAATATTAATAAAAAAAATAAATAAATAAATAAAAAGCCGAAAGCCTTAGATGCTAGTGCTTTTAAGACTTTAGTCTTAGAATTTATTCTCTGGCTAAATTTAGATAATAATAATAATAATAATAATAATAACTTGGATTCGAAAGTGGAAAACTATTTGCTCATACAACGCTAATTGATTAATTGGCAGACTACAGGTAATATAAAGAGCAGCCGGCATATTTTTTGGAATTATTCATTAGAAATGGATTATTTTTTTTAAATTACAAACTAGGCCTCCCGGGATTTTCCGAGTTATCGTATGCTACCACTTCCTGGTAACTCTAAGTGACTCGATAAGTGCTCCTCGAAAAGATCATTGCTGTTCCGCGATCACTACTACTCAAAATGTGCTACCTCGTTTAGGTGCGGTGCATACGTGCGACTCTCTCGCAAAAGGAACATTAGCGGAGAGCAAGCGGTTGTGGTGTCAAAATATCCACCACAATATTATAAACGGTTTTAAAAGATACGTTTTGTTCCTTTGTTAGTTTTAGAGCGATTTTCAATCTCCAGTTTTCTAATTTTGTCGACATTCCTGCCTTTCGCAGGAGATTCATGATGGCTCAGAAAAAGCTGTCTTATTGGTGATGATGCTTTCATTACTTCATATCACCCATAAGTCTATGTGAAATTTGCATCGACATTTAAAAGAAATATTTATCAAGGACTTGAATAACGCTAAATTGGCACAAACTTAACCAACTGCGTTCCTGTCTGACAATTATCATGCATTTTAATGAATTCACTTAATCAAAATGCCGAACTGACTGACTGCAAAGTTGTTCACACAAACATTTTGACTTAACGTTCATTAAGAAATTGATGCGCATTAAATGCGGTGAATCGCCCAAAATATTGCAGAAATGCAAGTTAAGAGAGGATAATTTATCGTTCATCGATTTTGGCATAAATTGTTATCGTTCATAATGCGGATTTTCGAAACAAAAAAAACGAAAAATAAAAAAACAGCTAAACTGCAAGAGATGATAATGTAAGCAAGCAAAGTCATGGTTTTCAATAAGCATTTTATTAGTTGCTTGAATGGGTTACATCAACCTAAATTAGCTTGGCTTGGCCTAAACTTAAAAAAACGAAATAAAACTAAAAACAAAAGTTGACCAGCGAAAAATTAATTGGACAACAAAAGTTGCCATAGAGAAGAAAGACTAGGAAATCGACTGTGCTTTGAAAAGCAGTTGGCTATCCAGTTATTAAAAGGCAGTTTGAGAAGGAAAAGTCACAACGGAAATAAGAGGAAATTTCATACACATTATAATCAACAAAAGGTATCCTTCGATTTTCGTTTGCCGTAATTTCATGTTAACAAGCAACAATTAACATTTTTGTGTGTGATTGCAATAAGCAAAATAGCGAATGTCCTTAAAAAAGCTATGTGTGCCGGCACGTGCAGTCTCCTCAAAGCCATTCCCTCCACTTAAAAACATAAAAAAGTAAGCATCTTAGTCAAATGTAGCAAAAATACGTACCTCTATCATGAACTTGTCGTCACACTCCAGCCTGTCAAATTAGTTGAAATGAAGCCGCTCGATACGTTCAATTGATTCACCCTTTATAAATCCCCCATAAGACTTGGGGCTTGGGCGGAGCTAATTTTTCAAACTATATAGGTACCGTTTACCCTTAAATAGTGACAAATCTTCTCCTTTCCCAAAAAAAGGCCGTATTCATCTTCATGGTATCCGCATGGTTTATAGCGACCCAGTCTCGTTTTCAAATCCCTCTACCTCCAAGTTGATTTACACATTCCTCGTCCAAAGTCTAAGATATCTCTCAGACGATCCTTATTTTCATGGCCCAAAGTCCAACATTAAGTAGACCATAAGACCATAGACCCTTATCTCAAATGCAAAGCCTAAGCAGTAATTTAATCTGATATTATGTGTATCAGAGGCCGGCAGAATAATTTGAACTTCGAATGTGTAAGTTAAAAGGTTTATAATAACCGTGATCTGTACCCAAATCACGGCAAGAATGGTGAATACATAGGCTCGAGTTGTATTGCGACAGCTTTGGCGACCCTAGAGAGGTACAGATGCTAAATAAGCTGCGACCGAGAGTAATCTGCTTCTACAAAATACTAAGGCACCATTTGGTGTGCCTGCGGGACCGATAGTGGTAAAAAGAAAATTATATTCGACTGTGGCCGAATAGTTTGGACCCAGCACTTTTACATTAAAATACAATATGCAAATATTTACTGTTCCAATTTATGAATAGCGAACAAAGTATTCATTTCCTTGTTTTTGAAAACCAAAGTACTCTCATTTTACATTGTACTGTGGGTGTTGCCCTCGCACGATTTGGCATATTTTCAATATTAACCTTCTTGCAACAACTTGCAATGTTTTTGTCGAATTTGAAGTCGAGGAGAATGTCTACCGCAGATATTAAATGGACAGACAGATGGACAAATATGCATGTTTAAATCGACTTAATCCTGATCAACTGTATATATACAACTTTTAGGTTTCTGAAGTTTCTTAGTAGGTCGTGCAAGTCTTCTGATAAAATTAATACACGTCGTTAATTACATAGCAAAAAAAATTAAAAGGCATTTAAAGAACGTCGATCATATAATAATAGGTAAGAGAAACTTTTCGTAAAAGCACTGGTCTTTTTGGTGAGCAAGGATTCTATCGCTATTCTAGCATTTCTGGACGAAAACGAACCATGCACGTAACGTTCACATACTCCATTTCAAGTCAGTTTTCCACCGTGAACAGAGTTCTGCGCAAATACTAGTTGAACGGATCAAGGTCCCGGCAATACAAAGGATGCGTGGAACCGTCCAAGCGGAAGTGTTTCGATTTTTCCTCAGTTACTATACATATATATATGCGTAATCTGGTAGTGTCGTGGCGGCACATCAGGCCTTTTCTATCGATCGAGCGCTTCAATCTCATTAATTATTGACGATGTAGATTAAAGTCAGATTGTAGAAGAGTACGGTGCGCGAGTTCCTTTAATTCTACGAAATACAAACTGTTATCCAACATGGCGTTAATTCGAGCTTCGACGACGTTTGTGCAGCTTAATCCTTTTGGCTCACTAGACATATTTGCACTTTAATCTTAAATGCGACCCACTTTTCAGCGCCCGCTATTAATTTTGTTCATCCCATTAGCACTGCGCAAATTGGATTTCAATTCATAAATTTTCCACCTTTAGCTTGAACGATGACCAAATATCGGATGTCTTTTTGCACTCAACCTTATGCAAATTCTTCACAACTATATCCTGTCGTCAATGTTTAGTTTTGCTCTTATATCATAAGATGAAATTCGATGCCAGTCTTTCTCAATCGTTGAAAGTATGTCATCGGTTCGTCAATCAGAGAGCAACGCATGTTTAATATCGAAATTTCCAGAATACACCCTGCGGCCCCTTTGCTTGCTGGTAAATTCATTTCATTCAACCATTCATTTCATTTTCACCAAAAACACTGCGAATGTATTCACAAATCCGAGAAGCATTAGCGATTTCATCGTAGGAATATTGTAAAATCCTGGTCATTTGCAAAACAATATTTACTATCGGCTGAATCAAGAAACGCACTAACATTCCTTTTTTTTAATTATCTATGCACTTTCATCTTTCGCAGGCGATCACATCACTAAAGCCGCGTCATTTTAAAGCCAACTTTTGCGAAAAACCCCAAGAAATTTTCCTCATATCTATTATAATAAAAAATGTAATAATTTTTATGTAGGGCAACAACAGTTGCCATAAACTTGATTAACGTAATACTATTGTATTTACTTAAAATTTTATATTCCGTTCTGCTATACAAATGAAAAGATGGAATAGCGTAAGCATACGATTATTATAAGCATTTAAGAGGAATAAAATTTTAAGCTTTATGAAGCATAAATGATTTCAAATAATCGAAAATTTATGCAAAATTCAACGAAATATATGGAAAAATATTTCCCTGCGTTTAATCTCATGAAAACTATAAGAAATGATCTTTGGTTGGCATAAAGAAATTGAAGGAAGACTTAGAAATTAATGATTTGAATGAAATGATTATAAAAATCGTTGAAAGCTACTGTAATAAAACGTTATTAAATTCAAATATTTTGTTGTAGTTTTATAGCTATGTACTATACATATATTGTACATAGTACTGTGTAGTCAAGAAGTAAGACCAACATTCAAGCTAAATATGTACCGAATATCAGAAGTATTTTTTTTTTTTTACAATTTTGCAGCACTGTGACAGACATCTGTGTCCAATTTTGCATCATAAACGTCATTAGTGTTTCAGCTGCGTTTGGTTTTATACGACACAAAAAGTACTTTCTCTTATTCTTGCAATGTATGATTTCGTTAAGCAAAGACGTGGCGTTAAATTATGTTTGCAAAATAAAATTTCTTGCGCAAAAATGTTCACGATGTTACGGAGAGCCTTTGATGAGCAGACCTTGCCGGAAGGAAATGCTTACAACTGTTGTAAACAGTTCAAAGGAGTCCAAGGAGGAGCATCTCGGACGACTCTCAATATTTACCGAAGCAGGTCACGCCAAAACACTTAAAGAGTCCATGGTCAAAAAACATCGATTAACAATTACGAACCTTGCTGACACTGTTGGCATTTAAAGCGTATCAGTCACGGGCATTTAAAAAGATATTTTGTGCCTGAAACTCGTCAAGTTTCGATTGGTACCAAAAACACTCAAATTCTTTGAAAAAGAGTGACGCGTTAAAATCTGTGATGGGATGATATTTGACTATCAATCGACCACTTGAGCCTCTGCATAAGATCCAGAAACAAGCGATCCGAATGGAGCGTGTCAGGACTGAAAAAACCGCACCAAAATCACTTAAAGATCAAGATAATGTTAACAGTTCTTTTGTTCACTGTGAATTCCTTCCGCCGGGCCAAACCATTGACAAGAAATATTGGTTGACTATTATGCGTCTTTTGCGCGAAACTATTCGCAAAAAAAAGCCAAATTTGTGGAAAGACAACTCGAGTCCATTTCGTTAAAAATTGAACTCACATCTCTTCCATACTCACCATATTAATATAATGTAACGTCATGTGGCTTCTGGCTCTTTCTTAAACTCAAAAGACTATTCTGGCAGCAACGTTTTGACTCGATTGAATAAATACCATCTGAATCGCAGAAAGCTTTGCAGGCCATTTCGGAAATCGACTATAACGAGGATAGGAATAGGGTACTTTGTATAGTATCTGAGGAGGATTAAGTAGAAGGCTATGAATTTTACTTAAAATAATAAATGGATTTAAAGGAGATAAAATTAAATTGGTCTTACTTTTTGAACACAGTAGTATGTATGTATAGGGCGCATATGCATATATTTTTGCTGACTATAAAGTATATGTATGAAGTATAAATAAAGTATATATAAAAGAAGAAAAAAGTATAAGAATATCGCACACATATAACGGCCCGTTATAAATTTAATTATGTACATATGTTCCAGTTGATTACATGACATTAACTTAATTTTATTAAAAAGGAAAGAAATTAAAATGTGAATACTTTACGCACAATGCAGATATCCTTGGGTATGACGCGCTTTACTTTTGTTACTTTTATTCTTTAATAAAATAAATATTCCTGTCAGCATGAATTTAATGAGTGCAACATAACGCAAAAGCAATCTTACTCTAAAGGTAAATGTGTGTGTATATAGTAATTAAGATATTTTTGCCTAATATTTACATAAATCTAAGAACAAATCATAAAATTGTATTCATTTTGTCATTGTTTTGTATGTATTATTACATGTAAATATACATTCGCAACCCTACATGGTGGCATATGTGCGCGGTCATATTATGCAGAAGCTCAAAAATCAGCAAATTCAAAAAGGGAAATTGAGATTTTTCACAATATCGCTTAACTGAAAAACTAACTGCGATGATTTATCCATAAACATCCTATACACGTAAAGGAAAGTTTGGAAAACGGCCAAGAATCTTCAACATATTTCATCATTAAATTCAGCGTAAATCATAAGTTGATACATGGCTAACTTACTAAGAGATAAGCTTCATAATTTCCTTCGTGTACATACGCCCAAAATTACACTAATTCAAAGTGTTTATGCCTTCAACAAACAGAGTAGTCGATCATGCAAAATCTTATCGGACACTCTATAAAGCCATTCCGCGAACAATTGCAGCTCTTCTACAAGAGAACGATTGCTCAACACTTTATCAATAAACAAATATTGGGTAAGTGTTAGGTGTTTAGATTATTTTGCCCATTCCCTGGATCTAATTTGCCCTGAGAGGCCCAGAACGAAGCTTCGGAGGCCCCGCTTAGTATACATATCCTTCATCAGCATTAAATTCTGAATCGATTTAAGCATGTCCGTCTGTCCGTCTGTTTCTCCTGTTCTCCTGGCCGCAAAAATGAAGATATCGACTTCAAATTTGATAGAAATATAAGAAGTTTTTATACTTAGGTTGATATTGAAAGTCGGCTAAATTAATCGGAGCAGAAGCCCACAATGAAGCGTAAACTGAACGCAATTCCGTTAGTAATTATAAAAGTTGGAAGGCTGCAATTTTCCACATTTACTGTACTGTATTCTACTCTTTACGTGCGAAAATAGAAAAAATCGGCCATGCCCCCTACAAAGTTACAAACGATTAAAATATTTTTTTTTCACTTCTTTGAGGTTTTGTGCTTGTTCTTGTTGTTATGAGGACATATTGTCGAAAAATGGGTTAATATGGAAAGCTCCGCGACCTGATGGATTAACTTTCTCTCAATAATACCAGCGATATAGACGTCAAATTGAAGCACTTGGAGAGTAGAATGCAAAAAGCATAGTGCGAACCGCCGAATATAAACTTCATTCTTGATTTTTTTTTCTTTCATGTGTAAATTTATTTGCAATCTGTTTTACAATAACGAGCAAATCGGCCAATCTTAAATTTGCGTTAGCTTTACTCTACATTGAGAATAGAACTTTACAATTTGTATACTTATTCTTATGTATATGTGAAGCTTATTTCAATCTTGTATAATAATTGAATAGCATATGCTTATTTACATTCATTTCCTGAATGGCAGTCTCTTCTCCATCGTATAATATAACTATAGCAAGCAAGCTCGAATGATGACTAATTCGATCAAGATATCGCGAACGGAAGTTGACAGTTTCTTCCGTTACTGTGGAAATGCCTAAAGCCCTAAGAATTATAAATCATGGAGCTCCTGAGATTAATCTTAACGGTTTAGATTGGTAGCGCTGCAGAATTTCGATGTTGAAACTGCTCGCAATACTCCAAGATTGTATATCATAAGAGCAAAAGTGTTCCAGAATTGCTTTGTACAACAGTCATGCCTAGGTAGTTAATCCAGTCCTTTCGATTCGAGTTGCACACCGTTAAAAGATTCCTTCCTTTCATTACAGACACGTTGGCCTGTTGAAACATTCTAACCTGTCAAATCCAACTTCCTCGAAGAAAACATAACGACCTTACAGCTTAAATATCATCTTTCACGCGTTACGCTTGACTTTTTTGCTGGGAATATTGAAACTTAACTAACATCGTTCTATAATGTGTTAAACCAAGTCATTTCTGTATCGGTTCCGATTTGACAACCTCGCCTTCGCAACAATTGTCCGCCATAGTTTAACAAAGGAATTAAGTGCCACCAAAATTTTTCAAAAGTGGTTCTGCTTACGATATCTGCTGCAATGAAAAAATTTAATTACCCAAGTCACCCGAGTTATTGCAAATACGTTCAGTTAATATAATCCTCACTGCTTATTGATACTACAATAAACATTTTTATAAGTTTGTCAACTGGAAAAGAAAAATCTCCATATACCCCGCGCAGATTTCGTTCAATGACTCCGACTCCTCTGATGACATTGGAACCTCAAATCTCCAAAATAAATACTTTCGACGAAATTTTTCAAATGCTGATTTCGTTGCAACTGTTAATTATCAATTTTAAATCACAAACTCGATTTCGATTCCTAACTTAATCATGTCGGAAAATGACGTTTTACATAGTTTGTGGTACCTAAAATATAGTTGCGCGCCTGGGCCTAAAGGCATTCGATCATGTGGACTCAAATCATGCTCTGATAAGCTACGTGGTGTTTTTTCAAAGATTTTTAACCAGTCCTTGAAATCAGGTATCTTCCCGTTGTGTTGGAAGAGTAGCTTTCTCATTCTATTTCACAAATGTCGAAGCAAAGAACACGTTATGGATTATAGAGGCATTGTCTACTCGAGAGGCATTGCCTTTCGCTTCTACTTAGTGAAAAGGATAAGCTCCGAGCTTCACAGGGTTAGCTGTAAGAAAATTTCGACGAACCTCAAGAGCTGCGACGCACCTTTTCTTGTGAAAGGGAAATACATTCTTTTCAATGCAATACAAAAATTCGAAATGTGCATTAAAGTAGAGTGAATAGATAGTTTAAGAGATGATTTTGTGTTTACCTGTTGATTACATGCAGGGTAAATGCCAATAAACTCAGTTGAGTTTATTATTAATGGAAATGTACAAAGATAATAAATATCCACTGTTCGCCTGACATCTTATACGGTTCCCCTTGTTTCTCTTTCTATAGATATTTTCAATAATAATAATTTTTATTATGCTTACCGCTCAAATATTTATATATAAAATAGTTATATACGACACTCACATACCACACAAGTGTGTTTATGCAGGGATTGTTATATACGCATATAAATATGCAGCGAGAAATTAAATTTTCTTTCATTGTATTTATCAAGAGATCTAGGCAATGGTTTTCGTCCGAGCCTTAGCAAAGTATTTTCTAAATTAAAGCAAATAGTAAGGACGCTTCCGATATTTTTGTCCCTCACTCCATTTTCCATTCTGTTGTTCGTTTGTCTTCCGAAATTGCGATTAAAAATTCAAAGCTTTATACGGACGAAGCACTTTTGTTTTAAGTTTTTCTTTTGCTTTTTTTTTTCTTTGTTTGTCACTTCAACCATAAAAGCCCCCTTGAATTCGATCATGAAAATTTGATGATATCCCCTTCTTTTTATATAGCGGGACTTTAAAATTATATAACCTTTTAATCTTAAACGTTAAATTACGTCTTACGAGCTTCTTTATAGTAAAGTAGTTTGGTAAATTATTGTTTAATAGAATCTAAGCTAGCGTTCACACATAATTGTCAAAAAATCATAAATGAATGGGACGGTCTCTCTTTTACTTATTTATAAAATGGTGGCTAATCTTTCAAAGGCTTAATTTAAAATGTAGGAAATGAGACGCGATCAATATATAAAGTAAAATAATCCCTCTTCTATGTTGTGATCAAATGTCGTAGTGGTCGGTGTTAAAAAATTCGACGCATATCATATACGATATCTTTCTTACTTATTATGCTCCTCATTTTGTCATCATGTTTGCAACGTCCAGAAGGAGGCTTCAGAGACCCTTGATCACCATGAAATACGGAATTGATTAAACCATGTGTCTCCCTCTATCTGTCTGTTTGTCTGTATGGTGTGTTTCGTAGTCACTCTCCTGGTCACAAAGATGAAAATATTGATATTAAATTTAGTAGAAACATTGAAAGTCTTTGCATGCAGGTTAGTATTGAAAATTAACCAAATTGATTAGAGCACAAGGCCGCAGTAAACTGTAAATTGAACGCGACTCACTTCTTCTAAACAAGCATTTATGGTCCTGGAAACTCTTGTATGGAAAAAATCAGCTACGCCCACACAAAGTTACAAGCAATTAAATTTTCTGCTCTTCATTTTTTTGAAGACTTTACGCTTATTAATCATAAGGTAAGCAAGACACAATATTTAAAACTCTATCAACAGAAAATATATTATCTGGCTGCAAAAGCGGTTATTCTAAAACATATATGATGGGCACCGTGACCTGGTGGTTTAATTTTTTCTTAATAATACCAGCGATATCGATACCATTCAAAAGAACTTGCAACGTACAAAGCGACAAGGCCAGCTTGTTAATTCTAAATTAATTATGGTGGACGTCGCGAGGTATATTAAAGTTTTTCGTTACAATCCCGTTGATATGGGTATCACAAAAAAGAACGTAGTGACCTAGAATGCGATAAGCTAAGCGCCAAATAATTAAAGGTTGGTGGGTATGAGATATTCGGCTTCAGCCGAAAATAACTTTCTTTCTTATTATTTAATTGTTGTTATTTCAGAAAATTGTAACGTTTAAACAATAATTGAGTGTAAGTAGTATCCACAATGAAAATGTATACAAAACTACAAGCATACATTTGTGTGCAAGAGTATGCGTCGCCGAACAAAATGAAAAGCTGTAATTTTGCTAAATGTTGCTTGCGGGTAAACATGCGAATAAAATTATTGAATTTTGTAACACGGGCATTAACGGGAATTTGTTGTAGTCTATGTTTTACATATAAAGACATTTAACGATTAATTAAAATATAATTCTCTCTCTCTCTCTCTCTCTCTCTCTCTCTCTCTCTTTCTCTCTCTGTCTCTCTATCTATTTATCTATCTCTCTCTCTGTCTCTCTATCTATTTATCTATCTATCTATCTCTCTCTCTCTATCTATCTATCTATCTATCTCTCTATCTCTCTCTCTCTCTCTCTCTCTCTCTCTCTCTCTCTCTCTCTCTCTCTCTCTCTCTCTCTCTTTCTATCTCTCTCTTTCTATCTCTCTCTTACTATAAATTTAAAATCAAGAAAAATAAAATGCAATTGAGATAATTGTTTTCTGCCCTGAAGCGAATGTTGGACAATCATTACGTATTGCATTAATGACCTGTCCGTAGCAATAATTGATTAAATTTTCCAAGCAAATTATGTAAAAAGAAAATTGATTTTACTCAATTTTTCAATTTATACAATCTTTGGAGAACGGTATGAGGATTAAACAAACAAATTGCTTGGCAGGACTTACTCGCTTCTTATCGATTGCTCCCTTCAAATTTATTGATTATTGGCATAGCTTTTTTAGTCAATAGTAAAGTCGCGGCCGATCTCCAAACTACACGAACTATCCCTAGAATGTAGAAAGCCTCAGTTGCTTTAGTTGTAGTCCATGTTTGCTAAGATAAGTTATTCATAAGTTTGCACAATACTATGTCAAAAAATAGAAAAAATATACGAATGAAAATCCGAGACATATGAGAGCTTAAATTGATGGACGTAAAAAAAAAAAACAAATGATTAAAGCCTTCTTATGGATTTCTCATTTAAACTTTTCGACATAATCATTAGATCTTTATGCTTAATACCAATTTGTTTTATCAGTTCCTCAAACCATCGTAGTGTATTCCTCTTTTTTACAACTACCGTAAAGCTTTTGTTATATTAAATAAATGTGAATGAAAAAGGATATCATGACGAAATTGGAAATAAATTGCAAAAATTGAATCAAATTCGCATGTAATCGACAAATAGACTACATGATGCCAGAAAGATATAGACAGAGATATAAAAAGGCAAAAAGACAGACAGACAGACAGACAAACAGACAGACAAGCAAACAAATGCTCGCTTACCATAGTGCAACTTATTTATAATAGAATCACATACAAAACCTCCCATCAGCCAGTCCTTTTTTTTATTTATTTTTTTTCATTTATTTTTTTTTTTTTTTTTTTTTTTTGTGAATGAGCGTCAAACGTAGATTTCATATATGCCTGGCTTTAGTTATGATAGTAGCTGTTGGTGTTCGTGTTCTTTCTTTTCGTGTGGCTTTTTTTTTTACATATGTACGATGTGTGTTATGTGTTATGAAGCAGTTTAGTTTGTTTGTTGCAAAAAGATAGCAATTTTATGCTTGCAAAGGCATGAAAAGCCTTTGTTCGTGTCTATTTCACGTTAGTTTGGCTACGAGCCGATGAATAGCAGTAACAACATGCCAAACAAAAACAAAATAAAAAAAAAACACGCGTGTAGAAAATATAAACTTGAAAAAAAAAAAAAACACGCGTATATTCGTCTGTCCGTATATGCAACATATGTTTTTTAAACAGACACATACTCTTACGATTTACATTATACAGCAAGTTCGCACTTTGTACCTCTGGTTAGATATTCACAAAAACAAACAAAAATGGATCAACAAATGAGAACAACACAAACAATAAAGAAAAAATGTATGTTATATTCGAAACTCAATAAAAAAAAAAAAGATGAGAAAACCAAAAAAAAAAAAAAGCAAAGAAGCAAAATGTGAACGAACGATAGAACGAATTGAAACAGTGGCAAATGAATTATTTATGAAGTGGTTTTTGTGTGTGCATTGGTTCTCTCTAGCCCCTTTCTTCGTTCCTTTTTCCTCGATTTGTTGCTTTCAGCACTCCAGACAAGTCTATGAGTGTCGTTCATTGCAGCCTCCCCAAAGGCCGGGTAAAGCTGAAGCGGTATGAATTGGCTAAAGCACATTCACACAGTTTCAACTTTCTATCAACTGGCAATACACAAGAAATCCTAGCACAATTGTGTTCATGTGCATTTGCAAACAACGAGAGGTGTTTTATATTGAAAGCACATTTTATTTATTTGCTGTTTGTTTGCTCGTTTATTTGTTAGCTCAACACTCCACTCATTCACTTACGCTCGCATACATGCGTCTTCATTGAAGATTGCGCTTCCGTTCGGCAGTTTTTTTATTTTCATTTTTATTTTTTTATTTTTTTTTTATTTTATTTTTCATCTTCAACTCAATTTACTTACATACATATTTATTTATGTCTATGCATGAGCGTATACGTAGGCTTCTTCCATGCTACGTGGATACGCGCATTTATATCACTGCCAACTTGTTGCTTTGTTGGCATTAATTTTAATGTGCACTTTGTTATTTTCCGGCCTCGAGTTCCGTTGAATTAAAGCTCTATGTGAATGATGTGCACACAAAAAACATAATATACATATATATATACATATACATACTTACTTCATGTATGTTTATAAGTTGATAGAAAAAACTTTGCACTCATGTAACATACATTAAAAGAATTGCGCTAAAAAATAAGCCCGCAAACAAAAAGAAATTTTTACTAAAGGAAATTGACTTCATTTTAATTTTATTACTTTTTCTTAAAGAAAAAAGGAATATTTCGAGAAGAAACAATATGAAATAAAAATGTTGACTAGAAATACGGAAATTGAAGAGCGAGATGCCACACTCAAAGGCCATATGCAAAATTAGCTATAATATCCGATTTAGAAATAAACAACGAAAATTAAATAAAATTATTAAAAATCGTTGTAATTTGACGAGAATCCGAAATCATATTGGTATATATTTATATATATACATATGCATTCTTATATGTAGATATTTTCAATTCTGCTCTCTCTAATTGTTGTGGTCTACAATCGAAAGACGAAAATCTTATGTAATGTGTTGTCTAGTGATGCTTAGCCTAAGAATATCAGTGCGCTTGCGATTTTCATGTCTACTCATTCTATCTTTCTATTTCGGTCTGACAGATAGACGGCATCACTGTGGACGGACCCTTATGATTTCTGGATGGTAACAATCCTCAAACGGTATGTGTCAAAATTCCATGACATTCTGACAATTAGTTTGCAAATTACAGTTAATTTAGCGACCTTACTTTCTCCCCTCTTAGTAGCTTGGACCGATGTGTGAACGCGATTAATAATTGACCATAAGATGCAAGTCACACTAGCAAAAGCGAGACTTGTTCAATCGATTATTATATTTTAACCTTCTCTTTAATCTAACGCTCCATATGTAACATCCTTTTCTCCTTCTAACTAACCACTCGGCAGAGGTTTTTCTTTACTTAATTATTTCTGATTACTCACAAAACTTTCAATCGATCTACGTATGAACAATTGTCTCTTGGTGAAAGCATGCTTTTTTCATTTCTTTTCTCTTAGCAAGCACATTATGATATAGGAAAAAACCATAATTTTGCGGAAAGATTACTCAACTTACACGTGCATGCGATTTTTGCAAATTATAAGAAATAATGTACTTATATATGCTTTTGACATTGATATCTTGTTGTCAAAAATTTCCATTTACGTAGTAAATTAGTGTTGTTGCCGCTGTTAGACACGCTCTTCAAAGACCAGCACTCTTACACGACTACAATGTTATGTCATGTAGTTATAATTTTGATATATTATAAGTAAAAGCAAATTAAGCTAAATTTTCTATACATATGCGTAATGTTCATGTTTATACCATTATTAAGTCGTGTTATATGAAGTCACTCCTATACACCATACACACTTCTAATACAACTAGAGAGAGATAGAGCGAGAAAGAGAATGTAAAATATATTTATATTTACTCACATATTTGCTTTACTAAGTAGCAAAATGTAATTTAAAATGCATTTTGTTACAATTTTGTTATGTATGCGTGAGTGCATGGAGCTGACAACACTTTATGATATAACATGTTTGATATAACAAAACCCACAACCAAAACGCGTGAGTACTTGAAAACGATATTAGCTAACACAAGTTTTCAAGCTCGCTATCGTTTTCATGCATATCCTTAAAAGAACGATGTTTTTAACCGATCTAAATATAACCTTCACCTTAACTTTTCTTTAACATTATAAAAGGATTCGTAGCAAATTGAGTGCAAATTGATAAAATCTTATTAAAAATTTCTCGCAAATGTCACGAGCACGTGGTAAGTAAGTCCCTTACATAAAAATTAAAACGTAGCGTCTACGACTTTGTAATGCGTATGCGAAATCTTCTTTCAATAGATGGAATTTCATTTTAACTCATACCTTTGTGCCGTCGTTTACAGTAAAGTAATGCTACCTCCCCATTAATGGACTCTAAATATTCTACATTGACAACTA
The DNA here is from genome assembly GCA_000688715.1 of Glossina pallidipes. Lineage (NCBI taxonomy): Eukaryota > Metazoa > Arthropoda > Insecta > Diptera > Glossinidae > Glossina > Glossina pallidipes. The sequence continues at coordinate 195,130 of KK500072.1, forward strand.
TATCAACAAATCTTTTTGGTATCATCATAAAAATTGAAGTGCTTTTCGAATAATCCTTAGATTCCTACTTGAATACTTAGTATCTCATGCCTCTCTAGAGCGAAGTTTTCACTCTGTCCCACGGATATTGGCCACTGTGATTCCATATCGATAAGTATTACATATACACACAAGTCACCCTTTCTCGACGCACTTAAGTTTTGTAGGTTGCTTGTAACCTATGGTAGCAGACTCTCTCCGGTAAGAGCCACGCTTTCAATAGCAAAAGAAAGAATTGAGAAGACAATAACTATCACTACTCTAGTCGAGAAACTTGAATGTCTGGTGAAAACAGTATGGATGACAACTTTTTTGATTGTAATACTAATTTATAGAGTATTAAGCCGGATGTCGCTATACTAACTGTTCATAGTATATTCTTTTCTCGCACATCGCCGCCGGTTTTTTGCAAATTGTCAGATTAGTTACATAAGTCGCTGTTGATAGCCTTCTAGTCATGATTTCCTTTAGTTGGAACTGTTAATTGGGGCGCCATGGGTCTTTGGCTTTAGTGTCGATTTTACTGATTGCCTCCCCTTACTTGCGTGAAGAAATTGCACTATAATTGATATATGATACAATCGTAGTTGCATCCTCTACTGGAAAATTGAAAATCCAAACCTTCGGAAAGTTCCATTTTAACTGATAAGATAAGCCTTTTCTTTTCTATCAATTTCTACAAAAGACTTAAGCAATACTCGATGGTTTGAAAGAAAATCAAAGAAATCAACAAAATCAAATTCCACATCCTTCTGTACGTATTTCTCTGTGTAGCAGGCAGAGCGGGGGATGTCGCTGCAATGTGAAGCTGCCATCTATTAACCTTCTTATCTTTGTTTAATTTGTTTAATATATATATGATAAATATGCACCATATATATGAAAAGTTATTGTGATAGTGTCGTACGTATTGCACACTAAATTACGGTCTCGTCTATAAGAATTATTTTTGTTCAGACTAAAACCGGAGCAGTCGAGCGACAACGACAAAAAAAAGCTTGCCCGATGAAGAAGGGAAGAGAGATGAGCTAGAACAATATCGGACAATGCACAATACGATGTAATGAATGCAGCAAGCAGAGCAATAATAAACGGAAAACAAGGCAACGAAACAAAACTACGGTAGTCAATATGATGAAAACTTTATGAGTGGCTTGACAGTTGAATGGTTGGTTACTCAGATAATGCTCTGTACGGTCAAATCATTTTGCTTCACTTACCATCCTTACATCCTTGTCACTGGAGCCACTGTGAGCGCCGATAATAAACTCTCCATCGTCGATGGGAAGCAGTTGCAAAAAAGCATTTCCTTTCATATTAACATAATCAAATTGGATTCGAGCATCATACCAATGTAAGGCCTTAATTTTTTTGGTTTAATTTTTGCTCTTTTGCTTACATCAACCACTCTAAATATGCATATGCCTACATTCTATACACTAACAAGTATACGCACGTATATTTTATATATTTGTGTTATGTATAAAGTAAACTGTTTGTGGCAAAGGAAATTAAGCAGCGCATGTCTAAATTGACGGTCATTGTGAAGGAAAGAAAAAAGTTTTACTTTTTTTGTTTCAAGTAGAATTTAAAGCGAGTCACCAGTTGAAGCTAAGGACGACCTAAACAAAATGATGTAAGAAAAAATTGTTTTTGCTTTTACATAGAATTGTAAAGAAGCCGGTCATGATCGTTTCAGGAGGTATCTATAATGATTGCACTCAACTCTCAATGTACCTTCTCTAGCTCTTAATATAATGGATTATTGAAAAATGATAGATTAAATAAACATGTGAGATCTAGAAGTTATTCCTAACCGGGTTTTCTACAAAAAAATTCTTATTCACAGAAACGATAAAATACATTTTGTTAAAAATACTATATCCTACTAGCGATACATTTTTTCGATCTCTTTGACATAATACGGACACCATGAAGAAAGGCTGACCGTTCTTTTAAGAAATTTCGGATATTGTCATAAGAATCAAAGCATTACTCGAACAGGTATATAGCCTCTGCAGCTTAACACTGGCAAGTCATACTGCCTTGATGGTCTTGTACAACGAAGCCCATTTATTTATTATGTTATATGGAAGCGATAACTAACGTCCACCCCCAGTTTGCAAGAGTGAAAGATTCGATCTATATTAAAACTGGGGTACCATACATGAAAATTAAGGAATGGCTTCCCCTCTGGCCAAGGCTCGATCAAGCTGCTCCCTTAATTATGTAATGTTTCTTCATTTAGGCTAACCAAAGCCACCGTGATATCCCCGAAATGCCGTATTCGACATACAAGGTCTGTGTTATTCTCATGTCGAATTTCCTTATATAACGCATACAAGATGCATGAGACTGTTCGTGACGCAGGCGATTTAGCGAGCTGAAAATGGACGTAGTCGTTCTTGCGTTCGAATGGTCAATTCATGCTATATTTCCCTCCAATTTTCGTCCCATGGGTTTTAAATGTACACGCAGCACATGTCCAGGCATCCAATCACACGGCATTCTATTCCCTTTGCCCAGCGGTAATAAAAAATGATAATTTTTTCCTTTTCCACGTTTAAAATATATTTGAATCGCGTGTGCTTTAAAAATTGAAAATATTTTCATACTCACTACCGAAAGATGGAGGTATATGCATTTTGTCAAAACGTTTGTATTACCCACGGCGGGGTCTCAGTGTGCTACCAACAAGTGAATATATCCGTGATCGGCATGAAATTCCGCATCGATTTAAGCACGTCCGCTTGTCCGTCTACAAAAATGCCTGTGGTAAACATTATCCTGCCCACAAGACTGAAACAGTCGACTTCAAATTTGGCATTAAACGTTCTTACGGCGCAAATCGATGCATCAAATTGATCAAAAAGCACGCCCACAATATAGTTTAAACTGGAAACTCTCTTATTTTCAAAATCCTAGCGGGTTTAGTTTTTTTCTCACTATTTACAACCCATAGCAGATACAACAATAACAACTTGAACATCATATTCTAGGGATAATTTTACTATGGCTGCATCAAAGGGGAAAAAATCGAACGCGCCCATCCAAAATTCGAGATTGTGGATATTTTATTTTTCTTTTTTGGTATTTTTTTTTTATTTAAAAACATGAGGTGACTGTAAGAATTTCGGCCTTTATCGACTATAATTTTCTCACCTTTTTTAAAATGTCGCCACAAGCCCTACTTTTCATAAATGCACAGACATTTTAGATAATTGGAAGTGAACTCTTTCGAAATATCATTATGACTTGCTTCACAAATGCAATGAAGAGGTATCACTAGTAAGAGAAGATTTTTCTAAGCAGAGTCCAGATTTTCCTCAACATATTAAAGAATTTATGGTTTTCCGTAGTTTTTTCGTAACGAATGCAAATATACATCATGGGTAGGTGCCGAATTTAAAACTTTTATTCATTTGTATTCTTTTTTAATGTTACTCGATATGTTTATGACTATACTTCTTATTTACTTTCTCTATATTTTTTAAATTATGATAAAAAATCTTATGAAAGATAGAAAAGCTCGAATGAAAGCTGAAATTATTATTTTTAGTTGTCTTCTACGATAAAGTTTTGCTGCATTGTTTGTTTACTACCTTTTTTTTTTGGGTATTGTCCCAGTACTCTTTTCACTAATGTTTAGAGCAAATAATTAAATTATTTATTTACATTTAATTCGCTTTCACTGATTTATTTGAGAGTGTCTTTTTTTATCCTTTATAGGGCAATATATAGTAGATTTCAAAAATCTTTGTAACGCAGAGATCTAAGCATCGAAAAGTGAACGTAACGTAAATGAATTTTATCTGTCGAGTGAAGTCGGGATTGCGATTTAAGAATTTATTCAATCAAATTCAAATTTTTCTTTTCTCATTGCCTTCAATTCAGAATTAAAATGACGGAAATCGGTTCAGGACTTCACTGGCATCGCCTTAACATTGTACAGATTTCAAATTCCATTCCAAAAACTTTACTTTAATGTATGCATAAATGCGGTCGTTTTAATTCTAATAACCCAACAATTTTCATAAATCATTGAAGGCATAAATGAATACTGTAAATACATTTAGCATGAACAATGTAAAATTTCATCTGATTTATGAGTGCATATATATATATATATATATATATATATATATATATATATATATATAAACGATTGACATTTTCCCAACGAAATTTAATGAAACGAAAACCTGATATCTGAATTAATATATTGACAGATATATGACTTACTGATACATACACAAAATATATATTATATAAATAATCTATGCCGGGATTACGTATTAAATGCCAACAAAAAAAAAAACAAAAAGGAAAAGGAAATCTGATTTGAGGAGTGGAGAGAGAGAGAAGAGGGACCTTATTACAATATGCAAATTACTATGACGGTGGGTGGTAACGCTTGACTGGCCATATTATACTGCATAATATTGCTACGTTTTATGTGCGTCATGTGTAAATATTGTTGCTACGCGCACAACGATTGACAAATGATATTGAACAGAACTCTCTACGCATGTAATTTATGTAATCACAACATCGCATATGATAAATGCATTAAAATTCTTTTTACAAAAATATCTTTTATTTTTACTTAATTAATGCTGTAAGAAACGAACTGGCGCCTTTCCGTGCCGTTGTAAACATCATTAAATGTTTGCGTTCTTGATCAGCGAAGCGTTTCTTCCCCTTGCCAAGGTTAGTAGAGCTCAACATGTTAAATTGTTCCATTCTTTTGTTCCATTAATTCTTGTTTCAAAAAAGGCCAACAACCGTAAGCTAATAATTTAAGAAAAATTTGTCATAATATTTGTAGGAAATGTCTTTCTGAAATTTAGCACAATTATTTAATTGAGTGAGATATGTAAATATTATAGAGAATAGAACCCATTGCTAAATAAGGTAAAGATAAGAAGTTTTCATATGAACTTCGATAGGCCTCGATGACTATATATACATATGTCAGCTGTGTTTGCGTTCACTATAGGAGATATAAAAAATTTGTCAAATGATCGTAAAGTATGGATATGTCTGAACAGCCACATAGACTTAGTCATACCCTCGTGTTCGCCCGATTGACTATTTTCTCAAACACTTGCTTAGAAGGACAAAATTCATTTCAACTTCGTGAAGTCAACCTAAAAAATCCGTCAAATTGCTTCCAGATTCCTTTCGCGATTGTGAACAATCGAGTAATATCTTACGACCGCAGCACAGACTAGAATTCGAACGCTCAGCAATATGCCTCGAAAATTCTATAAAGCAATGTATATAATACGTTTTCGATGAGCATCGGTTGCGAAATCGATTTAGTCATGTCGGTCGCTTTTTGAGTTCATTGAAGTCGTCATTCAAGTCGTAAATCAGCAAACAATTAGCAAAAGACAAAAATGTTTTCCTCCTATTTTCTGATCTTGTTATGCTGTACGAGGAAATGATGTCATCCTGAGCCCAAATTTTGTATGTAATACATTCTTTATCCATATTAGTCCCCCCCCCCCCCCCCCTTTGCTTTATATCATTGGCAATTTTTTTATAAAAACGACCATTTTAATCCAATCCCCCCCCCCCCCCTTTGCCTTATATCATCGAAAATTTTTTTATAAAAACGACCATATTAGTCCAATACCCCCCTCCCCCCCTTTGCCATACATCATCGAAAAATTTTTTTATAGAAACGACCACATTAGTTCAATACCCCCTCTTTGCCTTATATCATCGAAAAATTTTTTTATAAAAACGACCATATTAGTCCAATACAAAATTTTAATTTATTTAAGCAGTCAAGTGTTCGATATTAAGCTCAAGTTTAATATATTTTCTTACTTGTTCTCTCAATATCAGTATCATTTGCTCGTTCACTAATTTTCTCCACTTTCTTTGTACACACTAGCAATTCTCTTTTCAGTGAAGGTTGGAACATTTTTCTGTAAACTACAAAATGACTTCGATACAAGTCTTTGCTCTTAGTCATATTAATACATAGTTACCTTAATAACGCTTTCCTTTCCAACTAAGTTGCTTATAAATGAATACATTGTTTATGTTGCTTATCAAGCCATATAAATATACGGCACCTTTGAAAGAACTTAAGCTTTTAAGAGCGTGAGCAACATCCTTTTTTTCCATAAAATCCTTATTTCTTGCAATTGTCTTTTAATACCATAAACCTACATAGATATACAGATATTGCATTGCAAGTATATAGCTTATTGCTGTTTTATATATATATGAAAGAAAAGGTACGTTAAAAGTAGGAAATATTATGCAGATATAAGAAATTTACTTGTTGTGTACAACAATCTGTGCACAATGGCGAAAAAGACCGCCAAGAGGACTATAATTGTAAATGTTCTGAGTTTTGAGAGAAATTTTCTTGAACTTGGTTTAAGTCTTCTTATGTGATAGAACACCATTCAATACAAACCAATTGAAAACAAACGTATCACCTTACAAAGATACTCTGACATTAAGGCTCAACCGCTTACGCATTTCGGTTCGACAGCAAATCTCACTAAAATTTTCTGTTTGTTTCAAAAATTTGCAAATACGCTACAATGCGATAAACCGAGAAACGTTAGCTAAAACTATTCAGCGAAATGAATATAAGATTTATAAGAAGATTTATAAGAATTTTAAAAATTATATTCTATTTACATTCAATTCTATTTCATATATACTTCTTACGAAGATGAAGATGAAGATGAAGACGAAAACGCACTCGTATTATCCTGCGAATATCTTTCAAATAAGGACAAATACACGCCATAAAATCCAATTTTTCTCGTCTTGCAGTGTGCAACAAAAACGTTTCCGCCGATTTTACGGTATCATTGTAGCCGGCATTGTTATAGATATGATTGATACTATGCTTGGCATATATTAGATATTGAAGAGAAATAGTTTCAGTTTAACGCTTTCCTCTATTTCTTCGAACCCGAGTATGGTTTTAAGAAATTGATTGTTAAGAAACGTTTAGACAAACTTTTGATGATAAGTAGGACTGCGATCAATAAATAAGACGAGTTTGTATATAAAATGGAAAATCATTATTTAGTCTCCCAAAGCAATTTTATCTTCTGCAAAGTACTGTCCCATCCAACACAATGCACATATGTCAACGTTTTTTCCAATCATCGAAACAAGCGAAGCAAACTTTTTTCTGTACGGTCTGTAAATATTGTCCTCGATTCGGCTTTTACCTCCTCAATAGAATCAAAACGGTTTTACCGATGCGGTCTTTTGAGCCTGTTGGACAACCAGAACTAGTACGATGTTAAGCCAGACAAATGAAGTCGTGGTAGACAGAAGTCGTTTTCTTTCTTTTTTCCATGTGTCAAGGCAACGCTTTTTGTTTGCCGAACTAACCAAGATTTGATGCGTTTAGAGCCACAAAACATCATTTAAAATGGCTTGATGCTGATCCAAATGAAATGCCCACCGCATCAGCAAAGTCCCCAACTGTCACACGACGATTGTTGAACATCATATCTTTGATTTCCTTGACGGGCCTTTTGCCAGTGTATTTTGAATAATCGTCGGCGATGTTCACTGTCTCTGCTATACTTACGTAACATTCTTAACGCTTACGTGGCACCATATTCGGACGTTTGGACGAATGGACGTTTTGCAAGAACACATGTAAGTCTGCAGCAATTGACCAGAAACACTACAAGCGGCTGGAATGACTGCAAGAGAAAACTTAGTTTTCTAACTTTTCAAGTCGAAATTGCCGTTTCAACTACAGCTAGAGAGGAGACGGACGGACGTGAATAAATTGCGTCCGCTCCGAGACACGTAGAATCGCTGTATTTGTATGCTGGTATTTGATAAGTGCAATTCAAATTTTGCTTTGTTGTTATCAGCATTCTGCAGTATTTTGGAGTAAAGTTTTTCAAATTCAATTTTTTTCTTTTCCTTTTAAATCCTTTATTTAGCAACTACTCAACTTAAATCATATTTCAGGAATGTGTTGAATTTGTGTTGAGTTTTTTCTCTTCCTGTATCTCTTTTTACTCATTTCCTTTTGTCTCTAATAATATTATTTATTATAATTTTAAACACATACGTACAGTGTGGACGATAATGCAATTCTTCTGGCTCTGTTGTCATTAGTTATTTCATTGTCTACGTTAGAAATTCTATACAAAATTGCGCCCGTATGTGTATCTATATGTTCTTATGTATATATTGAATTTTAACATCCTTATTATCTTTTGCTGAGAAAGAACTAAAAGAAAACAAATAAAGAGACACTATTGCGTACAATTTAATACATGTACTATTGCAGAAGAACAATAATCATCATTATAATGCAATTCAATGCCAATGAGATCTATTTCATGTTTACTGAAGCAAAAGAATTATAAAATGCATGTATATATGCAACTAACATACAAACAGATATATACAAACAAAGGCACGCTCGCATACACGCAACCAAACGTTTACTCTTTTGTTATTATACATGTGTTATGCATACTAAAATATTCACTTATACGTGCGCATGTATGCGTTTATCCAACTTAAACAATAGCTCTGACAAAAAAAAAAAAAAAAAAAAAAAAAACAAGAAATATATGAAATATGAAATAAAATAAATATATAAAAACTTATAAGCATTAAAAACGAAGGAAGTGTTAGTGTCAAATAGACTCCTTTGCCCAGATATATATATATATATATATATATGTATAAAGAACAAAACAAAAAAACCTCTTTTTTTCCTTTACATCACATAAATAACAATAGGCGCCTAATTGTGGATGTTGTTCATTGAAAAGAAGAACGGTAAATTGTAACGTATCACAAAAAAACAAAAAAATCCCGGATTTAAAGAAAAAAAAAAAAAAAAACACACGCTAATCCAAGATTTCTTCAAAAATTCGTCTTCTGAATGTTTTCAAATTCAATTCAAAAGGATATGGTTGGGGTTTCGTTAAATCATTGCTTGTTAAAATAGTGACGCAACACATACTCACAATAATAACAAGTACGAAAATTAAATTCGGTGGGGACCGAATTTTTTATCAACGTTTGTCCAAAAAAAAAGCCACAAAAAAAAGTGAAAGAACAAAATTTTTATGTTCTATAATATGGAGTGGGCGCAGTTGACTTCTTTTATTTTCAAAATAAAAGTTGTTGTCGTATAGTAATGTGGGCATGTCCTTTGAAAAATTTAAGTCAATTCCAAACTCTTTTGCAAATTTGTAGGCGATATCTTAATTTTCGTTAACGAGAGAATGTGTGCCACAAATACCACAAAATTGCGCAAACAGACAGATGGACAGACGTGCTGGCGGACATATTTAGGTGTATTCCAAATTTAAAACTGCCCAAGAATTTGTATACTTTATGGTGTTTTTGCAACTTGTTTCTGCGCCTTATAAAGGTATTGAAAGAACAGTTAAGTTTTGATACACTATAATATTGGGTAGGCGTAGTCAAGTTTTTCCATTTTTGTACATAAATCCTACAGCATCACCCATAGGATAGGCGTTCAAATTTTTGTACATTTATTTGCTACAGTTTATGAGTAATGACCAAAAAAAACATTTTTCATTCCTTTTGAAAAACACAGTTGTTCTCAGTTTACGTAGCGCTGTGTATGCGTGTCGTTCGACCGATTTGATGCGTTTTCAATATCAACCTGCGTGCAAGAACTTCCAATGTTTCTGTCAAATTTGAAGTCGATGGCTTAATTTTGCGGCTAGAAGAATGTTTACAACAGACATTACACAAGCGGACAGAGGGACATGCTTAAATCGATTTAGAATTTTATGTTGATCAAGAATTTATATATTTTGTGGACTCTCTGATGCTTCCTCGTGGGCGTTGCAAATGTTTTGACAAAATGAATATACCCCTCATCCCCCAAAGACGTAGCCGATCGTAATTTATTTTTTAATAAGAAACGCGAATTTTTAATGCACACATTTTTTAATTAATTTTAGTTCTGCCAACCTACCAAGTTTCAAGCCTACCAACATATTTACATTATATGTATATATGTTAAGAGAGTTACCATCACTCGTAAAACTATTATTAATCATCACAAGTGTGTAAGCGTAGTCAGTCAATGGGAATTTTTCGCACAGACTATTTAAATGTGTCTGTTGTTCCATCCATTTTCCCCTTATATGCTGTCACTTAAGAAAACGATTAATTTAACCCAACATTATTAGTAACAATGAAGCTAACAAACGATTGGAATTAGCCCCAGTTTGGCGAGCAGATAAAGCGTTGTTTTTATTTCATAAGAATGACGTTGAAGCAGCTGCTAAAATCGCTAAGACTTTAGCGGTACGTATTAAATGCAGTGCGAACACGCTCTCCTTTCTAATGAAGCTTCAACTTGAAAACATAGTTACACTGAATTTCCAATTTTTATAAATATTACCATTGCAGTTTACTCAGAACAAAGGAGAAAATTCTCGGACTAAAAGTGGGATTCACATTAGAAATCCAAAGTATCGATCGTTTTGTTTTTTTTTTTTTTTTTTTTTTTTTTAAGATAGACATGATGGTTTATCTAGTCACTTTAATAAGGTAAATATTTTATTGATATTATGTTCTTCAGATGCTTTCAAGATGTCCGAAAATAAATCTGCGAATAGTTAAGAGATGTTTGCGTTCGTTAAATACACGATTTAAAATTGAAAATTGGAAAAAAAATGGTTTCCTAACGATCCACTCATGTGTCGCAATAATATGGTCAAGACGAGTTCTTGCAAATGCTTTCACCTTGATTTTCTCGACGTTGGTTGGATATATAATGGTGGAACAAGATTGGGCTTAACATGCGAGTAATGTGGATCGTAGTATTGTGGGTTGTTTCTGTTTTCTCTAATATATTTTTAAACGTCAATCTTTTCCATTGTGCCGTCCGTAATCAAAGGTGCCGAAGCCGGAGATTGAGCTTCTAGGTCAGTTCGCTCATTTCCCAAAATCTCAATATAACTCAGGACCCAAAAATAGTTTAATTATACATCCACAAGTGACAAAGATATCCCTTACCTTGTTAATGGTTTTCCAGTTGGAATTTAAGAGATTGCGGAGAGTTTTTATGCCCGATAAGCTATCTGTGCTGATAATCGTTTCAGGTTTAGTCTTGTGCACAAAGTTTATGACTTGAAGAATATCTCTAACATCGGTCGTAAATATTGGAGTGCTTTCGTGATGATTTACCTGGACTTGCCCTAATGCGTCTACGATTTTCACTTTCTTTGGCTCCAATTTATAAAGTTGGAAGATCGGTCTAGACAATGATGTTTTTGGTAGGCGCTGGCCCTCATCACATAATGATAAACCGGTTTCATAATCTTTGTATTTGATTTGACGTTGTTGCCATGTCGACTAAGGTTTTACGTGAAAAAAAAACTTTTCCAAACGGTTTAACATATTAAGTTCTCAGTAGTTTGAAACAAGTTCCTTAATTGAAAGCAATATCGCTTTTAACTAAGGTGTACGCAGTGTAATTGAAAAACAGCTGTAATTAGAGAAAAGCGTTATACACCTCTCGCAACTTTTACGAACGTTCAAACATTCGCCGGCTTAGTTAAATCCATTCAGTATATTATACCACATATCATGTTACGAGATATTAAAAACGATATTCAACATTTCAGTGCGCTATTGTTTTTAAGTATAAAAACCCTATAAGTTAACAGGAAAAAAGGGATAAAGCAAAAATAAAAAGAAGAACAAGAAGATACGAATTTATCTCTGAACACAATTGAAACACTTAGAGAAATTATTTTATTAATTACCAGCAAACAGAAAAAAAAAAAAAAAAAAAAGAATCAAGTGCTAATTGCCAAAAAGCTGCAACAATTTAAGTAAATAACAGCAACAATTACTTCAGAGTTCTCTTTATGGAAAAGTACATTTACTAAACAATAGCGTTCGGGTAATGAGTTGGTTTAAGGCAACTAAATGCCAAACAATAGAAAAACAAATAGTAACAATGAAAATATTTGCAGAAAAGAAGCAAGTACTTCACATGAACATATGCGAACCGACGAACAATCAAATTACAAAAATAGAAGAGGAAGAAGCAAAAGACGACGAAGAAGAAGAAACAGTAAATAAATAAAATACAAGAAAAGAATTCATTTATAAATTTTTTATAAAACAAATCAATTTAAAAGAAACAGAAGCTGTGGCAACGACTAAGGCAACTTTTGATTCCTTCATATATATATATATATACGTGTGTATATTTCCTCTATATCTGTTGGTAAAAATGTAAGAGAAAAAAAAAAACCAACAAACTGAAAGGAATCACCTAAAGTCAAAGTAGAAAAAAAATAATAAGAGAAAAGCTGCTTGGCCAGTTAATTGCTTTTCGTTCAGGTTCTTTAAAGCAAACGAATACTTGAATAATAAAATTCTGTACTTTCATGGCAGACTTCTTTCAGGACTGCCCGAAAATAGTCAATTATTTTATGGTTTTGCAACGAAAGAGATCACCTCCACGCTGCCGACAAATACGTCCTTACATGCGCACATATAGATTGATATCGCGTTGCTCGTCTTCAAAGCGAATATAGTAATTAATTTAGTAAAGCAAACTACTACCAAATATATACAAGATGTTTATTTTCATTTGCACTAACGCAATAAACGTAAGACTAAATACTAAATACAAACAATGCACCAGCGAGCGTCTCGTACGTGTACACGAGAATGTGAATTGATTGAAAGTGCACATGAGTGAGAGAGAGAGAGAGAGAGAGAGAGAGAGAGAGAGAGGGAGAGAGAGAGAGAGAAAGAGAGTATCACAAATTTAATGCATGTGTGCATAGCTATACAATAGTTATAAAGACAATAGATTTAATCGTGTTTTTGTAAATACGTGTATCTATGTATGTAAGCACGAATATTGTGAGTATATGCGGCAATGTTAGTAACTTTAGGTGTCTTACATCTTTCCGTTTCCGTTTCAAGGCAAACTTATGCTAGCAAGAAGTGTGCAAATACGATTTCCTTCTTGTTAAGCTTCTTCGAATATATATATATGATATATATATACTTATATATATATATATATATATATATATATATATATATATGTTCATATGCATGTTTATGTGCATATGTGTGCAGTTGCTTTCGTTCTGCTTTCTTTCAACATAAGTCTGCATTATTTGCCGTTTGCCGCTAGAGGTAGAGTAAAGAAAGACTAAGACAAAGTGTGTGTGTTTAAATTTAATTTTGGCAATAAATACTTTTACATCTCTTCATAAGACATTCATTCTCATTAAGCAAAATGCCTTCTTTAAGAAACAACAACAATATGACGAGCTAAAGCTGCGACATATTTGTATGTTAAAGAAAAAGAAAACAAAAACTTAATTTATTCACTATAACTGTAATGATCTTCAGCCATAAAACACTGCGCTCGATTTAAATGTCATGTGATAAGCGAACGCATCAATTTTTATATCCGCTACCCAACGATGAAGATACACTAGTTCTTTTTTAATTTTTTGGTACAATCACAAATATTTCTAAGTACACTTATGCATGTGACTAACACTAGAGCCAATTAAATGCCCGATGTCCGACAAAGAGAATCGCTACAGTAGTTTTCAAATGTTTATCAATCTGTTTGTCTTAGCTGTCTATTCGTTTGTCTGCTGTCTTTGTGGTTGTGTCTTGATTACGCCGTCAAAACTTTTCCGAAACTTTAGAGCATAGCTTCCCTCAGCTTGAATGTTTCCACTCTAGAAATAAATTCTAACTAAGTTAATCCGAAATTAAGGGAAATGTAAAAGTGAAGGTTGCTCGTATTGTATTGTTCTATGGAGGCGGGCGTAAGCAAGTTGATCTCCGATTATATATTGCAACCGTGCACCCAAAAGCATTTTTTCAGATAAGCCTTTGCATTCGCAAATTCAAAAACTAGTAAGAAACGCCTGAAAAGGTATTCCGCCAACTCTGCAGAGGGAAAATGTCTGTGGGAAGATGCTACCCGATCTATGCCATTATTGACCAATTACGGGCAATTTGCAGTACTGTACCTAGTCTAAGCATAGATCAATCAAATTAATTAGGTCGCAGCAGAACAAGCTTCAACACTTAACAACAGTTTAACTTCCGCTATGGCATATTTACGTAGACGCGGTCTTATATGTATTAGTTATGACGGCAAGCCGGTTGTATGCCGTTCTACCTAAATGCAGATAAATCGTTTTTCATTATTATTTATCCATTTCCATATGTGAACTCTGTCTTTGCTTTACATCGTGATCTGTTAGATAATGTGGTCGTGAGTATAAACTCGTTATACCTTTACGATAATATTTCTCAAAGAATGTTAATGATTGCGAAGACATCTACACTAGTAGCCGTATCGTAAGTCGCTGGGCAGCCACAAGCAAATTGTGTAACTTTTTACTATTCTGAACACTAATCACAAATTTGTGATCATCTATTGAGCATAGTTCGCGGAAAAAAGGATTAACTCAAGAATATGTCAAAATGAAGTTAAATACTGATAACTTGCTTGTAAAAAGGGTGTATTAAGCAAAATATTAACAGAAGGCAAAGTCAGTCGAGTCAAGAGAGTCGAATAGCATTTTGGAAGGGCGCAAGACCAGAAATGTTGCAAACATAAGCTCTTGCAATTAATTTGTAAATAGATCTCCTAAGAATTGCAAACAAAACCTATGCTATTGCAGAAGTCACAATTCGGTGGTGTGGACTTAATCTAAAAAGGACCTGGACAGAAATGCGAAATTGGAAGAGGGCGTTTTTCATTACAGAACTAATAAAACTGTTAAATTTATTTTTTTAAGGCACAAAGTTTCACATACGCAACCATCTAGATAGGCTTTTCGTTTTCTTAACATTACTTAAACATTCTGATCATCAAGTCGATCAAAGGAGGAATAAATCATCTCAGCTTCAAAAGGATTTTTTAAGAAAATTACAATCTGTCACTTTCTAGCGCCCGTTTATTTGTTTGTTTGTAATTTCAACATGTTCGGATATATGAAAGTGCCCGACTATCGAAAAAACGGTGGATGAGGAGAAAAACTGAATGAAGCTACTAACCAGTCTCAATAGATTACTGATAGCTGAAAAGATTTGTTAAAATAATTTGGAGAATCAGAACGGCGTCTTCATTAAAAGATTAAAAATGCACTCTTCAGGCAATTTTTTTTTAAATTTCCCAAAGCCTTTCTATGGAAATCAAAAAATTTCTTGAGCTTTAACCCTAAACGGACTGCGGGTCACATTTGAACTTTAAACTTCAATTTTCCTGATTATGACGTTTCTACGTTTGATTCCCAAAAATTCGATGCTCTTTGTATAACATTTTATGTTTGCATAATTGTGTGTAAATGAATGAAAACAATAGCATTTTAATTGCTTTCATGACTGCCAAAAGTGATTGAAAGTCACGTCGTGATACGATTCGCTGTAAGGACGTGTGGTACCAGTAGATCTAATATTGGGGTTAAGCCGTTGACGTAAATGACGTCTATAGACAACCATTGCGTGTGCTTGTTGATGCAAACGACGTCTATAGCATTCCTCTACTCACAGTATTATAAAACAAAGAAATGATTGCAGCAGAAATGCTTTAGTAATAATAATTATTTGATACCACTGCCTCAATCCTCAATTTTGAGAGCCGCAAAATACGTTTGCAAAGCGAAATCTAATCAGATTTAATTTTTTTTTTTTTAACGATTTTGTATCTCTGTTAATATTAGGGAGCTTTATTACGATTACTGCGCTGAGATAGCAAATCGGAAATGCGACGACAAGCAAACGCAGTCACAAGATCTTAAAACATACGTCACTATGCCAGAATGCATTGGTACGAGCAACTTTATTTTTGTTTCTAAGTTAATTTTTTATTTTTTTTTCTCTTATTTTATTTCTAATTATGATAATCGAATGAAAAGTTCTTGTGATTTAAGATTACATAAGAAGCGTCGTCTTTAGTTTACATATCTATCCTGCAATTCATCCCAGTTATGTAGATACAATTAATTTTAAATGAATTCAAAATAAAAATAACATTTGTAGTGAATTAAATTTTTTTAAAAAAATTTTTTACGCATGCTTACAATTCTCATTAAATATTTTATATGAAATGCGTAGAGAAAACATTCAGAAAGTTTTTAACTCAAGCGTACTTCTGTACATTCAAGTGGAACTAAAAGTGCTTAACATTAATTTATTTTGATATGCTTAGCAACAACATGTCTTAACATAAATGCCTCAAAAAGTATTCATTATCTTGATAGAAGTGTAGGAGCATGCATTTATATATACATACATATGTTTATTTATGTACATTTAAAATTTAAAATTTAATACATAAGAGAGAAAAAATGCCTGTATTCGCCTACAAATATACATATATATTATAACAATAATAACAAAAACCGTTAAATACGTCTGCTTTTAACTCAAGACACTTTGTGTGCTTGGTTTTGTGTTGTTTGTTTTTCTCAATTTTTTTTTTTTTTTGTCTCCTTTAATTTTAAATTAACCCCCTCACCGACATCGGTTCACGTATGCATCGTCTTTACGTTTGGTCCAACAATTAGGATTGGAAATTTTCTGGAACCACTCAGTCTTGTAGCATAGTTTTCACACCTTAACAAAAAATAGGTACATAATTCATTTCATTTCCTTACAGTTCACCAAATAAAATCATTTCATTAATGTAAATAATATACGAATGTTAAAGTCGGTCAGAAAATTGATGACCTTATAATGAAACAAAGTACATTACTTAAAAATATTCATTGGATATCGCGACTATTAAAAGTCGGCCAGTGCTTTAGTCCACACTTTAAATACGATTGGCGTGTAGCCATAGCTTTAATGAAGGCTTCATTGGCAATGACATAAGACCTACCGATTCGGCGTACACCTTTCCCCGCTTTTTTTCCCCTGACAATCGCGATATTTATACACATGTAAGAGACGTCCACTGAGTGACTAGTCATACACATATATATACATATATAGATTGCTTACATCACACACACACACACACACATCACAAGCTATCTCCAAAAAACTGGTACCCATGCAATTGCTTATTGATCAACCTAGTACCAAATGTTAAGCCATAAACCATGTACTGCGTCAAAATGCAGACGTTTTACTAACAATGGCAAAGATGCATGCTGCCCGATTTACGTTCACAGCTAAATTCAATATCAGACTCGTCGCTACAAAAACTTGATATGGAAAGAATCAATGATCTTATGATTGATCTTAACATTATAGCTATTAGAGGTAAAAAAACGTCTGCCTGTACATGTATCAATGTAAGCCACGCCTAAATTCAGTTGCTTTTATTTATTTCTTTCTTTTCTCGAAAGGAATCCTGTGCATTTAAGTAGAGAAATACACTGGTCTTCTTTCTTCCCCTACAAATACAAGTAAGACGAATATAAAGCTAAACGGCACCATTATCTTTTGCTTAGTGAAATTTACTTTCACAAATTTAGCCCAACTGATAGATATGTATATGTGTATAAAAAGCTTCAACGTTTTCCTTCAACTTGGACAAATTCGTCCCTAAAGGGGTTAATTTTATAATTCATTTTTTATATAGCGCAGACACAAACTCGAAAAAAAAGAAAAGAAATGTTTAAAGCTTTTGTTGTCGTGCTTAACTTGATTAAATGTCAAATCTTACCGAGCAGTCATCATCCAGTTGAGTTAAAAAGTTGAAAAAAACTATTTGACGTTATTGCAAAAACTGTGCATGTAATAGCCACGAAAATGCAACATTTTTTACACCACTTTTTTTCTGCCCTGCAATCAAATTGCACAGCTTCTGGTCGGAACGTAAAATTGCCGTATGCATATATATATATATATATATCTTTTTTTTTTCTATTTTTTTTTTCTTCCTTTCTTTCGCATATTTTTTATTTCTTCTTCTGCTTTTTCTTTTTTCGTGGGAGGATAAACCAACGTACATTCTTTTCATTTCATTAAGTTCAACGTTTACGTTTCATTTCATTTCGTCTTTTGTGAAAAGAAATTCTTTTTTCCTATTCGCGTGTTTTTTGTCCTTTACCCATACCGCGAACCAACCGCTTTTGCATTCATAGCGCAACAAACCAAAGATTTTTGCTTCATCCCTCCTCTTCTTACATAAGTACATTCTGTTTAATATTGCTTTCTTCTTCTTCTTCTTCTTCTTCTTATTCTTATTCTTCTTCCTTTCCCCCTCTCCAAAATATAAACGCAAATGTTTTGCTATGATTTCGGTATAAATTTGCATATGTTTTGTTAAATCACTGCATTACTTATGGAAATTAGAATTCTGAGATTCAGTAGCTGTTTTAGTTTTCTCTTAGTCTGTCTTTAATTTTCTTGCCCCGACTTTGTTGCAAGTTCTTCAAAAAAAAAAAACAAACAAAAAAAAAAGTGTTTATTTTGATAGTTTCTCGAGTTATTTAAAATAGAATTTTAAATTTGATTTTGTCATCATCAAAACTTACGCATATATGTTACTGAATACTTTCGCTTTTATTGAAAATAAATTTAAGCAAATTTTCAATAAGTTTTCCATTTTTAAAAATATCGAAAATCAAAATATTTTAAATAATTCCCTTTTTTGAACATGCACAGGAACGCCAGCACGCATTCGCTTATATACGTGCAAATCCCCGCAAATCGTTGCAAGTCGTATATAATCCCATTATGCACCCAAAAAAAATTCATATTTTTAACTATAAAAAAGAGATAAGAAAGCAATTATTTAATTATGGACGAACATAAAAACAAACAAGAAATTTACATTCATCTGGGGCTCGAATCTTGTATACCTACTACTAATATAAAAGTACTATTGCCAGTTATTAATAGTAGATTAAGATTACGGGGGTCATAGAAAAGTAACTGGGATAGAAATTATCTTATTTTTCTTATTTTCAGTTTATTTTATTTTATTAAAAATTCGAATTTTATTCTCCATGCCCTCGTAATTGACAATCATATTCTCAATTTTTGCGATAAGGAGTGTGCGGACAGAGAGACACACGCAAACGGATCGATATGACTGAATCGATTCAGAATTGAACGCTCATGATTAAGAAGATATATGCTATAGTGTTTAGGGCCCCTTTTCCGTTTCCTTTTTTTGTGTATTGCAAACATTATGACAACTTGAGTATACGCTTATCCATCTGTGATGAGCATGAAATAGAGTATCAACAAAGTGACATTCGTATACCTATAGGGTAAACGTATGAAAACAAAAAAAATTTAATTCATTTCTAAGGTCGAAGTGACTTACAAGTGAACCCATTAGACCCAATTAGCCAACTAACACGTCACCAGAAATTAAGAAAATATACTGAATTTTTTGTATCATTTGTTCTCGGTAGGGGATAATCGATTATCTCAAGATAAGTCGTAGAGAGTTTGTAACGACTTTCCTTACAACGTCTACTACAGGGTTATATATATGCGTCCGCAAATATTTATTGCGCCTCAAGACGTCGTAAAGCCCATATGGCTCTTAATTAGCATGAAAAGAAGAATTAAATTATTTATCTCTGTTTGTAGTGCTCTCGGTTTGTATCTAACTTACTGGTCTCTTTGTTGAAATAATAGTTACATAACTTTCGAGGCTTTTCGCTTACACCTTTTAGTGAAAGCGTAAACTTTTCCTTAATAAAGAACCTGTGTGCGTATAAAAAGTCAACTAAAGCAGACCAAGTCTACAATTCTACAATTATCAATGTATATCGATCTAAGTTTGTCTGTCCATCTGTCCATCTGTCCATCTACCCATCTTGTGTTCGTGTGTTCAATCTATCGGTCACAATTTTTGAGATATTTTGATGAAGCTTGAAACAGCGAGGGATTTTGGCCCAAGGACGAACGCTATGAAAAATAGGTCAGATCGAATCACTTTTCGACCTCTCCTCATATAACGCCTTATCTCAAAAAGTCGTTATATGAATAACTATAGTAATCGAAATTTTGTAGCGTATGTAATAGTGATAATCGTAGTGTTTTCACCTGTTTTTTCTTTTTGTTGTTTATGAACAAACCGAAGCACTTTTAATTTAAACTGGAAGCAGTACCAAAGCCAAATATTAAGGTACATAGAATTGTAGTATGAGTAGGCATTGCTTATATATGCACAATAGAAATTTTTTGGCGATTTTTCCCAAAAGTTTCTAAAAATCTCTCGGTGTATATAATATGGAGCTTAATATACATTTATAGATGTTTGTGATATTACTAGACAATCATGGCTTCGCATACCAAGTGCTTAGATGAAACTATCTCTGCTTTTTTAGTTGTTCATAAGATACAACAAGTAGGAACATTATAATCGGGCAAGGCCGACCATTAGCTACGCTACACCAGCTCGCCTAATACAGTAGATCCTTCATATTAATAATAGTAGTTCCAAAATTGAACATTATTTTCATGCAAAGGCATACTTTTCATGAAAGCCCGCATGTTAGAGGAAAGTTTTGAGAAGGAGAGGAGATTTTAGAAAAATTTGATTATTTTTGAGTTTTCTTGATAAGAAACTAGAAATCAGACTTTCTCTTCAGACTTTTCCTTCATATAAGAGCCTGGTTTTCATGAGCGAACCGATCCGAACCATTTTCAGGAGCGTTCGTCGTTGCGATCTTCAGATTGATCGCAAAAATGTACGGACAAACGGACACACAAGATTAGATCGGTATAATAAAAGCCTATCTTAGTCCCTTCTAGATGCATCCAAACAAACTTAATATACAAGTGGGGCAAGTTATAAAAAGAATAAAGAGTTTCTTCATTCGTATTAATTTCGGCTTTAGTCGAATCTATTTGCAGCCATTTCAAATCATTGCGAAAAACTTCCACACCAAACTTAAAGCTCTAAATATATGATCATAGAATTATGAAGAAAGGGGCGAGTCCATAAATTATCAACAAATTTGAGACGAGAAGAGCGATAAGAAAACTTTAAGAGCGAATTTGTTATTCCAAACAAAATACTTTATGGCCCTAATTCTAATTTCATGGCAGATAGACAAGCTGACCTGTCTAACTCAATTTCGCTATTCAAGTTACTCATATATATATATATATATATATATATATATATATATATATATATATATAGAGAGAGAGATAAGTATCCGTTCCCATTTGTATATTTCTACGCGGCACGAACTTTTAACAAATCTGATAAACTTCCTTTTAGTAGAACTAATAGCAATTATAAAATGCTATGTCGATGTTTGCGTAGGTATACATACACACGAAAAGAATCCTCTTAAATAGGAAAACAGGTAAGCAAATTGTGTTCGGTTCTGGCCGAACCTTCTATACCCGCCACTTCTATCTTAAAACAAAAAAAAAATATAAAAATCAAAAAAAAGACATCTCGATATTGCATGACATTAAGTGGGCGGGGCCGATTTGGCCCATTTTTCAACAGATATTTAATCATTAATAATAAAATATACGTAGAAATTTGTATTGTTGGAGGTGTTACAGTTTATGAGTAATTTGCAAAAAACCCATTCCTTTATATAGAGATGTTCTCAGTTTATGTTAAATACTGCAGGTGTGTCCGTCCTTTGAATGATTTGGCATATGTTTACTACAAATACTGTACAGGCACTGTACTGTTCTGAAGCTTACTTCTGAATGTTACAAACGTTTTGATATAATGAATATACGACCACTCCTTCCCATACTTCTTTAGTAGATATGAAAGCATGAAACAAACAAAAAGATAAGCATTTGCTTCAAGCACTTAGTTGCTAAGTTATTGTTCACTACAATATTTATGCACTTGTTATTAACCAATACGTAGATCATTGAATTTATTTACGTATATATGAATGCGTTCGTTTGTATATAAAGCACAATACACGATAATGACTATCAAGTGCATTTATTCTGTTGTTATAGCTGCCAATGTTTGGCATTGGCTGACAGCGATTCTTCCAACTCTTCATAATATCCCAACTTAAATACGTTAGGAAGCAAACTATTAGCGAAGAGAAAATTTTCAATATTTTGCAATAATTTATGAAAATCTGAGAATACATTTCTTTGCTTTCCCGAGCCTCTCGAACGCCTACATGGGAACACGACGTGTATTTATTACGGTCGAATCGTGATTTGCAAATGCAATTCAATTGAATGCGTATGTACTCGAATGCATGCTAGCTGTTGTACGTGCGCGCGCTCTACTTACTTGTCTCAAGTATGCTTAATTCGCTGTTAATTGGTCTCTTGGCTAACTAAGTAATTTAACAGAAAATTGTTTTATACACAGAGTCCTTCAATGCGAGGAGATACATACTGAATGAATGCAAGGTAAGCGGCTTAAAGGAAGTATTGGCTATACACAAGAAAGGCATCGAAACTTAACTGAACAATGTACTACAAAATTCAAAACAAAAACAAACAAATAGTTCCTCTTATCATTATTATAGCTACCATCATTGTTATCGTCAACATCTTTATCATTACGCTGAACTGTACTCAATATAATTGATGCTTTTAGTATTACTAAAATTTCTTTCATCCACCAAACTTCGTAAATAAACAAAGAGGACAAACAAAAGCCATAATATTATTAATTTTTGCTTCTGTTTTTTTTTTATCTTTTTTTATTCCTTAAAAAAGTTTACTTCTGTTTAACAATAAGCGTTGAAGAGCCCTGAACATTTACCAGGTGACTTCATTAACAGGACGGACTTCCTTTTGCAAAGATTATATTTAATTATTCAATTTATGTAAGGCAACGGAGTTTGCACGAGCTTTGTTGGACCAAATAGAAAGAGAGTCAGATTTGCCCCCCGTCTCGATTTCGTCGTAAACTTATCCTCTAAAATCACAAGTACAACAGGGTTGAAAAATGTTGTACTCGCTTTTGTGCGTAGAGACAGTGGTTTGACTCCAAACAGTATCGGACACCTTCTTGCCCCGTTCAAGTTTATCAAAACATCTCCAAACATTTAATTAATTAATGGGGAGTTTGCCACACGGCAATGCGAAGCGACATGGGTCAATCAAGGCAAGGAGATCCTGGAAATCAAAATTTTCTCAAAAAAAATTTGTAAATGAAATCACTTATTACACCGAAATACAAGGGCAGTATACCGGGAGATGCCATTAATTGTTCTTCTTGAGTTGGCATCCATCTTATGGCTGATCTTTTCTTAATATTTTCAAAAGGCACTCTGATCATTGGATTCTCTAATGTATGTCCATCACTTTTATATTTTAAAAATGAGAAAAGATATGCGTTTTTACTTCAGCAAACGCAAAAATGCTCAATAAATTAAAAAACAAAGTAAGCCATTGATGCATACGAGAAAGAGACCGTGAATTGCTTGCATCGATCAAAGTGTCGACTACTCAGTACTTTGTGCGTGTGTATAAGTCATAACTTCACTACTCACAGCGGCCGTTGGCAGCCGGACGAATATTCAACTGTACTAAGTCATTAGGTTTTGAAATTTATTAAGTTCTGCACTGTAGAGCACTGTGTAGCCCACATATCGAAGACTTCATAATTTTCAAACATTTACCAAGCGTAAAATTTCTAAATGTATTAGCTAGTTATAGTATCATATCAATCAATGTATGATAAACTGAATAGAATTCTCTTTGCTTTTAGTTTGGTTTCTTTAGCTAAACTTACTCTCAAATTTTAAAGAAGTAAGTTTTGTTGTTATTATGTCCACCATTGTTTCTATATTAAGTAGTTTTTCTTTTTGTATTCTTGTTGACTTTTTAGTTGTTTTAAAAAACATATCGAGAGAATTTGAAGTTTTTGTATTTCTTTGAAATCTAAAGTTAACCAGCAAGAAAGTAATACTTTGTCTTATGAAAAAGTTCGAATATACGCTATTATAGGCAAATGTGTATTTCAAAACAGTAAAATATCTTTCTCGATTATAGACGATTCAGCCTGTCGCCTATCAGCGCGCGAAACTCTGCCATCCGCAAGTTGACAAGTTTCAACGCCGCTATAGGGATCTATACGAGCGAGCATGTATACGGAGATTTTTTCTTTAAAATATCTTTATATATTGATAATGATGGTTTATCTGGGCGACATGCCCTTAAATGCCGTTCGCTGCATTAATTGCTGCCCAGGAAAAATTCACTAAAATAAATTTTTGACACAAGAATTAGAATTAATATTTCTCCAATTAACGGCATTAGGCATTAGTTTTTTCTTTAGAAAGGAACTGAAAAAGCTTGTTAATAAGACAATGAATTAATTAATTAATCTTCAACTTACTTTGAAAACAATTATTTAATAAGCAATTTTGTCGCGACAATTTAAATAAACATAAATGAGAAAATATTAACCATTGCATAGAGTACACTTTAGATGGGCAACTCATCGATAAAAAACATCTCATCAGATCATGATATAACGGATGAACGGCTCTTGATTGAATGCTTTTCGTGGAGCCTAGGAAGGGGCATCTACTGTTGGAAGGGAACCGGTTTAAAACATTAAGCAATTTACGTAATTTTGATTAACGTGAGGCTCTGAGTCAGTTTATATGTAATCGTTTAAAAGTTCAGTTCAAGCGAATTGAGCATCTGGCCAAAAAACGCTTGTAAATATAGGCGTGATACACAAAAAACTGAAGTGGTTCTAACAAATTACAAAAACCGGGTAACGAAGACAACATGATCGTTATTTAAAATGAAATACAACCTTTGCACTAACATTTATCAGATAAATACTCTTTGAACTACCCATTGACACAGATACAATTAAAAGAGAATACAGATTTATATATGGATAGTTAATGTCAACTATTCGCCGACTTATTTGTGCCGATGGGGTCTATCCGTGTGGGCATGTCCATAAAAAAGGATAGGCGAATCGGCACGGCTAAATCAGTTCAGTGTTGCGGAGTGACTCAAAACATATACATTTTATGCCTCCCCGTACTAAATCTGCTCTTAATCTGGAACGGGAATCCAATAAATACCAAATGCAAGATATTTATGAATATTAACAAAATTTTCAAAGCAGCTGATCGCTTGCGCTTTAGATCTCGTCTGTAGAGGTATTAAATCTTATCGTCAAAAAAAGGTCCAGTTGATACTTTTTTCGAAACTGGGGCAACTTCCGTAGTATGTCGGAAATGGATGTTATTTTTGCAAAGATGAACACTAAGTATTCAACAACAAACGCTATGAGACATGGCGTCTTTAAATGACACGATTTGCGATAAAACAAATAAAAACATTGCACTTGACGCCTAACATTTTCAACGCATGCATAAAAATTGTCAATTAATGTTACGCTGGGATAAAGATGACTTTTATGCTTTTGCAAGTCAAAATAATTCAACAAATTCTTCCATTAAATTTCCCGATTTTGCTGCCTGTAAAGAACTCGTAAATTTTTATTAATTTCTAAAATTGTTTATAAGGAGCGATGAGAAAAGAGAATATTTCGACTACAATGTGCAAGTAACCCGAAGCGGGGAAAAAAACCACGTAACATGTCGAAGGCTTATTAGCAACATTAGAGAAAACCTGACCAAAATTCGAAAGTAGTTTACCAGCAAAAGACTCGTTATATTCTTTTTTCGTCAGGCTTGTTACGTTATAAACTAAATCATATCATTCGGCTACCGAATAGACAAGGGGATTTGACTCATGACTGCCAAATCAATGATCGTGTATTGAAATACCATTGGGGTCGATTACACCCTGCAAGTAGCTATATATTATATATAGTTACTTACACCTCTTCTTCTGTTGATTTTAAATACTGTAAGCCCAAGATATTGTATACTATCCCCATTAACTATCCCATACGACTGCTTTTCTAATTGATACAATAGTTTAATATGTCGACTTAAGTATACGTATTTTTGAAGTATACCTTAAGCCGAAAAATATGCTAAGAAATTGGTTACTTTGTAAACGGCACTGTCAACTTTGCTGTGATCTTGAGCAATGCTCTTCTCTTGAAATACGTAATTGAAGTCCTTAACTTTAAGAGCTTCGTTTCATATATATATATGAAACGGGCTGAAATGTGTAATTGTAGCCAATAAGTAAATAAATAAATATCGCTTAGTGCACCGAAAGCCTGAGGAATTTCTCTAGTAAAACGTTATGTGTTCATACCGCAACCGCAAATTTCGATAATAAAAAGTCGTTGCACGACAAGTGATCTTAAACTAACTAACTAACGTCCTAAAGAAAGGTTTTTTACTGTGTTAAAGTCAGTATTTGCAAAATTAAATAATGTGAAAATAAAACCAAGTTCTATGTACCCTATAAGCTGGAACAATCGCTTACAAAAATTACAAATATATATTTTTACAGTCGACTCCATTGTAGAGATATACAAATAACGTCTACATTTAATGCTCGCGGGTAGTGTACCCCTTTAGAGGCCTTATAGATATATGTAAACAGCCATGAATTTCAGTATTTCGCTAACTGTGCATGCGCTCATGATAAGCCGTTATCAAGTTTCAAGCTTAACCCGAGAAAAGCAACAAGAAAAGGTGGACTTTGTTGTTTTATCCTGAGTGCTTAGCAATTACAATTTCAACAGGCAGACGAAAGATACATATACAAGCAGGCGTAATACATATATTCAGGTACAAGCTTAAAATCAGCAAAGTCTCTTCATGGCATCATCCACAATGACTTTGTTCATTTCTTCTCCTCGATTATGAGTTCAAAATTTGCAAAATTTTCACGTTAAGACCATTAAGTGGAATTTTAAGTTTTTCTTTAATAAAATCTTCGTGTCCGAAGCCCGAAAGTCGAAAAGTAGTACAATCTAAACCATTTTCAATAACGTTCGTCCTTCGGCGAAAACACATGGATGTATCAAATTTGATCACAATATCTCAAAATTTGTAGTCTGTAGACTGAAGACAGGAGTATAAGACGGACTGACGGCCAAACAAGTTTATTGTTTTACAATCACAATTGTGAATCGATGAGTATAATAAAAGGTGACTCTATCTCAGGTACTTACTTATGTTGTATATATTCTAACAAACTTAAAATACCGTTGTAGCACAAGTGGTATAGGGTATAATAAAGCAAACTATGATAAACTTGATTGTTAGTATGAAAGTGTTGCCAATTTGTTCAAATATATATATATATATATCATAGACTACATATGATTTGCATGCTACGATGTACGATAATCATAGGTGATGAACGAATATTTGCTCTAATAGGTAATCAAATACAGTACAAAAGCCAGTGATGATGGGTATTAATAGACTCGGCTCAAACTAACAAAAATTTCTGTCTTTTTTTCTTTTCCTTTCGGTCCACGAAGCACTAACGAAAAGTGGTTGTTAGTAATTGAGATAACAACAACAAATCATTTCTGAATGATGAAAATACTTAGAAAAAAAAAAATAAATAAATAAATAAACAAACATAGAAAACAAATTAAACTTTATAAAAAGCTATGAAAAGTTTTCTGTACTTTTTTTTTTTTTTGTATAACTTGGAAAAATAAATGAAAAAAATTGCGTGAAAAGTTTAAATAAAACGAACCAAACCATTCAAGTGTTATATTAGTTGCAATTGACAAGAAAACTTAAAAGAAAAAAGACAAGTGAGGTATAACTATACGCCCTGGGGTGTATCGCTCAATAGCCATAATACATGTATGAATATACGCAAATCATGTTTACGGACAATTATACGCATTTTAGTAGACTGATTAAAATCACATTTACATGGGGTTCCAATAATTTTTAGAGAAAAATTTCAGTCTTTCATACCAGGAATGTGCTTAAGAACTTGCCATGGCCAAGTTCCTAATCAGATATGTGCGTTATCGTAAAAATATTTTTTTGAAAGTGGAATGAGTTCTTTCTTAAATCCCCCGTCCATCTATGCGACTTGTATCCTCATCTTGCCCCAACCGCGAAAATCAATGACCAAACGAACCTAACCACCTGACTGACATATCACTACGTATTCTATCTTTTTCTATCCCCGTCATTTTGTACGCAGAGAGAGAATAGGTGCAACACTTGTTCTGTGCGATAATAGATAGCATTGCCTTTCCTTGTTATTAAAGATTACCCTACTTGCCCGATTGCATTCAGACATTTAAAAAAGTTCCTAACTAAGAGTGTCCTTCCAAATTCAGCGTTTATTTTATCACTCGGTGCTGGAATATTCTTGTAATAAAAAACTACGAACGACAGAGAGTGCTATTGTTTGACAAGTAAATCACTCGAATTTTCTGCTACGCATAGGAGGTCGTTAATCAATACAATCAATCAATTCAAGAGGAAGGCAAAACAAATCTCTAATATACACAGTACGGCGTTAATAATAAAAGAATAGAGTAAAAGAATCTTACGGTTAAATAGAATCGCTTTAATGGTTACAAATTTGTGCTACATTCGTAGCATGAGAGATTCTCATAACAATTTCAATATATTTTCATATTTTTAAATTTGAGCTATTTCTTGCTGCCCTCTATAAAAACTTTCAATGCCATATTTAAAATAGAAATCCCTCTTTTGCTCAAGGCAAAGCTATTAAGGACCGCTGTCATGATTATCATAAGAAAAATTATTCATAAGAAGAAAGTAAAAGTTATGTCAATCAAAATACAGTAACGCTGAAAATGACTCTGTGTGTGCGCGCGTGTGTGTATGTGTTTGTGTATGCGTACAAGTAACGACATATACGTATATATGTTTATGTGTGTACCGTTCATCAAGGCCAACCTACATTTTATGGTATCGAATATAATGGTAGGAGTTCAATAAATAAGTTTAACATTAATTTTCCCTAGTTGTTCTGTGTTATTCTACATTTATCTTCATTTTTTATAATTCATCTTCACTATCGTATCTTGATGTATCCACCATCAAGAAGTATATTCACTGCTTCAAATTGCTTGTGTACCAACTAGATACATGCTAAAGATTATTCGCATTCCAAACGAGATTAGCTTACGCATAAGTCAAAACGTAGTATATATAACTTTTTTCAAAAACAGTCCCGCGTACTCACCAATATCGGCGGCATCTTTTGAAGTGGCCCCATATAGTGTTGAGATCGAAAATAGAAGATTACAGGCGCTTGGCAATGGTGAAAAGAGCTCAGCATTTGTATGTTCATGTAATCAATATAAATCGATAGATCGATAAATCGATGTGGTAGTCAATCAGTTCCGATGCGGGAATCTATGCCTTTCAAAATCTCTATGAATTGAAGTCATAAATAATTTATTTCGAACCCGGACGAAAGTTCGTTGTAAGGCGATTGTAGCATTCATTTGGCTTTATCTCTTCTTTCCTATGAATTAATGTGTTTTTTTTTTTTTTTTTTTTGTTTGTCTTCTTTTTCTTCTTCTTATTTATTTTTATTTTTTCAATTCTTTTTTCGCTTTTATCAACTTTTTGCAGAAAACTTGTTTTATTTTAATTCTTTTTGTTACATTTGTGTGTTGTATATAAAACTCAATCACAAATTATAATGTATTATTGCCATGGCAAACTGTTGCGTTACCACAGCAATACACCATCAAGCCAGCAAGCAACACAATGAAGCCAACGCAAACCACCACCGGTACCGAAAACCGACAGCAGTGGCAGCATCCCCACAAGCAGAAACCTTTATAATGTGGTAACTGTAGAGGATACAAGCACACATATATATACGCATACGTATATGCACACGTGTATACCAAAATACAGCATATAATGAATGAAGGAATACCGGACAGACAGACAACCACATCACTTTTCATATATGAACATATATCAATGTTTGCAAGCACTTGTATCTACCTACGTATTTACTCATATATATATATATACACACGTATATATATATATATACATATATATATTAATATATATTTTTATGTATGTAGGTATATGTGTGGGTATGTGTGTATGAGTGTATGCGTGTATAAATATATCCATCTATATACAATAACTAAAGCCTATTGTTACAAACAACTACATGTTTTATCACACAGTTCAAAAACTTTTAACTTATATTTGCAAAAGTAAGGGAAGGATGAAATGCAAGTACGAGAACAATATTTACAATATTTTCAAAATATTTCAATTAAAAAACTTTTAGTTATCATAAATATGTTTGTAATTATTGGCCCACCAATTTTTTTCATTTTCTTTGCCCCACGTTGGAATGCCTCTTAGGACTTCTAACATATTCTCGACAAACATGTTATAACTCTCTGTTTCTATTCTTTGATCTGTTCCTATGGATTTTTTTCTTTCATTGCGAGAGTCATATGTCGTCACAAGTGATATAAGCAGCTGTCACTTACTTTATTTCAAATATGTGCAAATTTCGCCAAACATCAACACAAAAACAAATAAACTCATGAGAAAATCAATAAACCTTAGCTTTTCTGAACTCCTTGGACATGCGAAATATGAATAAACTTATATCGGTATCACTGACAGCAAACCCATTGATCCAGTTTTTCATATTTGCCGTAAGCGTTGCGTTTACAAATTTTTGCCAAAATTGAAGAAACCTTCTTAGAACAAAAATGATATCAGTCAGTTTATATGGATGGCTTTAATTAGCAAACTATTTTTGATATGTCTGTTTGAAGTGACGCTGACAAGGATTCTTACTTCGTACTATACTCAATAACCTATTCTCCTACTTATCTAACATGACCATGTTGATTATGCTTAACTAATTTTAAGAGAGTGTTTTTGAGAGAAAAACCCATCGTATATAATATCATATTAGATAATCTTAAAGCCTCGAAGTTTTCAAGAGACGCATTTTAGTCATTCACTTTACACTTCCACGGTACAGCAATAGATGTAATAGATGAAAGACACTAAACGTATGTACAAATTTACATAAACGGAGACTGGCAGTCCGTTAAAATTTGAAAGCAAATTGTTAAAATTATGTTCAGTATCGGTATTCGTCAAGCAGTCATCGAATTTGTGGACAACTGTTCCCCCTCCCTCCCGCCATAGGGTGTGAAAAAGTAACTCTTTTTGGACTGATTCTGTGCTATCTACCTAACAAGAATACCTTGCAGCGCAGACAACTGACGGATATTATAGAATAGATGTTACAAGCGCCACATACAATCGCATTGCTATGTAGCGATCATCAAAGTCCTTCGACCATCTTTTTATAAAGCC
This sequence comes from Glossina pallidipes, assembly GCA_000688715.1. Classification (NCBI taxonomy): domain Eukaryota; kingdom Metazoa; phylum Arthropoda; class Insecta; order Diptera; family Glossinidae; genus Glossina; species Glossina pallidipes. The sequence goes on from KK500072.1 coordinate 226,338, forward strand.
CAGCGAATATTTTACTTTATTTACAGTTCAGATTTTGATTTAGTGAAATACCAAGATCAATGTACGATACGATCAATTGTGTGTAGGTTTAATCAACAGAAGATGATTCAGAGAATAACATCTTTTTGCACTAGAAAAATTTCAGCCGCATTAAGTTAATTCTACATCAATATACCAATGATAGTAAATCACAAATAAGAATTTCTACATCCATTACACTTTGAATCGAGTGAAATAGTTTAATATCGCCTATGTATTGAACGACACTAGGTAGACCGTTGAGAAATAGAACAAAAAGCATGGGACATAAATGGCTGCCCGGTGGCATATCAGGAGAAACAGGTATCATTTCTGAATGGATAAATTTAGATACTACAAACCATTTGACAAAACAATCAGCAAATCCGACTTTTGATAGCTTCAAGATAAGATCTATCAAAGGCCTTACTAAAGTCTGGGGAAATAACATTAGTTTGATTACATTCGGGAAAGGCTTTAAATATATAACAAGAAAGTTCCAGTAGATTTGTAAGGGTAGATTTTCCGCAGGGATAAGGGAAACAGCGAGCCAACAGGACGGACCAAATGATTTGTAATAATGGACTCAAACAATTTTGGTATAAAACTAACCTTAGCAGTGCCCCTGCAATTATTGATGAACTGTCTATTATCATTTTTATGAAGGGGTACAAAATAGCGCATTTTCCATAAATGGGGGCATACACGATTCGAAACCGATACATTGAAGATATTTGTTGGCGCCTTACCGAGAGCATTAGCACCCTTAATAAGTACGCAAGACGGAGTACCATCAAGACCCACATAAGATGCATAAACAGGTTCGTCGTATAGCTGATCTGAAGACGTTTCTTGAAAAAAAGTAGCAAACATATTAGCTATTTGCACAGATTCAGATGATTCCTTATTACCATAGCGCATATGTGTTGAACACTCCTCGATTCAACGAATCCGTAAAACGTTTTAGGATTTCTTAGGATTAGAATTCAGAAACTAGGTATTATAAATTAGCTGGATCGGTATTTACAACTCTATTGTATAATCATTGAAGAGATACCGTTCGGTATTCGCATCATACCTAACTAACTTCTTCCAACGATATGGAAATTGTAGGATGATAAACATTTTTTGGAAGAACAAATTACTCAGTTCGGGAAACTACTATATCCGGCACATTGGTGAAGATTAGATCAAGAGCTTTATTCTAAGAATTAAACATAGAATTATGTTGGGTAAGGCATAAATTGCATATACCATCAAAGGACGTAGAACTGTAAGACGGTATCAGGCGCTGTGAACGTTCATCAGTATTCAATAACATGTGATTAAAGTCTCCCAATGCTACACTAGGTAGGAATGGCAGATGTTTTAAATATACACGGGAGATAAAAATGTGTGTTTTCGCTCAGTTCATATGGACGCAGAGAAATTCAACATCGATCGAATAACCGAAAGATACTAATTCGAATAAAAATAAACTGCATACAGCTAATAGAACACCGCCCTCCCTGTTAAAGTGTCTAACTTGCCAATTTACCGTATAATTAACACAAAAGATTTCAAAACTTAATATTTTGGTCTTTAGCTACGTTTCCGGAAAATCAAATACATGGTAATCACAGCGGATACTATCTGCATTCAAACTGCGGAACTTAACTTTAAGGTTTCTAAAATTTTGATAAATAATAGCGAAGCCAAGGCTTTCTATAATTAGCTTATAGTGCCGGTAGATGTGGTAGAAGGAATAAGACAAAATCTTGAATTGCGCGGTCTGTTACGAGTACCAAATTGTGCTAGTAGCGCACTTCGAAGTCAGAACTCCTCAGATAGAAATCCTTAAGCACAAGATTGCGCAACCCACTTTTTAAATCACCCAACGTCCGGTAATTGCTCGTAATTAAATTTAATTGCACTAATAGCCGATTTCGGTATATCAGGATTTTTCACATATATAAACTGCAAAATGTCAGCAACAGGTGTATGCGCAGCTACTCGACTTAGAAATATCGATTTTCATGACGACACGATTCGCAGCTTAACTAAGTCACCATTGGCATTACTGTTCCCAAGTTCACTTGAAGAATTTTCCCTTCGCTTCACTGCAAGAACCCAAGGATCTACTAACATGTCGCCTAATGAATGGTTTTGATTATTTAAACTAGTCAGTCAAAACAGAAGCGATATTTCCGGATGACTCAACGTCCTTACTTTCGGCTGAAACCGGCTCATCACAAAGTCCAGGGGCATAGGGTTAGTTGTGGTTTCATCAGGTGGTGGATGAACCACAAAAAAACGAACTTCAATTTGGATAGCAACACTTTGAGAAATGATAGGATTATCATAAGACATAACTGACATGATCGATAACCATCCGGTTGTCGTATATGGACATACAAATCGAAAATATGAATGATGGGGCGAAACTTGGAATTGAAGATACGAGCTGGCCAGTAATGACAACGTTAAGTAGACAAGATGCTGAATTAGTATTAATAATATCTTCAATGTTGCGAGTTTGTAAAGACGAACTCAAAAGATAATCTTGATTTTAGAACGACACCTGAGTAGGTAAATTAATTAATGCAGTTAAGTTATTTATTTTTTACTCATATTAATGGGTAAATCGCAAAACTTTCATTTGAAGGAAACCAAGCATTCGAAAATGTTCGAAATGTTTTAACTAAACCAGTTCCTGAAAGTCGAGTGACCAAGCAGGAATCTATATCCTTCATAGCAGACACATCGTCTACTTTTAAATGTTACGAATAAACTAATAAATTTAATACATGAGCATTTTTCAGTGATGGGTATAAATAACGACCTCATTATTATGATTATCAACATGTTGTTTTGTCGTCAACATCACAACAGAAAGTAACCCCCACTTGCTCACCAACAAAAAGTGCCAGAGTTAGAGTATCAAGGGATGAACTGACACAAGACGCCAGCGTTATAATGAATGCAAAAAGAGCAAGAACATTGGAAAAAAATATTACACATGAGTTGCTGATCGGTATAATTATAATTAACTCTATGTTAATAAACAGAATTTAAAAAAAAAAAAAAAAAAAAAACAGCAAGAAGGGAAACATTTCAGTACTAACAAAAATTGCAAAAGATAAATATACACACAAAATATGAATGAAGAACTACGCAATTGGAAATAAGTTCCGCACACCGTATTATATCTGCCTTTTGATTGAAGCGCTACAATAACACTAAATATTTAATAACGGTTTTTGCTTTTCCGGCTATTTAGAATGATTGATATAATTAGAAGATTGGGCCAAACTATTTTTCAATTAGTGAGACTATAATCGGGACACGAAATGATGCGTCGACTACCGTGCTAGAGAAGTGAGTATCAGTCGGCTGGAAAGACGACTGTCTCAATAACCTAGAAGACAGATTGACACAGACATTTCCGAGGAAATATACTATTCGCTCTTCACTGCAGCCACATGTGCATTTCAGCACTTGAACCCCAATTCTTCGTGTAGAGTCCAGTCAACTAGAAAAAAGAGTGTACGCCCTGCAATTAGACGCGCATTTCGTTGAGTATTTAAAATTTATTCCTGGCATTTACATTTCAATAACACAGCTAAAATTTGGAAATAATTTGGACCTAGGTCAGCATACACGACTTCTTGACAGGCCCTTAAATTGTTAACTTTTATAAAATAGACTAAGAATACCTGATAAGTATAGTCCTCCCTTTCGTTCAATCAAACGCGCTATAACAAGTCTATGACATTGGTTAAGGTAAAGGTAAAGAAAAATGAAAGGAAGAGAAAAATACTTTAAATTATTAATATTGTGTTTATTATTATTGCTCTGCATTTACAACTTAGTTCTTCTTTTCAAAACTAACTTTCAATAATATCTTCAATGATCACTTATGCGTAAAAATATGCAAACAAAATGTTGAACAAATTCTTAGAATTTACCATCTTTTTATATTACTTGCCTCTAAAATATTAAAATGTAGTAAATTTATCTTCGTTCTTGTAATGCCACAAAAAATCTTCTTCGAAGACATCATGAAAAATATTTGTATATATTTTAATCAGTATACGATTTTACGTCAATTTAATACTTTCCATTCATATGTTCGGCCGTCTGTCCTCTATCACAAAAATTGTAATAAAAAGCGGAAATATAAAATCTCACTCCCAATTAATGGACGCAAATGGACTTGCAAATGTGCATGATTCGGCCAAAACTGCGTCCACGGTACTTTTGTTGTCTATTGTTCGAAATCCGATGTCTGTAAAGTTAATACGGGAAATATAGTTTAAACCAAGTAGCGAATACATTCACCGTTAGTTGTTCGATATCAAATTTAGTTTAAATCTCAGCATATAAGAGGAAAGCACCTTTTCCCACCTTACTTGACTTTTTACACCCACCACCGAAAGATAAGATTTATAGTCATTTTGTCGAAACGTTTGGCCCGCCCAGAAACAAGTTTCAGAGATCCCATAAAATATATATATTCCTGATCAGCATCAGATTCCGAATAGATTCAAGTAGGCCCGTTTTTCCATCTATCCATTTGATTGTCCGTCCGCCTGTATAAGGCCTGTTGTAAACCTTCTCCTGTCCGCAAAAATAAAGTTATCGGCATCAAATTTAGCAGAAACATTGGAAATTCTTACGCGTAGACTAGTATGAAAAATGACATAAATCGGTGGGAGGACACGCCCACGGGACCGCGTAAACTGAGAATACCTCTGTTTTTCTGAAGGAACCAAAATTATGATTTTTGCTCATTACCCATAAACTATAGTAAATAAATGTGCAAAAATTTGAAAGAATATTCTATGGGCGATGCTGTAAGATTTGTGTACAAAAATGCAAAAATTGACCACGCCTACCCAACGTTATAGTCTAATAAAATTTAATTGTTTTTTCACTACTTGCCCAACGCGCAGAAACAAGCTTCAAAAACACCTTAAAATGTACAAACTTTTCGCTACTTTCAACTTGAATGAATCTATACTTGCCCGTCTGTTTGTCTGTCCATCTCTCCATCTGCCCAATTTATATTATAGCGCATGAAATTTGAACTCTTTCATTTGTTTCGTGTTTTTTAGATTAACGATGATGGATATAAGAGATTCGGTCACAACCGAATATAATTTTCTAGCTTGTTTTCTTCTTTTTTTTTTTTGGTTTATCATATTTTAGTAGCTGAACTCTACACTTTATTACGTTTGTAAAGTATCTCTGTGAACTCATGTAAAACATCTCTTATGCTGCGATTATTTAAAAACATCGATTTCAATCGATGTACATTTTAAAACATAACACATAATATATATATATATTTATGTATAGGTACTTGTATATACATACAGATGAGTTCTTTTAACTTATATGCTCGATTTGGCACGTAATTTCGCATTGAAGTTATTCTGATTATTCGAAATATTGAACAAATTATGTTATTTACAACATTCCATATATTAGGTTACCGGAAAGGTAATAAAAAAAGGATGTATGTATAACTCAAAATCGCAACTATTATGCGCTAAATATTTTTATTCGAAAACGTAATATTAATGATGTTTTTATCGCCTTCTTTTTCTGTATATAATGGAATTTGAATAAAGAATTCGACTAACGCGATAGAGAATTTATACAAAACTAATATTATTCGTCTCACTTGGCTTCATTTTCTCAAAGCATATGATTTCTTTAAGTAATCTAAAGTAAAATCTGATTTCCTAATTGAAAGAGTATTAAAATCACTAATTCGCTTTCAACGAAATTAGTAAAATTCTTTGGCGTGTACCGAGAACGTAACATTGTCTCTACGCGGACGATGTGTACATTTTAACAAAAGAAAAGGATAGTACGAAAGCAGTCAACAACCTCGAATCTATTTGACAAAAGATCTCCACATGGGCAAACTCGTCAGGCGCTATAATTTCTATACAAAAATCAAAAAAAATGCACATTTGTCGAAAACAGATTTGCGATGCAGGAGATCTACTGATGCATATTAACGACTTACCAGTACTAAACGTGCAGAGGCTCCATATTCTCGGGCTCACGTTTTGCAACAATTATCGTTGGAAAACACACGGTCTTCGGTTAAAAAATTCTATTTTAACAAGGGTGAATTTCATACAGTACCTTGCTTGGAAAAGCCACGCGCACATTAACACTACTGCCTGTCTTACCAATATGCTTGTTTTAAGAAAGATTGACTACGCTTTGATAATTTATGGCAATAGCTGCAAGTCTAATATCAACATTCTTAAACCGGTTTATCACCAAGTCCTCAGAACAAGTTGTTATGCTTTCCGGACGACGCCCATAAAAAATATTATAATTGAAACTGGTCTCCCAACTTTAGAAAATAGACTTTATGAATTAAAAGCTCCCCAAGCTTCTTAATTCAAACAAATCTTTTCTCGGTGATGACGTGAGAAAGATTATTATTGCGAAGAAAATTCCAATTGCGAAAAATCCAAGGTCACCGTCTGCAATTGACTATTGTTTGCACGTTGCAAAGGAATTGGACATTCCCTTAAAAATTTTCCGCTATTTTGGCGTTAAGCCTCCATAGCTTTTGAAAGGCTGCTCTTTTGACATCTCGCTGTCTATGCACAAGAAAGAAGATAATCCAAATTACGTCTTCAGGAATCTAATAGCTGAAAAAGCCCAAGTACTGGAGAGTACCGGTTGGAATCTTTTATACACAGACGGCTCAAAATCTTCTGGTCTGCTTCCTGCTTGTGCCGCGGTAAATGTTTCAGGACAGGTTCTTCTCAATCACATTATTCACGAAAGTACTTCAACTTTCACAGTCGAAGCCAGAGCTATCCTTCACGCTGCGAAACATGCCCATAAAAACAAACTCAAAGCCGTCATTGTTACTGACAGTTTGTCTGTATTACAAGCTATTCGGAATCCTTCGACTTCGACATGGAGCACCATCAATAAATTAAAGAATATAATTACATCACCCGGTGGAAAAATTGAAATTTTATGGGTTCATAGTCATATCGGTTTACTGGTAAATGAGTAGGTTGATCGAGCGGCAAAATATGCCGCTTCTGCACCTCTAATTATGGATGATGTCATGGAAAAGTTGGATCTTCAAAGATATATTGGAGGTAAAGTTAAAGAGAAAATTACAGAAGGACATCTACGATACCATCATCAACACTACTCTTCTATTAATCCTCAATTAATTCCACCTTTATATCCAGCAAATGTTGAGAAAATCAAGATCCAAACATTTTCGAGAATTTGCCTTAGTCGTACGACTGCAACTCACCAATGGATCTTGAAGAAGTCTTCCTCCCCAATCTGCAGTTGTGGACAAATTCTTACTATAAAGCACATTCTCTGTGACTGCCTTATCTTTTCCTTGGCTAGAAGTATTGCATTTGGAACGATGAACCCGTTGGACATTCTAAAATCAGCTTCAGAACAGAATATCAATTCAATATATTACTTTATTAAAACTGCTACGCTCAATATCTAATATACATTTTTATAAATTAGAGCCGATAGCCTGTGTTGCTAGTTCTCAATGTCTGTTTTTTAGTCTAAGAATTTATTTCTTTAGTCTAAAATTTTAATAATAATAATAATAAGTTCACTAAGTATGTTATTAATACGAATATTTTTGCGTTTGTTTCGCATCGATATATATCGATATATATATACGTTTTAGTAAGGCCAGTTTTCCTTTTGTCCGGTTCTAGTTTTCACTCACTGAGTTTTTCCATGTCTTTCATAAATTTTTGTCATTCCTTCATTTTTTCTTTTACTTTGCTATTGGCGTAATTATTGAACGCAAAACCTGGGCATCATTTGCAAATCTATAAAGAACTGAAACATTTTTATATGGAATTTATTCAATTCGATAGTGCGAGAGTGTGTGCCTGACTCTTATATATTATAGTTTCATCTCGGCGAGTAGATTTCAATTTTCAATTTTTTTTACCATATCATTGCTATATGAATGAAAATCCGTAGACCTAAATTATATTCGATTATAATACACGCAACACATTATAAATCTTTCAGCCAAGCTCTTAACTTTGCACTTCGAAAATGAATGCGACAATAAAATACACTGCATACAAATACAAATATAAGCAGAAAAGTATATAGATTCCCATAACATAATGAAAAAAAAAAAAACGTTAAAAAAGATTTATTATATTATTGTTACATCAGCTTTAGCTGGCCAAGATTAGTAATAGTATCGAACATCTTATAGGTCCTCTGAAAATTCTTTCCTGGGTGTTATAAAGGTTGGTATAAAAATAAATAGAGCCGCAGAATAAATAAGTATATCACCAAGCAATATTGCCAGTAAACAGCGTGTAGCTTACAGTATATGGAATATACAGCATATGCTATATAGAGTGTATAATATATGCGAGGTAAAACAATGTAAATGTTTCGGTATAGAAATACTTAAAATAATATCTTTCTTGTATACTAAAGAATACAAAATTATAATCGGTCCTGATCGAATATTTTATACCGATCATCGTTATCCTAAAAAAGACAGAGAATGTAAAAGAACAACATTTTCATGCTCCATAATGTGAAGTCGGCGCAGTTGATTTCACTCCAAATTCTTTTACAAATTTATAGGTCATCGCTTCATTCTTGCGAATTTATGAGAGAATGTTTAGCAAAGATACTACACAATTGGGCAGATGAATAGACGAAGAGACGGACATGTTTAGGTGCATTCCAAATTTGAAACTGGCCAAGCATGTATATACTTTATGGAATTTTTGAAGGTTGTTTCTGCGCTTTACAAACGTATTGAAAAAACAATTAAATTATGATACACTATAATATACACTATTGGAGAGGCGTGGTCAACTTTTTTTCAATTTTTGTGCATTTATATGCTATAGTTTATGGATAACGGGCAAAAAACCAATTTTTCATGGCCTTTGAAAAACAGAGGCATTCTCAGTTTACGTCGCGCTGTGGGCGGCCTTCGATCGATTTGGCCCACTTTAAATACCAACCTGCGCGCAAGAACTTCCAATGTTTCTGATAAATTTTAAATCGATAGCTCAATTTTTTCGATCAGGCGAACGCTTATAACAGACACTATACAGACGGACAAGAGGGCATACTTATATAGATACAGAATTTAACGCTGATCAAGAATATATATGCTTTGTGGGCTCTCACCCTCATTTGGGGGTTCGTTGATGAATATAAAAAGGAATTTCGCTTTTAGGTTACGGTTAATGCAGGTCGTACGAGTACCAAAAATTAATCCCAACCGCAATACGGTTAGATTATTAAATATATCTTTGCGATCTCGCGCACTCTAAACGCTGTATGGACTTAAGGTGTAAAATGAATAAACTTTTCTTAAATGGCATTTGAAATTTTTGCATAAGTAAACAAATCAGAGAATGCCCAAAATCGCAATAGGAACAATTGTTGAAAGAATCCGCCGTTCAATAATTACTGAGTGTCATTTTATTGTCTTGATTCCAAATCATGTCTGCCATGCTTTTGGGAAATGCGGATGAAAGAATGTTGGATAAGTTTTCTTTTTTAACAATAATTAACATAAAATATCATTAAATGTTTTTTTTTTTTTGCTCAGCTAGCAGGGGGTACAAAATCATATTAAATGTAATAATAATTAATTGTTAACGCATACATTTATTACACAGTTATCTTTGTTTCATGATTTCTTCTTCTTTTGAGTTAAGAGTAACTTATAGCCACAAAATTAACACACGCTTTTATTCTTCTATATTATGTTAACGACTCTCTCTTTTCAAGACAATGTTGTTGTTAAATTTATAGCGGAGAAAAAATCTCTTAGCATGTAATGTTAACTTTTTTGAGAGAACTAATTTTAATGCTTACCCTCAAAACATTTCAGCGCTTAGAAGAGAAATCTGCCAGTAGTAATGTTCAGGCACTAATATATTAGTTCTTTGCTATGTTAATTGCATGCAATGGCAGTCTCTTTAAAAGTTGCGAATGCACTGCTTCGCAATCGTTTTATGAAAAAAAATTACGTAAAAACCATGGTATTTCTAGAGAGTATAACGCGCTTAAATGAAGACGAATCTGGATCCAATTTATGATATAAAGCGATATGACTTATGCCAAAAGCGAGGAAGAATTAGACAATAACGAATAAAAAAGAAATCAAATTATTTCAGATACTGAAAGCGAAAATGGAATAAAAAAATGGTGCCCACAAACAAAATTCGATGGAAAATTGCAAACGTTTTCGTGAAACATTTGCATTTTACTATAAAACCAAGTATGTGGTTGATCTTTTCGACCACATGGCTACAAAATATACAGCGCGAGAACCACATCCTATAGATGGCCGGTCAGGTGTTTCATAACATTTTAGATTTAGCAACCATCAATGCCTGGATATTGTACAAGAAGGCAGTTAGAGTAAACATATCCTTGGCAGCCTTTTCTCTTTCAATTAGCTAAACATTTAGGCAGTGAACCCAATGACAAACAAGCTCGAAAATCTTTCCCAATTTTTCTCATGTAAGAAAAACAAAGCTAAGTATGTTTGCATTCAACGTAAGAAATATGTATGCGGACAGTGTATGTCCAGGGTAGATGTTCCATGCAAAAGATGTACTGAAGAAGATTGTTAATGAAAATGTACATACTATGAATAAATAATTTCCATAGAAATTTCATTTTAATATAATCGTCAAAAAATTTCATTAAAAAATAGGTATAGATAGTCAACGATCGTAAATCTAATATTATCAAGAAGAAGATGTTATCCGTTAACATCAAAGTGTGCATGAATTAATGTAAAATGGTATATAAATGCTAACTCATCTATTCAATCGTTAATTGTGGACGTACAGTCGAGAGAACTTTTGGACGAAAAATGCAGATGATTCTGGTGAATACTTGGCCAGTACCAGTTTTTCTCTGCAATCGAAGGTAATAGTCAAACATTTTGAAAAAAAGATCGATGTTTTTAAGTTTGTTTCAGCTATTTTCACATTGTAGGCGTGTATGTAAACAGATCAGGCCCATTTTTGCACCACGTACTCTTAATCATTCACGAATTATTTACCTAGACTTCATCTTCCTATCATTATTTTCACTTCCTATCTAGAAATAGTAGAGTGGTCGTGTCCCACAAAAAAGGGGACACATATATATTTCCTGAATTAAATCGTTAAAAACCAAATTATAACATCCGAAGGTATCTACTCCCTTCAATATCGAATTGCTTAGCTTGAATTCATAGATCCGTCAAATTGACGGTCGCCGTAAATCCAGTATCGGAACAAAAATACATTTATTGAATTCATTTATTTGCTGTTGTTGCTAATTTTGCAATAATTACTTTGTGTGATATGGGAAAAATGACTTCAACTATTGCTGGATTTGTTTGAGTAACTTACTTGCAGGACGTGTGAATGAAAATGAAAAAGAGGAAACATTTTCCCAAACCATTGGAAAGCGGAGTTTCCTTAAAGGGGATAAGGTGGCGCTAAGCGACTTTAATCATTTCAATCTCGGATGGCACGGACAGATTCATTATAGTAAGAAAATCTACTAGCATGCACTAGCATGCAGTTGACGATATTTTGTTTGAACCAGAGCTTCAAGCAATATGCAAGCATGACCGATGTGACATCTGTCGCATCTTTTTAGAAATTAAAACCAAACAAAATGTACTTCAATTTTTCGATATAACAAATAAAATTTTTCTTTATTCACAAATGTTTTTGCAAAAGCTAACTAACTGAATACGCGCACCCAAGAAATTATTTAAAAGTTAAGCGGCTACAGTTTGTAAAACTCTGAAGAATGTCAAATGCTGATTCAAGCTTTGCAGCGGTGAACTTCAAATTGCCTTTAGATAAAAAAGCTTTCAGCCTTCTATTGGCAGCTAGATTGCGTGTTTATGTTGCTTTTGCTGATTTTCACTAGAGTATGCAAGATACGTAGTGCTATTGAATACGCACTGGGCAAAATAATTAACATAAATTATTGCTAAAATGTGAGCAAAACAAATATCTGTCGTGAGTAAAAAAATTTCATTTTAAACGCAGCAACACCCTAAACTGAAACATTTGAATATAGCTCTCAGAAGTTCCTCAGATAAAGTTGTTCATAAGAAATCCCACGAAATATAAGTTTCCCCACAATAAGTATCCAAAGTTGTTGTTAAACAAAAGATGCCATTTTCAAAGTAATCTTTCGCGCCCGCAGAGGACTCGGCTATTCCATTATCCAGTTTTTCAGATATTTTTAACTATTTAAGGTACGGATTCTCGAGTGTTTTCTCTTTGGTTAACTGGTAGTGCTTCGTCCTAGTCGCAACACCAGCTTCGGCAGCTATAAAAAGTTGGACGGACTCACAAGCGATTGGAATGCTAGTGACAAAAAATTATATTCAGAAAGTATGAAGATATCGGTATTGTTTTGTTATATATTGCCTCTTACTTCACCCAATATCGAACTACAACAGCAAGACAATTAACTAATAACTTTTCAAATTTACATGAAAAAAGGAAACCTTTAAAAGATAAGAGAAAAAGGACATTGGTTGATCTAAGCTCTGTATAAATTTTGGTTCAGTTTCTCAACACGTCTCGATACAAAATTTTGTACTCAGTTGAATTCTTTCTATATGAGATGCAGGTTTACTTTCTGAATGTGAGATTGTGATGCACATTGTAGTATAATACTACGCATTTTATGAAAAGGAATAAACATGACTAAAAATTTAAGTGCAAAGTGCAATTGAGCCTTAAAAGCTCACCTTGGAAACATTAGGGTTAAATATCTCCTTCACATCTACTAACTTCTGTTCTAAGTTCTCTTTGTTTGATGTGGCAGCCCATTGTGACAAATTATGTACATCGCCTTAAAAGCGTTCAGTAAACATGGGTGTGGCGGGATATTAAAGATGAATAAATACGGAAAATATGTCTTCAATCCATAAGATCCGTAAAATGTATTTTACGCACTCCCCCTTCTTACATTCTACAATGACTGATTACATTTCTTCACCGAGATTTAAAGGTTCTTCTACTTATACCCATGCATGTAGTTCCCTAAGCGAGCGTACGAGCTACGTTATCGTTTCGAAATGTTGTTCAAAAAAAAACAACAACTTTCATTGTTGTATAATGACTTAGCATCTGCTATACTAAAGTCTATTACATGTAACTCACTGCATTACTGCTGTAATACCAAGTCATTTATGCAAATATCTTTTCAATCCAATCGGCTTACTACATTGTACAAATGTCTCGATAGTGTAAAGCGTGAGCCATATCAGTAATGGTGCTTTTTTCAATTTTTTTCCCCTTTCTTGCTCTCATAGTGTTTGTTTACACTTCGAAATAATTTTTTCGGTCACCTTTTCTAAAAATAATGTTCAGTACAGAAATGCTCCGCCTACGTCACTTATGATAAAGCATATATTAAGTATGTTCGGACATATGTAACACGCAGAAAGGCTTAAGATATACCCACTTCTTATTCCGGATCGTTCTAAGCCTATCTGTCCGTCTGATGTCTGCCCCATGTGAATTTCTTTTCAAGCTATATTAGATGTACGGACGTGCTTTGATCCAAGGAAGAACACTATTGAAAATGCTTTAAATTGATCCACTTTTTCGACCACTGCCCAAATGTCGCCATATTTTGAAAAGTTTTGCTATGGGAAAAATTGGAATTGTCAAAATTTCTCGAACAAAACACGTCCTATTGTGCGATGAAAAATTGCGTTCGCCTGAATCGAAAAATTATAATTTCTTAACTTGTTTTGAAATAAAAAAAATGTATAAGAAAAATTTTTTATATTTTTATAGTAAGCAGAGTGGAAAGCTTTTTTAGAACATTTTTTAATTTGACAGTTGCCTGAATAAGCTTTGTACTATAAAATCATATATCATAATCATCAGCTGAATATATCAAATTTTTACTTTTAAAGCTTTTACTTTCTTAGAGATTCCACAAAAGCATTTTAGAGTCCACACTCGTCCTATATTTGCCAAAGAGCTTCTGCAATATTTTCGAATGTAGCAAAATTTTACCATAAACACAATAATAATATTTCCCGTAAACGTTGTTAGAATATTAATAACATTTTCTTTTAAAGTGCAACCTAAATATATATCTATCAGTTTATGCTAATGCCCTTTCCTATGATATGTTTATTTACAAAAATGTTTAACATAATTGTCACGTTTTCCTAACATAAAATTTGTATAAACGTAAAAGTAAGTGTTAAACGACATTAAACGAAGTCCATAGGCTCCATAGGCTATCAAAATATCACAGACACATTTATGCACATACGCCGTTGTTAACATTATGTGATGATGATGATAATGACGAGCTTGAAAATGAGGCTACAACCCATTATGAGTGAGTAATTGGACTTCAATTGTGCTTAGCACACCAAAGGAGCAATCGTCCAATGTCTAGAAAAGGCAATTATTTTACGAATTCTTAAGTGTTGCCCATTAAAAAAAAAAAAAAAAAAAAATCATTTACTATTAAATTTATGTTTGAAGGCCAAAAATATTTTACGAAAAATTTTAAAATGTATTTAAAATTCTTTCCCATTATTTTTTCGTTTCTTCTCTCGCTCTATGAAAACGACCCAGTTTCGCGTTTATTATTATTTAAATTCATTTTATGAGTTGCAATCACTTTTCATTATATTTGATTCTAATTCATTTTCGCGTCCCATTGAAAGGCTTTCTTTTTGTCTCTTACACATACAAATAGCTTACTAGAGCATTATGAATAATTGGTCTTGCACGGTCGTATACATGATTTTCCGCAAATTAGCTAACTTTGTTTATTTATACATGCATTCGCCGGTAATGGAAGACAAAGTGAATAGAAATGAGTGTTAAGTGTTAAAACAGCAATAATAGGCAGTCTTAACGCGAGCCTACCCGTAAGGGTTATTGTCTTCGAAGGCAGTGAAGGGGATGAGGCCTTGAGGCAAAAAAAAAAAAAAATACCAAAGATCTCAATACACTTTTATAAACGATAGCCAATGAAATTATGTGATAGCAACATAAGGTGAAAGTATCGTTGTGTGTTTGAATTTTTCTCAATTTTCAGTACGAGTGTATACCTATATACATACCTAGATCCAATATGCATGCTTTTTTATTTAATTAGTACCTCGGAGTACTTCATCAAAGCCGTTAACTGATGATTATGAAAACATAGTTATGTCCCTGTAAGACTCTGCTACACATTTCTACGCATTAGAAGTAATGACTGCCGTGTTTAGTACCGCCCATCCTACTTTTGAATGGCTAATTGGACTGTTTTACACAACGCAGTTATAGAACCTTAAAAATATTTTTTATTAATTAAAGTTAGCGGGAGGATGTTGATAGAAAGAGAGAGAGAGAGAGAGAGAGAGAAAAAGAAGGAGAGGGAGAGAGTGCGATAATGAGATATGATAAAGAAATTTGTTTTCCGCATTTTTCTTTTGAGAAAAGCATTGACAACTACTTTCGCTAACATGCTCTTATCAACCGCGGTGAGCATCATTAGGTTTTTGTTGAATACTGATGTTGCCATTGTAGTGAGGGCAGTTGTTGTACCAAATACTTTTTTGGTTAGTTTCTGGCTTTCATTGAATGGTGTTAGTCGTTGTTATTGTTGCTGTTATTGCTATTTTTGCACATGTTTCCATTTGCGGTCTGATCATTTGTGTGTTATTTTCATGTTTTTACTCCTCAAAAAAAGGCAAAAGTTTAAACATTTGTTGGACTGATTCGGTTTCTCTTTACATTTGTTGATAATGCTGCTGCTGGTTATAATGGTTTATTAACAGAAAACTTTATGTATATGTAGAAGAATACGTGTAACACACATTGTTGGTAAAGTTTGAAAATCAAAAACGAAAGAAAATGAAATAAATTAAAGTAAAACTAAAAAGGGAATGACATTAGAATAAAAGCAAAAAAAAAAAGCAAAACACGTAAGAAAATTTATTTCTTTTTAAATTTTCCATGCTTCCCTAATGCCACGATTTATTTGTCTATTAATAGTTAAGATATTATTCGATCTCTGTAGGCGTGGCAATTTTATACGATTTGATCAGAGAAATTAGTGGCGTTGAAAATGTCGGTTCATATGTTTGACACGTTTACTGGAAAATGGAACGTAAATTGCTTAAGGAGTTATATGGAGAGAGAACATATTATTACATGCCTCAGAGGATCTACGTTAAATTTATCGAATGTTTGAAATATTAAATGTTTAAAGATTTGAAAGAAAATCCAAAGTAAAGGCTACCGGCTTCGTTTAATATCGCCTGTTTATCCCTCTTTTCGCCGAAGTTTTTTTTCGCACAGCTTTATAAAGCAGAACAAAATTTTTTTCAAATTATCCTTTTTTCTTCTGGCCGATTGAAATCAGTTGTGAAAAATATAGTCAGCACATATATATCTATATACATTTACAACCAATCTGCTTCCTGAACTTAAGGTTCAAAGAGAGAAATTCGTTTTCGCATTGAAGCTTTTTTACTTAACAACAGATGATTTACTGACTCATGGAAGAAGAAGCTATTTCTTTCTCTACCGGAGAAATAAAATTTTGTATTATGATTACACATTATATTTTTAAAAAATAAAGCATAAAAAAACAAAAACAAAAAACGAAACGCGGATTTGAGAGATATTAGGGGGAACTTGCTCCGTCACTTAATTGCGCGAATGTGCGCAAATGTCGTCGCGCAAACTCAAGTGACGAACACGGTATAAGTCACATTAGTATGATCAAATCCCAAAAAAGATTTGGGTTTAGATCGAAGCCATGATTGGGTAATGCCATTGTTAGGTATACATCCACGTACGAACAATGGAAAGTATTTGGGTTGTCGGATGAAGTAGACGCATATTGTTGAATCGGTTGAATATCAAAATCAAGAAGCAACAGTAACATTCTCGTTCACTACATTACGGCGCTAACTCTTCCATCAAATAATATGCAAGAATACGAATTGCTTCCACAGCCATCGCATTATCCTGCAATTATTGTCCCTTTTAAATATTGAACGCAATTTCAATGCCAAGATCTTGCCTTACATATATACCATACATAAATGCTAAACGCAAGCAGCTTGGTTTAAAAAACATAGAAACCGGGCTTCATTGCCTAATTCGCCCAAATTCACAACTTAATCCAGAAAAACAAAAAAATTTTATACAAGAATATCCTTCAACCTGCTTAGAACTGAAACATACGATTGTGGGGAACATCCAGTCGCTGCAATATTTACATACTTCGAAATTGTCAATCTAAGGCTCTTCTAAGGGGATTAACATCTTCTGCTCCATATTCCTCCCTTTGCCAGGTGTGCGAGTACAGCACAGGTATGTAATGGTTTCGATCGGTTTAGTAATAAGTCCACAGTTAGCGATAAAATTTATATTCTTACTCATAATATCTCCAATTTCCGATTAGGAGAAGAACGTTCTAATGCAGTTCTGCAGTAGTAGCAGACATCAGATTCTTATCGATTGTGAACTTATATATGAACAAATCAAATTCGTTTTGGTTCTCAATGAATGTTTGTCTCAAAATTCAAGTTCGTATATTTATTTGTGTGGCTGTGGGAATTCCACAAAAAAATTGCAAAGGTTAGAATTACGTACAAGTTCGGTATTTCTACAACGATTTCAATCAACTTTTATTTTAGGTAAAGTCAATTTGACATTGTCGTTCTATATAAGACAACGTTGCCTGTTGTGTCATTCAGTAGTTGGGAAAATTTATTGAGTTTAACAACGTGAGTTATTCCCCAATAAATCCCCAATAACTGAATTTTTATTCAACTAAAGTGTTGATACTTTTTAGACTACCCATTATAAATATTACATAGGCCTAACTAAAGTTTAAGTAATGTACCAAATTTAGCGCAAAAGCCTACTTAAATGAACAATAAATGCGCTTGTGTGCATGTATACGTGCATAATATATATTACGTATGTAGTTATATTTTTATATATAACTTATATGCACATATATTTCCACTTAATTGTATCATTGATCACTACATAACCTAAATAAGAGATACGCGTACGTGTTGTATACGTATACGTAACATTTGTATATCAACAGCAATTATTTATTCCCCATACGGCACGAGTATCTTTTATTTAATAGCAAAAAAAAACATAAACCAAAAATACTTTCTTCGTCTCAATCACATTTAATTTTAATGCATTTTACTATGATAACGCTTTTTATTATAAAAATTTCAAATATTTATGGAGGTGCGTCGAAGGTCAACAAGTATCAACATTGGTTCAGAAGGTTTGCTGCTGTTGCCTCGCAGTCGATGATTGTTGAATTTGACTATGACATTCTAAAATCTCGGAGTGGAAACTGATTCAGAATTATCGAGAAATTTTGTACCCACATGGTCAAATATAGAAAGCCACCTACACGGAATTGGAAAGGCATGTAAGCAAGTAACATGGCCATCGCATCTATTATCCGAGACAAGAAGAAGAATATCCATCAATCAATTTGCACGTCATTGGTAATCAGAATCGCTACCGGAGATATATTTAAACATCGATATATTTAAACATAGTTAATCAAAACGGTACCTTAGGTGATAGTTTGCTCGACGAACTATGGCTTTCAACAAAAAAGTGAAAAATTGCGATGATGAAAGATCGCGATGGATAATAATATAATAAATGAAGAAATAAAAACTTGAATTTACTATAACTTTTTTTTTAATTTCAAAATAATTGGTTAGCATTTCATCCTCTGACCTCCCCCCCCTTTCATTGATTGATGAAAAGTCATCATGTGTTACATAACAATATTCTCTTCCTTCTATTTTTTGTACCTTCTCTATATTTAAAGTCGGTATATATATTATATGCATATTTTCTTCACTTATAAACTGTGTTCACCTTAATACTGTGAAGGCCGTTAAAGTAAACATAATAAGGTACACAAGCGAAGAGTCAAACAGTCAAGTAGTCTGTCAAACAATCCGTCAGTCAGTTAGTCATTTATGTTTTTTTTTTTTATACCTGACAAGACATTGAAATGAGGAAAGAAATATAAACAAAAAGTAATATAGAGAGAGAGAGAAAGAGAAAAAAAAATGCAAAACACATGCATGCAATATACAAACAAACAACTCGAATGCCTACTTAAAACATAATCAGTACTAACCCTAACAACTAGTACTGACTAGAGAAATTGTGTAACAACACGAAGTGAGCAGAGACACGCTGGATGCTGGTTTCAAATCAAAAAGAATTTTTAATTACACACATATACAAACGTGTACATAATTGTTTAAAAAAAGAGAGAAAAAAATTTTTATAAAGTTCACAAAGAAATTTAACATTACGGCCTAATTTGAAGCGACAGACATTCTGACAGGGTAAGCAATATAACTTTATAAGCACTTTATAAAAGACATAACTCCCTTAAGGGGACAGACAATTTGTAAATGTATGTAGGTATGGGAACTGCTCTTTCACTTAACACTTGTGGAGTAAGTAAAACAGTAAACAGAAATGTAAAAAAAAAAGTGTTTTTGGTTTTTTTTTTTTTTCTTTTTAAGCATAATAATACTCAGGATGACATTTATACTTATTTTTTCTTTAGACAGACATACTTAGCCTTTTTATGCCTGTTAGCCTAATAGCTAGAATGCTAAATGCCAAGCATAATATCTTATAAATTACTTTAAGAAATTCAGTCTAAAATCTCGTATATATATATTTAACTCTTTCGCCTTAAAAAAATCGCATTCTGAACATTAACTATATTAAAGAAGGACCTGACCTTCTTATTACGTTCACTTACTTAATTATAACTCCGAGCTATTTACCGTCAACTTATCGAGATAGGATATAGCTCGGAGACCTGGAAGTTCCAAAATATTTAACAAAACAGCCCTCGTGGCTATAGCAGTGCAAAATTCAGAATTAATTTCTTCATAAGCTTTTGTCCGTCTCTCTTTTGCTTTTCAAATTTCACGATCGCAAAAGTTGAGACAGAAATTTACAACTTGCAAGAAAGACGAAAAGCAAAAAACTGCAAATAATAGTCTATAGCAAATGTTGACGACGAATGAGGGTAAAAATCGTCCTGATCAACTGACATATATTCTCACAGTAAATAAAACACTTGAGGATTTTCGTACTTGCCATTAACATCTATATATACATTTTTTAAGAAATTTTTTTTATTGCAAAACGTAGCTAAAAATTAGAAATGCTGTAAGACGTTAATGCACTGTGGAACTGCGGGAAGCCATAAAGCTGCAATATGAATAAGAAAGCGCTGAAACTGCGTGACAGAAACGATCTTAGTCGGTTAAAACTTGAAATTATATTTTATTGATACGCAGACAAACTTAAGATGTTGGGATGTTGGGTATTAAAAATTCGAATGAAAGCGAACATGAATGAAATTCTTTTTATTTATAAAAAAGAAAATGAAAAAAGAAACCATGATATCATAGAGTCTCATAAATATTTTATAATTTTGAAAAAACAAAAATTTCCTTTTTTGTGCAAAATTTTAATAAAAGAAAATGTTAAAGAATTCATAAATTCCTTAATTGAAATGCAAGTACGCACACCACACAATATATATATATATATATATATATATATAAAATGTGCAAACAAAATTTGAGTTATCCTTGTAAATAGTTTGAATAATAATAAGAATTTATTTCGATTTGATAATCAACACTTAAATTTTAGCATTAAAAAACGAAAGACTTTATGTAATTTACTCTATATGCCCAATGTCGTTCCATCGCATAACCAAACTTCAAGAATAACATAACTACACATGAACTACATGAACATCGCATATTTACTTGTAAACGTGGAAATATTTTTACGTAAGCCTCAACAGAAAAATTAAACTTATAATGTTATACTTTTTTATTTGTTAATTTTCGTAATTGTAGATAAGGCTGCGCACAGTTAAATTAATAATAAAGCGGTTTGAAATCTTATAACATGACGATGATAAAGGAAAACAATATTAAACAAAGCTTCAAGAAGTCGGAATTAATTGATTGTTTTGCTCCTGTTGATTAAGCGTATATGTGTACACATAGTTAATAGTGTTCCCAACGAAATTTACAAACGCTTGACAAATCTTAAAAATATATGTCACCTGTGATGGTTATACTAATTTTTAAATTCATTTTTTAAAATATCTCTCTTAAGCCATTATGCCAGAAATTGATAAAAGCAAGCCAAAAAAATGTGTAAGAAAAAGACAAGTAAGAAAGTTATATTCGGTTATGACCGAATCTTCTATACTCATCATCGTTATCCTAAAAAAAAAAAAAAAAAAAAAAAAAAAAAAAAAAAAAAAAAAAAAAAAAAAAAAAAAAAAAAAAAAAA
>KK500072.1:247871-286534 GCA_000688715.1 Glossina pallidipes
CTTCATTCGATTTATTTATTTATTTATTTCTAAAAAAAAAAAAAAAAAAAAAAAAAAAAAAAAAAAAAAAAAAAAAAAACAAAAATTAAAAGATCTAAGTTCGCGGTTGGTTTTTTCTATTTTCAAAAATAAAATTTTTGCCGCATGGACGTGTGGGCTTTGTAAGCGTGCTCTTTGAAAAGTTTGCTTCATTTTCAAATTCTTGTGCAAATTTATAGGTGATATCTTCATTTTTGCGAACGGAAGAATGTTTGCCACAGATACAACACAGTCGAGCAGACGAACGTGGTTGTGCGCATTCCAACATTGAAACTGACCATGAATTTATGTATTTTGTAGGGCTTTTTGAAGCTACATTCTGCACCCTATAAAGGTATGGAAAAAAAAGTTACATTGTGATACACTATAATATTTGGTAGGTGTGGTTCATTTTGTGCAGCTACTACAGTATGGCTCATAGAATATGCGTTTCAAATTTGGCACATTTATCGGCTATAACTTTGGAGTAATTATCAAGAAACCAATTCTTTATTCCTTTTGAAAAACAGACATGTTCTCAGTTTAGATTGTACTCTGGGCGTGTCCTTCGCCTTATTTTCCCCATTTTCAATACTAACTTGCGTGCAAGAACTTCCAATGTTTCTGCTAAATAAACAATCGGACAGACGTACAGACTTCCATGCTTAAATCAATTCATAATTTGACACTGATCAGGAATATATATACTTTGTGGGGCCTCTCAAGCTTCCTTCTAGACGTTGCAAAAATCAATCAATTTAAAAAATATTTCTGAAACGATTCAGAATAATAAAAGTTGAATATGCGTCATGTCCTTAAGGACGTTGCATTTATGCCCACCGTGAAAGTTTAATAGAGCCTATATAATAAGTGGTATAGAGCATAAAAAATCAAACTAGATATTTAAAATATTTTATACCCAAACACATATACAAGCAATATTATGAAGGAATCGTCTATGCTTAAAAGAAGAGCTTGTAAAAAACTATTGTTACGAGACTGCATTACCCATCTCCTATAGGATATGATTATTTTCGTATAAAAAACGTTTTACATATGAGTTCATTTGGATTCCTAACGCTCGATTATGATTCAATGTGCCCAGCTTAGCTTTCGATTAAAGTAGACTTACGATTAAAGTAATGTTAACGCAACTAACATTTTTACACGAAATTTCCTTCAACGATTTTCAACTCGCCTGTCGTTCAACTTATATGAAGTTACATATTAAAGGTTTTATTGTTTCAAAGTTTTTCACAACTTTATTCAAAACAGTTTGCAGTTCATCCGTTATTTACTTAAGGCAATTTTTGTTAATCGATAATATACTTTGGGCGTGATTTTTTGTCACATTACCTTACTTATATTAATTAAACTTTATTATTGCAAAGGTCTACTTAAACGCATCTACTAACAATATTTATTAAACTTAAACTTACTACCTACACTTCCTGAACATGAAGATAGCTAGATAGGCTTAAATATAGGGACTAAAAGTTGAGAAATGCTATTTTGCAGATTGTTTAAGGTGGAAGGATAAATAAAAACAAGTAAAAACATCACAGTCTTCTAGGACGGACCTTTAAATATCCTACATAACCTTGTTTACCGAAACATTCGCAACAACGTTTCTTCTTGAGCCGAAACACATCGATGTGCTAAATGTCACCAAATCATCTTAAACATTTCCACCTGTGGCTTGAACGCACAGAATATAGGTGGACGGACGGACGGACAGACTGATAAGCTTATCTAATAAAAAAAGGATTCTGTCTTAAGTCCTTCTGTGTATTGTATACATCTGGACACACACCCGTACCTTTATACCACAATTAGTGTAGCGCATAGTAAGTAAGAATATTATATTCGGGTGTGACTGGACCTTTTGTAACCATAAATTTTATTCTAAAGAAGGCAAAAAAGAAAACAATGAATGGGCGTCTTAACTATTAATTTGAAGTAAAGCATACATTTAGAAATTCAATATGAAACAATCAAAACGTTCAAATTCGAAGTTAAAGTGAACGTGACGGGCTCAAGGTGGTTCGATTAGAGTTAAGGTGCTATGCTTAAAAACATATGCAGCTCGTCTTGCTGAGAATGAGTTATATTCTCTTTATTTTTGTTCCATCAACCACACGGAAATCCGATAATATATCGCACGGATATACGCTGAGTTTCTTTTCCTTTCTCTCCTCCAAGCCGAGATTACTAAATAAGTGCACGAGGCTTGAAATCTCAGTGGGGTAGAATTTGCTTTGGTCACATCTAAAGTGAACGCTCAGTTGGCCAAGGCAGAAAACTTATCGCGTAAGCAAACATACGCTGAGCTTCGGCGACCAACTCTTTATTTCGAATAGAGGACATACCCTGCGTAATTGATTCCATTGAAAAAAGGGAAACTCATCACTTCATAAAGCACACTTTATATTTATCTCTAACCGATGACAATAAATTTGATTCCGATACTAAGGACGCGTAGTACCAGCGAAATAATTTCAATTATTGCCTTAAAGTTTCATATAAGTCTTAAAACGATTCACTTCCCTAGGGGAATCGTATGGGTTTCGTTTATTAACTTTAAGATATGATTTATAGTGTGATCGTTGCCTGGCAATTCTTAGACGGCATTCAAATTTTTGAAAAGAATGCTTATAAACACAGATACGCAGACATGCCGGACTTATGCCACTGTCAGCAAACTTCGATTCTTAATAATTATTCCTACGAAGGAGTGTCAAAGGATTCGGTCTGAATCGCATAGAACATATAATTTTTTGTCTTCAATACTTGAGGAAATGTTTACAGCAACTCATAAAAACTCATAAAAATGGCCTATTAAGGTAAATGCGAATTAAATAAGAATTCATACGCCTCGGAGGAAACATTGAGAAATGAGGAAAACTGCTTAAAAAGCTGCTTAACAAAATATTGTGAAAATAAAATAAAAATTTTAATATGACTTGGCAATAAAAACTTTGTTAAAATTTACTAAAGAATATATATTCATATCAACTTTTTCTATATATTTTTTTTTTTTTTTCTTACTTTAGAGAATAGGATGAANTTTTTTTTTTTTTTTTTTTTATTTCTCTTTTTACTAATTATTTAGACAATTACATGCCCTTAACAAAAGTGGTAAAGTTTTTAACCAAACATTCTATATTTTGGCTCTCTTGTGTAACTTGAATGTTCGTTCTAAGTTTGTGGTTTGAAAAGTTAAAGAAAACTCTATAACAAAGTTACACAATAATGGCATTATTTAATTTTTATATAGACATCGGCAAACGAAAAAAAGAGCAATGGAAAATAAGTGTAGATTTTTCGAAAATCATATTGAAGGGGAGTTGACTACTAACTAAATTAAACTGAACTAAAGAAATTAAAAGAGAAAAAAACACAAAAAAAAAGTCATCTCAAATATTTCATATTTTCGTTGCAATTAACAACAGTTTTGTTGTTAAGTTTACCAAATTTGTATGAAATAAAAACTGTTCCCCAGTTACGACAAATTAAAATAAGCAGTTAGTCAGTATGTTTGGTACGGATTTGTTTTTAATGTGCGATCCGTTCAAAACGCACAGAATTAACAGGATAATCACTTGGAGTTTTTCCACATCTCTCAAGGAATTTCCGAGATTCTTCTCAAAAAAAGTTCTCGTCACCAAACCCACATTTGGATGTCGTCGTATGAATGGAAGCACCGTTGGAACAACTATACCATCTATTATCGCATCTATCGATCCCAACAATCTACTAAAACCCATGTTAATCAAAAGGAATAATGGCTAATGATGAAGCCGGGGAATGTAGAATATTCTAAATTAGAAATGCAGGATATTTCCTGAAGGAGTTTTACTATATGGAGCCGACTACGTCCATGCTGAAAACCCATGGTATCACGCAATTGCATCAATTATTGTTGTTAACGCTCCTTAGTGATCGTTTCATTCGGTTGGAACAAACCATAATAAATTATATCCTCTCAACTCTCTATCGCTCTGTATCGTGTATTTTTTACGCTTTAGATATCGCAACGCATCCAATCTTCATCACTCGTAAGGATATAGCAACGCTATACTTCGCATGTATCAGGAAACGCTATTTTTTTGCACATTGGGTTTTTTGTGGCACAGAACTATACTATGTTGTGCAAACTTTAATGTAAAAATTTATTCGGTTGCATATACTTTCATACTCATAGTTTTATTCAACACTCCACGGTACTATTTACACTCTCTCTTAGAAAATGGACCGAACTAATTTCTATTCCCAAAATATTAACATCTATGTGAGTGAAATTTCGAAACTAATTCGCTATGTTTTTCAAAGCGTTTCACCCGGTTCCGACGAATCATTTAAAAGGTCAATGAAATCTTACAAAACAATTGAAGAAAAGTGACAGATAAATAGTCATAATATTGCTAACGAACTAAATATCTATCGGAGTCCAGCAATTTTTATATGAATTGGTTTACATTATTTGCGCAGCAAATTTTATGACACCAGCTTGATTGCAAACATCACTTCGAGACCCTTAAAAGTATCGTTTCAGCAAAGCCAATTCCCTCTTTCAACAAATTAATTGGCATAATACAAGACATTGTAATGCAGGTCCTGTTTATTTCGGTACATTTGACATCAGTATGACTCAAGTTGTCATCAATTTTTGTCCATAAAGAAAAAGCTGACAAAAAGCACTCGGTTCGTTTCTTTTGGTCTTTGTAGCTCAGTCTGAGTTAACTTTTTCACAAGAAGAGAAACTACCTTCTTATCTCAATCATGACAATAAATATAAAATATATTTTTAATATATATTTGATAATAAACAAGTTTAAGAAGTCAACTGATTTATTGAAAAAAAGACAAAAAAGTAAGCAAAGCAAACTGTTATGTTTTGACACTTTAACAAAACTTACTTTTATTTACTTCATTGTTAAGGAATAAACGAATTCTTATTCTTTAATATACTACGATAAACAACATTTCATTCATTGTGAAGCATTGCCAGATGTGGCAGCAGATATAACGGATATAATAGAAGAAATAAATATAGTCTTCACAGCTGATGTGTTCCTAGAATTAGGCAAAACTTAATTTTCAATTTTAAACAATCAGTTTATTTAAACTCACTCACAACTTTATCCACACGCGTATAAACAAAACATAAAGCATGGAATAGCGGTATACTAGAATCCGACGATTTCGTTATTATTATTGCATTTTACCGTTTTTATACAATGCGATATTGCAGTCGTTTTTGGCTTTTCGCTCAGCATTTTTCGTTGTTGAACTATATGATATAACATATATGCATTATGTATATATATATATATATAAGACCACTTACGCACCTGGGGGCGCGAAGATTTGTATAATGTATGTGTATAATTCATGGATGTATTATTATTATATACAGACAGATAATTGTTTAATTGATTCGAACTATCATGAGCCTGGCGGTATGAATATTTGTTGGCATCGCGTTGTGTATTCACAGTCCCCATATGTAGATTTCATCGCGTTGCCGTTGTGAAATTTTAAAAGTCGTCGCTTTAACAACTATATGATGACATACGTAATATAACTTGAATGTGGACGGATACATCTATTATTTAAACAGTAATGAAGCGTATTTGTTAAACATTAGTTGTCATTTAATAATATGCCGCGTTCGTGTTGCACTTTTGAGTAATATTATATAACGTGGAAGTGTAAAAGTTATAAAGCATTACATTTATTAATGAACTTGGACATAGTAGTCAATTATGTGGATTTTGCGTTATTCCAAAGGAAATTAATTGATACTGATTTTCTGTTTTCAAAATAAAATATTTTGTCGTATATGCACGTGGGCGTTGTAGGCGTGTCCCTTAGAAAGTTCACGTCACTTCCAAATTCTTTTACAAATCTTTTCAAAAGGCGACACTACACAATTGGGCAGACGGACAGATGGACAGATGACAAGACGGACATATTTAGGTATATTCTAAACTTGAAACTGGCCAAGAGTTCGTATACTTTATGGTGTTTTTGAAGCTTGTTTCTGCGCCTTATAAAGATATTGAAAAAACAATTAAATTTTGATACACTATAATATTGGGTAGGCGTGGTCAATTTTTGCATCGCCTATATGCATTCAAACTTTTGTACATTTATTTGCTATAGTTTATGGATACTGAGCAAAAAATCAATTTTTCATTCCGTTTGAAAAGCAGAGTTGTTCTCAGTTGATATGGTTCTGTGGGCGTGTATTTCGACCGATTTGGGACATTCTCAATACCAACCTGTGTGAAAGAACTTCAAATGTTTCTGCCAAATTTAAAGTCGATGGCTTGATTTTGCGGCCAGGGGACTGTTTACAATAGACATTACGCAAACGGACAGATGGACATGCTTAAATCGATATAGATTTTGATGCCGATCAAGAATATATCCACTTTGTGGGGTCTCTGATGCCCTCTTCTCGACGTTGCAAATATTTTGACAAAATGAATGCATCCCTCATTTTTCGGTGATGAATATAGAAAACATATTACGCTGAAAGTGAGCGAATTCAAACAAAGGTAAGTTTATTATATTTTTTTACTATAAATGTTGTCCGATTAATAGCACACGAATACAACGATAAAGTTAGCTACAACGGCAGAAGTTATTGATTGTCAAATGAATTAAAAGCACGGGCGGAACTCTCTAAAAGCAAAAACAACATCTGCCAATCGGTTAATAAATATATAGAAGAATAAAATACCAACCAATGACCTTAAGTAAAAGTTATTCCGTATACACACTGAACCGTTTTCTGAACATTGCGAAAATAAGAAGAAGCATTACTTTGACATAAGGACCCGCAACACAAAGAAATTAACTTCAATTAGAGAACTAAATTCCCTCAATGTTCTTACATAGTTAGCAGAAAATTAAAATTTTGAAATATTTAACGCACGTAGTAAATATATCTGTCATAAATAAATTGAAAAGGATAGGAGCTAAATGGTATAACTAGAAAATCCACTGAAAGCACTGAAATCAGCATTCATCAAGAAAACGAATTCAATGCAATTTATAAATCAGCAATAGGTGTTCAGTAAAGTGGAAAACTTATGAAAAATCCATACACATGCCACCAGGCTGTTTGTGATAAGTGGATTTTAAATTTGAATCCAACATTCAGAAAAAGAAATGTTGTTCCATATGACATAAGGTGATTATTATTATTATTATTATTATTATTATTATTATTATTATTATTATTATTATATAAATTTGACCAGAAAATAAATTCTAAGACTAAAGTCTTGAAGCACTAATATCTAAGGCTTTCGGCTTTATTTTTATTATTATTATTATTATTATTATTATTATTATTAAAAACTCTACCGGACTTGAATTTTGAGCCCACGACCATTGAATTGCTAGTCGAGACTCTTGCCTACCCGGCCACTCAGTCGGATTACATAAGGTTAATAAAAATAGATTTGAAGAAATTAACTTTTCGATAACATTAGATATGAATGTATAAACATATTCGTTGTTACAGTCACCGCTGAAGTCTAGAGGGATAATAGCTATTTTTACTTTACTTGTAGCTCACTTAGAAATAAGCCTCCGAATGCAACGTTAAGACTAGTTAGGATGTGTACTCTTTATCGAAATTTTAATACTTACAGGTAAAGCGGGTCCAAGGTGTAGATTATTCCATTGTTTAAATTTGCAAAAATCTTCGGCAATTAATACTGTGAGGCATTGTACGTTAAACAAAACATTCGCATACACTTACCTAACTAAATACCAGCCGGATAATATATTTTCAATGCAAACAATACAAAAGTTGTGTTGTTCTCCATATTGCAGGTGCAACAGTAGAAAAATATTATAAAGCGGACATGCACACGAACATATTGTGTGTACGCATAAATCCCCAAATGAATTGCGACCAAAAATTGCATCAATCAGTATCGTCACATTAGGTACAGATTAGAATTTGTATTTTTTTATTTTTCTTTTTTTTGGGAAAAACTTTTTTTACGATATGAAAGGAAAAAACGTCTATTTTAAATATATTTCGAATTTTTATTTGGTAAAGAAGTTTCGCAAGAACGCAATAACCGAAAACGAGAATCACAAGCAAGTTGCGGAGATTTCTATTTCTCTAGCATTTCTCGTTTTCAATAAATCAAATCGAGGATTTATTCAAACTCGATCGGTATTTGACAATTGCTGAGAAATCAAGATTGAAAGCATTCCAGATTTTGTAATTTCGTATTTTCGCGTTTGAATTATGCATAGACGCAATTAATATTTGAAAAAACTCACGACCTCATTTACATATACCACATCTATACAACTAATCAATCTTAGCGCGGTTTAAAGTTGCATCGTGGTTTTAAATAATGTTGGAAAACGTTATGGTGCAAAAGAAAAACGTGCCGTATACGTGTTTTCAAATAAACTTTTTCCTTTTTTTCGTGCGTATTAAACGTATTTTTTATTTAGCCGTTTTTATTTTCTGTTTTTTTGAATAAATTAAAAATGAAAAATTATTATAGCATTTATTTAATTATAAGAAAATTGCATGACAGACAGACTTTTAGGTTAGAAAACATGTTATATATATATATATATATATATATATATATGTATATATATATACATATATATACATATGTCTGAAATATATATATATATACATATATATACATATACATATATATATATATACATATATATAGATGGTTCAGTTGCCAAATCGGTTAACTCCCTAAAACAAGATATTGAGAAAAACGATAAAATAATAATACATTATTTATATGTTGTTTTTTAAAATTCTTTTCAAGTTCAAAATTAAAAGAAGTACGATGTAGAGGCAAACGCTTATTTGATTTGACGTCATATAGAAAGTATAAGATGGAATATACTTGGAGTAATTGTTATTATTAGTAAAATTTGTTCGTGATTGGTCGAGTTAATCGATTTAGCAACTGAAAGAAAATTGGATGATTTAGTTACCAAATTGGTTAACTCGATAAAACAAGATGTTGAGAAAAACGATAAAATATTGTATGTTGGTTTTTAAAATTTTTGAATTATTATTTTATTACGGAAATGCAGTTCATTCCAGCTAAGTAATTTTCCCAAATAATAAATTCCGTAAAGAGGGAAAAACGAAATGCATATTCGCGGCGCGTGATGCAGCTGCAGGCCGATAAAAACGATTATCGGGAAAGCAGACAGGGATTAAAAATAAAACCATGAATTTGGGTAATGTAAACAGTAAGTAGTAAAAATAGTAAAATGCTTGTAAAAATGTATATAAGTAGAATATATGTGGAAGGGAGAATTCGTAGTAAAAAACAAATTTTAATATTTGCAACAATATGTTGCACAAATCAATAATAACTATTCTGTTATTCGTACATAATATTCCGAGTATTATTACTTTGTTTAAATTGCGTTATCATCATTGAAAATGATGTCATCTTCGTTAGCTGTATTTGAGCTCCCATCCTCTCGATTTGTCCTTAAAGTTTTGGAATATTCCTGTTTAATAGGAGGAATAAATTCCAACAAGTCCACCATATCTTTCCTCTTTTCTCTAGTCACTGTTCTACCTGTTGGACGCAACAAACGCTGAATCACATTTTTCAGACATAGCGGTCTACTTGTCACACTTTTTCGTATATTTATGGCATTAAATTCGGTATTTTCGTTAAAGTCATACTTTAATTGTATCAGATATGGTTTCGACTTTTCTAATTTTATCCAGTGCATTTTGAGCCAATTTACTGGTATCCCTGGAACTGATACCTTTCTATTATTGATAGAATTTTCTAAAGTACTTGTGGAGAAAAAATCCTGGTGCGTCATTTGAACCGTATGGAACGGTGCTTTCTTTTTACTGAGTTTTATTACATTATACCAATCATATGGCGAAAAGATATTCTGAACTTTTTTTGCATGAGATACGATGATAGCAAATTGTGAATCATTAGGCAAGTAACTATGTCCACTTTCCAGAAATTTCATTTCAATTGATTCAGCTTGTATTTCTGTACTTTGCAGCGATTTCAATAAACTTACAACAGTTTTAATATTTCCAATTTGTCCCGTACATCAGTCTGAGTAGGTTATAATTTTTTTACAGTTTTTAGCACAAATCTTTATATGCTACTTTTACTAGACATGAAGAAATTTTCTGAGACCCGCGAGATCCCTCAGTCTCTGGCGAAACGAATATGTGACTTATATTTTTATAAAAATCTTGGCATCCGAAATTATAAACATATAGATTTCGTTTATAGTAAGCTATCGATGTAGTCAATTTTGGAAAAGGGTAAAGCTTTTTGCAAGTCAAAAGAAAATACAAAAATGTCTTCGGACATTTGCCATCTGATCCGCAGCCATATGAGTACGAGCCTGTTCAGCCTTTCGCAAGAGAGCCTCCTTTTCGATTTTTGCCATTCTCATTTCCTCATTGTGTGAAGACTCAGTTTTTATTTGTAGATAATCACAAGTTGCTTAAAATGCAAATCAAATTTATTCGAGAATATATTGTAATAATATTTTTCTTACACTGGTTCTATATTTTCTTCTGTAGAGATGTAGAGTTTGTACATTTTCTTAATATTTAAGCTCGGACTTAGGTATTTTCTCCTTGGGTTATAAGCTCTTGTGTGGTGGCTTGTGTATGCGGGAAATGAGTTTATATGTTTTATAACTTATGTGTCTTCAATCCTGTTGCCTGGAGCATGGAGCATTGGCGATGATCAATCAACAATGAAACTTGTTCCTTATAGCAGCAGGTCGTGTAGTCGCCCGTTGCTTATCTGATAGGTCTTCGAAAATAATATGTGAAAGAATGTGAAATTTTTCCACGCTATGGTTTTAAAAATGAAAATACAAAAAAAATTTTTCTTCTTCTTTTTTACTCTCCAAACAAATGCTATAAAATTAATTAACCATCATGCAGAACAAAGTTGCCTTAACCTTCAAAATATTGACTCTGAATCTACTGAAGAAAATAAATAAATAGTACAATCCATAGAATATCCTTTTCTCGTATATTCATGTATACTCTACCCTATGTGTGATGGTGCCGTAATCCTCAAATCACATATATTTGCTATTGCATTGCCGCGATTTTGAGAATTCATTGATACATTTTATGAGGCAGAAGCAATTTCCTTCTTATAATAAATCGGTCTTAGGCCAAGTGGACATTGCACATCTCTTTAAGGGGATTATTCCCTTGTATATATTGTTATACCTACCACCGAAGGAAGAGGTTTATATTCATTTTGTCAAAGCGTTTGCAACGCCCAGAAGGAAGCTTCAGAGACCACACAAGGTATATATATTCTTGATCAGCATCAAAATCTAAATCGATTTAAGCATGTCCGTCTGTCCAATTGTGTAGTATCGGTGTTAAATGAAGATGTCGCCTACAAATTTGCAAAAGAATTTGGAAGTGACGTAAAGTTTCCAAAGGACACGCCTACAATGTCCACGTTCCTATACGATCTAAACTTATATTTTGAAAATAGAAAAATCAGCTCAAAACTTAGAGAATGAAAACTTTCTTCTTTTGTCTTTTTTAGGAAAACAGTGATGGATGTAAATGATTCGATCGCGACCGAATTTAATGGTTTTTTTTTTTATATGATCAGCTTATCAGGGGTGTCCCCTATACGTGAGCGCATGGTGATGAGCATGAAGGGTTATAGGAAGAGTGGGGTAAAGGAAGGGAGTAATGCTTGTGAACGTTCGTCTTGAAAATGGAGACATCAGGTACGGCAGGAAAGACCACTGCTGATAGGTTGTTCCGAAAGCGGGCAGCGCGATTGAAGAGCGACGAGTCGCGGTAGTGTGTTTTGCAATATGCAGGTAACTTCAGGACGATTGGGAGAGAACGCTGACAAAGACGTAGGACTTGAAGGACTTCATTAACGTTTGCTGCATATTTAGTAATTCCCGGCAAAAGCAAAACTTAACTGGAAATATAAAATATTTTTTACAATATGGAACTGATTGACATACACTTTAAAATGCTGCCAGAAATGAACATACATGTACACCTGCATTTAGTGCATGGAATCATTAGCAAGTATGTCCACGCGCTAAAATAAAAGCAAACAGCAAAGGATCAGAAGCAAAAGTAGTTAGCTAACAAAAGTTTTCTTAGGAAATACGATGTGATTTACATACCAAAAAGGCTTGGCTCCCAGCGTGCAAATGTGTAAATGAAAAAATTTAAATAAATGCAAAATGTGTATCAAACTATTGACATTTTTATGAATTTCACTAGACGTTAGCGAAACAAATACCGAAGAATGGAAAAAAAGGGCGGAAATTTTCATAGAATACTTATGACTTTCATGTTAATAGTTTGGCTTTTCGTATGTCACATTATGCTCCTTGCCATCGGACAATATAAAAGGACTCGCTCTCGAAAACACAAAAACTCATGCAGAAAACACGCAATAATGTCTCGTAAGGGTGTTTGGTTATGAGTTGCATGATGCATATCAGTATTTGCGAATTATAGTAAAAACTTACTCAAGCTCATGTATTTATGTTTTGAAAATAACAAACAACGAGAATAAAAAGCAAAAGTTAACCTTAAATTGAACTTGAAACACCCTCCATATCATGATAGTGCGTTGAAATCGTATTCGCGCGAACCATATTCTATATGTGCAGGAAGTCAGCTTAAAAGTGAATCACTATTTTAGAGCTGATCTGTTCGACATGACGTTTCTGTAGTGAAAACTTTCAATATCACATCTTACATACGCAAAACGCGTCGTCATTCCCATGTTATTGTTATACCGTACACCGCTTACGATATAAGAATATATTAAATTTGTGCGGTTGTATGCAATACTCAAAAGAATTTGGGATAGACCCATCTTTTATTATGCTGATCGATTCAGAATCACTGTCAGTCCATCTGCCCGTCTAATATCTGTCTATGTACAATTTTATTCAACTTAGAAGTCGCGATTTTTGGAAACATATTGAAGAACTTTGGTGTTTTGGTACTATTGACAATATTTCCCACCCCATATAACGCCTCATTTTGACAAGACATCGATTCTTTAAGGAAGTAATAAAGATATGTTACAATAGTTGGATTAAGGGCAATTCCTGTCAGCGATTTAATTCTCGTATTATGTACATTGGCAGGATGTAGTGATGAAACGAGATTAACATAAGGATACTGTAAATGGTAATACTCTCTGGAATGGACTTAAAAAGAAACTTTATAGTTTCGAATGGCAGATTAAAAACTATCAATATTTTTTTAGAACCTTGTCAAATGAATTCCGCTATTCCGCTGACATCTTCATTTAAATTAATAAGAATAAGAGCTAATCTAATGCTAAGCAAAAGTCTGAAGACATATGCCTACTTTCAACATTAAAACATCCAATCCGATTTGCCTAATTCGTAACCATTTTTCATCTATTCTTTATACGGTCTTGCATGCGCGTTTCTCAAATTCAATTCAAAAATTTTAAAATGAACTTCTTTTTTAAAAAATGCAAATAAAAAGCGAAGCAATTTACAAGTAAAACAAATAAGTAAGTTATCAAAAAAATAAAAAGAAAAGATTTTAAAATCCTTTTGCAAAATTTCAAACACACAGACATCAAATAAATACGCGATCAGAAACCATAATGTATGATAAAAAGAAAAAAAAAAGAAGAAAAGTCTTTGTACAGCACAAAATGCGATTGTAGAGAAATACGTGTGTAATTAAAATCCTTTGTAAATTTATGATTGTGGATTGTGTGTTGATATGTAAGTAAAATATTTGCTGAGTGCGATAGTCCCACAACAGAGCAACCGACTTTTTTACACACAATAGGAACTATCAAAGACAACTAAATAACATGATGTGCCAAGAAATTTTTTCAAAATAAGTATTATATCAGTAATGATACATATATCACATACTTTTAATGTTCATATTAACAGTAACAATAGTAGCGCTGTTAATTAGCAGCCTTACTCTTTTGTTCGCATTATTTGTATAGACAAAAAAAAAGTGTGTTTATAAAGCAAAAGCATATAAAATTCGAAGCCTTTAAGCGACTATCCACTATGGCATATATGTAATGTGTAAAGAATGCATAGAATGATGTAAGAGTAACATTCAATGTAAAGTAATTCCAAGTCACGATCAACTAAGTATAAAGAACTAATGAAAGTAAGCAAACTGTAAGAATTGCCTTTGAAAATAGAAGCAATCAACCGCGCCCACTCCATATTATAAAGCATGGGAATTTTCTTTTTTTTTTCTAAAACACGGTGATGGATATAAATGCTTGTTATTATTAGAATTGAAGATATTTAAGTAATGTTTAATGTAAAGTAATTTAAAGTCACAACTAATTACGTATAAAGAATTAAATGCAAGGATTTACAATTTGACTCGACGGCTTCTACTTAACTAGTGCTCGACCTTAGAACGTGACTCGCCCACATCCGCATAACGACAGTGTCATTTTAGAATTTGACTCATCGACTTCTACTTTATCTCTTTTTTATGTTTCCGATTAGCATTGTCTAAAACGATATGCCATCGGATCAAGAATTTCGAGCTCTTGAACTAGTTGTTGAACAGCAAACAGCAAAAGTATCTGAGCTATGTACTGCTTCTGATTTTGAAATATTTCTTGATGTATCTTATTTGGTTGTAGAGTCATTTTCACATCTGTTTGTAGTCACGTGTTTCCGAGAATATGGGTATACAGGCAAAAAAGCAAAAATATACATACATAGATATATATATATATCCATATATATATAACCATATAAACGTAAAACGCTTTACGGCTGTTACTTGTACTTAATGAAAACATATAAAGCGATGAAGATAGCAAAGACAAAAAGTCAAAGGATGACTTCGTAGAGATGTGGCAGACACTTTACCACTTATCATTGAATTTCGTTGGTATTTTACTTCATTTATTAATTTTTTTCATTTTAACTTTACCTTAAATTATGTTCGCTTGTTCGCTGCCTAATGCAAGTAAGGTGATTATTTATTGTCAAACATACCGCAAAACAAAGCCAAATTTTTCTTTGATTATTATATCTAAAGAAAAAGACAAAATATTCCTTAAAAAAAAAAAAAAAAACTTGAATAAAACGCTCTGGCTTACTGAATAAATCTTTGGCTGTTTCGTTTATTTTTTTTTAATTACATAAAGGAAAAGTAATTGTTCGACGAGAAGATTTACTATTCTCTTTAATCGTCATTTCATTAAAAGCAAATTTTGTTAATTCATCTTTGCTATCGGAATAAATTGTTTTGTTAAAATTATTCATACTTGGAGTGTAAAGTGTTGATCCAAATGAAGAGCCCTTGAACTCTTGTATTTGTTGTGTAGTGAAAAAATTTGAGAGAAGGGGAGAATGAGATTTTTAAGGTCTAAGCTTGACTCGTCATCGAAACGAAAGATCATCTGACATCTTTGATTTTCTTCCAGAATAACTTTCATTTTATTTGTTGTATATGTAATATATATTCAGATGAACACACAGACACACACATACACACACTTTTAATGCTGAGTACTTAATCTACGGCATTACAAGACAAAATATCGACTGCAAACTTCAAGGTAAATGGTTAACAAGGTCTTTGCCTTAAGGTACTAATAAGCGAATAAGGTTTTCATCATTCTTAAAGCGAATAGTTAAGAGGTAACAATAGACCTCAACGTTCGCCAGAGTGGGTTCGTTGGGCCATACACAATAAATAGAACTGATTGCTCCATTAGAGTTCAGGCCCCTAGTATTTAGGGATAGTCTAATTCTTTGGAGGACCTCGGTTACGCAAAATTAAACCATTACAGCATAGGTTGCCACGAGGTAAAGTTTACAACAGTTACTCACGTTAAACAAAAGGAGCATTGGTACGAACATTATATTTGTGCGTGCAGGGCCGTGTTCACGTAGCTGCCAATTCCGACGACTTGGCCTGGCTTCCCTAACCAATTCGCCATACTTGAGCCCTAACAAAGCACTGGTAGGCAGAGAGTTGACTTGCTCTTGACGCTACTTATGTGATGGGACGATATAGCCTGCGGTTATCGCACTTGGCTTCTTACCACAATTTGCTAACCGTGAACGACGATTAATTTTGTCAATCCTATTGCCTATTCACAATCCACCACCCTACAATTTCACGCCTATCTACTATTGCCCAGCAACAGTAAATCTGCGCGAATTATCTAAACCTGCAAGGAAGGCGATCAAAATAAAAGCTTATCTATAAAAATAATGGCTGAGATTATTCCTTACCACTTTAAAGTCTGTGTGCGAATCGAAGACAGAGATCGAATGAATCTTCACTGCACACACTGCGACATAACACCAGGACTATTCACCACACAAAAATATTAATCCGTAAACAGCAACCGAGGTCGAAAATCGATCGATATAAGAGAATTCATGAATGACTCTACAAACTAAACTTTGTATAATCGATCAGCGAATCACATTAATAGGAATGATCTTACGGAAGGAGCGTAAATGACATTCATAAAATATGTAGAGTTATGCAGTTTCATACAAACATCATCAGCTGACTATTTCTACATAACATTATCTCGTTTCTTAAGTACCCGTCCGAACATATTTCTGTAAACAAAACCAATAATAGAGAAAAAAATTGTATTCCTTTCGGGATATATAACTGTGGTTGATAGTTGATAATTTAGAGATTGTGCTACCTCCTAGATAATTTGAAGAAATATATAGATGTGTTTATGTCGGTACAAATATAAAAGTAATAATAAAACATACACAATTATCCGTACGAGGTATCATGAAATTAAGGGAAAAAAGGATTGACTGTGGACAGCAAAACCAAACACCATTTACTTTGCTTCGTCCCAAAGTGTAATACTAAAATTATGAAAGCCTTTGTTCTGAGGCTATCAGATATTACACGCAGCCAGTTTTTAACTAAGAAGATCCACTGGCAAAAACATGTCGGTTTATCAAATTACGTTAAAATATTTTAAAAATTGCCGGCTTCAGGTTGAATAAATGAACAGACAGACAGACGAGCAGACAAACAGACAGGCATGCTTCAATCGATTCAACAAAAGATGGGTATGTCTTAAGTACTTTTAAGTTTTCCGCACAACCTTAGACCACAAGCGAGGCAGAGCGTAAGAATTTTTTCCTGCTGCTGCCCTAACACGTTTTCACACATGGAAACACATTAGTGCAATTTGCAACAATAGCAAATAGTTGAAATAAAGCTAAGGCATCTTTTTAAATATTTTGCCTGCCTGACGCGTTAATGCGCTAATAAAAAAGAGTCTAATGAATAAGGAACACACACATATATTAAAATATGTATGTAAAAACGAAAGTAAGTACTCGAGTAAGAAAGTAAGAAAGAAAAAAAAAAATATTCCAAGAGAGACAATGAAGTTTAAAAAGTATAGATCCAAAAAAAACGAGTCTTAATAAACAACATGTTGTTGAAAATGAAAAAAAAAAATAAATAAATAAATGAAACTGGATATTGGTCGAATTTAAGATTATCCAAACAAAAACCTAGCTATGTCCACCGTTGCACATAAACACTTCACATCGTTAAATGTAGATGTTTGCATACGTACGACATGCCTTCAAGGCATGCATTAAATCATGTTTCTGTATTCAACCTTAGATGCTTCAAAATGTAAAATGAATAGACACTCAAAAAAAGGAAAAGAACAAAAAAAAAAAACAAAAGCAAGCAAGAGAAAAAAATGCAGACTACATTGTATGACTGACTGTAGCTTTTAAAACTTGTTGCTGTTGATAGAGTACTTTTTTTTTCTCTCTGTCTCGCTCTAAACAAAAGTTTTTGCTTTTGATTATTTGCAATGTTGTTGGTGTCCATGTGATTTTCACATAATTCGTTAATGAAGGTTTTGTGTGCATTTCCGGTACATAAGCATGCACATACGTGCGTTCATTTGCGAGAGGGAAAGGCACTCAACTAACTAGCTACTCCATTTAATGTGTGTGTGTACTAAATATTATAAATCAGAGATAAGTAATCTTCAGTTGATTGATCCGATCTCTCACTGCACCGTTTCTTTTTTTTCTTTTTTTTTTGTTTTCTTATTTTCTTTACACATTCCCTTTGTCCGTCTGTTTGCTTGCTGTCGTCTCTCTGCCTTAGAGTTTATCTAACTAAGTATAGCGGAAATCTCTCTCCCCAGGCGAAAAACCAAGCACTCTCAGCTGCGTCAGATCAAATTAAATTTACAATATACAACAAGTTTCGATGTGCATTCTTTTTGAATATAAACACAAATCTTTTTCTTTCTCTCTTCTTCTTATGTAACAGTTGCGTATGAGCGTAAAAATTATACCAAATAATAAATTTAATAACTATTGTCAATCTAATTCGATATTGTAAGCGGTCATCGTATTATTCTGTTCTTTTAACACTTTCGCAAACGGAGTTCAATATTGTTGTTATGATCAAGTCCAAGTATGTTATTGCGATGAGCGTAATTTCGATAACAGTTATCTGCAGAAAGTCCACCTTATTAAACGTGTTGTAAATGTCAAGATCCGTGAAATTTAATTTTAACATTTTAAAAACAAAAGATCTGTGGAATGCTTTAGATGTATCTCGTACATGCGTACATATATACATACTGTTTGTTAATAGATAAAACTCATTAACATAGAAATTCATACGCATTTAACGAGTTTCAGTTGTCAATCGGCAATACATTACTTCCTTGTGTGTGCTTTTTCGAATGAGAAAACCATTTTTTTAACTGAGTCTTGAAAAATATATTTTTTATCGTTTTCCCACATGCCGAAGTTCTAGATACCAAAAAAGGCAGGAAGAGCCTTTTTTATGACACGATCTCAATTCTCTTCGAACACAACCTGATAGTGTTTGATTCGAAACTGTTTGCCTCAACTCTAGGTTATCGAAAAGCACACTACCGCTACCATCGCTTAAAAGAGTATCTTGGCCCTCATATACATATATACAGGTATATTGATTTACTTATTCACGAATTTATTTATAATTTAGTTATGTTCGATACGTTAGACAAATGTTGTGTGTTAAAATTTCTGCTGCATAAAACGTGCCTGACGCGTTCAATGTTCTCAAAATTTCAGATACAGATAACTTAAACATTGGTTTTTATATGGTACAAGTTTCAGGCATTTATTGTATACATATCAAAATGCAAGGAGTTGGATGTCATTTTTAATCTTTTTACCCACATTTTAACAGAAATGATTAGATTGGCTTTTGGGTGAGTATGCAATAAGTTATGGAACAATTAGAAAGCGTGTTACGATATTTCTCATTAAAATGGTTATCTTGAAAATGAAAGAAATTTGCATAAGTCCATACGTCTTCAGCAAAAGCAAGTCAGAAAGTGAAAGATATTCAGCCTTATTTGGGAATATCTCCGGATTGACGCGTGTTTTCCACTTACTACTGGTCATTTTTACCAAATCAATCGCTTTGCAAACATGAAGATGTGCA
Source organism: Glossina pallidipes (assembly GCA_000688715.1). Lineage (NCBI taxonomy): Eukaryota > Metazoa > Arthropoda > Insecta > Diptera > Glossinidae > Glossina > Glossina pallidipes. The sequence goes on from KK500072.1 coordinate 267,430, forward strand.
AAAATGATTATTCGATGGTTATTTCACATCAGAGCAAGCAGCTTACTAGCTTGAAGGCATCTGCAAATTACCCGATGATTTGCAAAATGCTACAGATCATGTTGGTTAGTAAATATCGCAATCATTAAATTTGATAATAAATACATTTTAAATAAAGTTGAATTCTATTAATTTTCGCTAATTATTAGCGAAATGTTATTTCATGTCCGAGGCGCTCAATAGGAGTGGCGATTATATCATGGCTTCAACATAGAACAACTAGATATATTAAGATACTTTGCATTCGAAATTGCCTGAAACATTCAATGTGGATAAGTCGCTCTGTAATCAGGCAAAAGTTTCGAACTAAAAACAAAACAAAATTTCCCTGAATATCTTATAGCGTATAGCGGATCTATGGCTCTAAAATAATTTTTGTTTTCTTTTCGTTATACATTCTAAGAAATATAATATTAAGTAAGTTTAAATGAAGTTTATTTAGTAGTTATGTAACAAAGTTTATGGTGTCACACTCACAACAACAAAATACAAAAACGACGACTGTAAGTGTTTGAAATATAAATTGAGAGATTTTCGTATTATGCGCTATAAGGCTTGCACGTTGGCAATCTGTACACTATATATGCTACTTCACTCTAAACAAAAGCATTTTATACGTGTGCAGTCGTGTGATGTTGGTTAGAGGTTAGCTTGATTAATTGCCAACTGCGGTTAAATCCTTTGCTGATTTTTTTCATATCTTAACCAGACCGAGTTGTTATTTGATTTTACTTTTTTGTCTCTCTCTTTTTCTTCTATCGTCTGTTTAAGTTTGTGGCTTTGGTCAGCATAGGCGAAAAATAAATCTTCAAACGGAGACTAGAAAGCGAGCAAAAAAGAAAAAATGAAAATCAAAAAAAAATAAAAGCTCGTCTACTGGAGCCGTGGACTTTTTTCAACGAACAAATTTCGTTTAAATCATTTGCGGGAGTGCAATTTTTCCTTCTTCCAATTGCGGCCGCCGAAAATGCCTGACCAGCTCGTCATGTGTTGCTCTTTGTTCAATTTATTTATTTATCTTTTATTTTTTGCTTTTTCCTTTAATTTCATTCAGAACCTCAAGTTCATGTTAAGGCATTTATGGGCACCGATAACACACACGTATACATAGATATGAGGAGATAAATTTAAAAATGTCTTTAGAGTTTCTACGAAAATGAAAATAAATGTGTGCGAGAAAGAAAACAAGCTTAACCATCTTTCCGTTCATTTCCAGACTGAATGCTTACTCAGTTTATTCGCCGACCACGAGCGTGAGTGGATATAGGTTTTAAATGTACAAAAGCATATATTATTCAGTGTTGCAGTTTTATTACCTTGCTACAGTTGCGGTTTCTTTTATGAAAGTTTTTTCGGCGGACGACTAAGTTGACTGCGTGGACGTTTAGTTAGTTTGTTGGTTCGTTGCATACACCTCTTCTCGTTTAGCTTACAGTTTAGTAGTCGACTTTCTATTCTTCCATTTTTCATTCAAGTTTGACATGGCAAAGTACACGTGATACTAAAACGAAAAAAATAGGTAAATATTTAAAACCGCAACTAAGTATTAAAAAAAAAAAAAGGATTGTGAACGTTGAATAAAGTTAACTATGCTTTTAGGCAAATTTTAGTAAAGGGTATCGTAAACATTTCAACTATATTCCCAATTTTATTGATAAAGTTTTAAAAGTTTGTTGTTAAAAAGTCGATAATTCAGTGTTATTCGAGCCACCTCGAATGCAATGAAATTCTCTTATTTCTTTTTAACTCCAAAAAGTTATATCTTTTTAAATTTACTTTACGCCTAAGAACGATTTATATGAAAAATGCTTTTATTTCGCTTTTTTAAATATGCATATAAACTACAATTACTGGAAATGACCTGAAGTGAGCTATGATTAAAAATTATTATTGCACACTTAAGAGCTTTTCACATCGTGTGAAAAGTTTCCGCTTCTACTCAATTCTAGTTTTCTTTTCATTTTTATATATATACGTATATTAAAGCGGTTTTTCATTTTATTTATTTAATTATTTTTTCCAAGGAAAAAAAACAGAGGTGTTTTTTTTCAAAAAAGCCTGTTTCGATATTGTTGAAAGGTATATATATATATATATATATATATTAGAGTTTTTCCATCAAATGAAAATTGAATAAACATACAGTGGAATTTTGTATTCATAATTGTTTAAGTAATAGTACGGCAGCACGAGCATACACGTGTATATGGCGAAATTTGGCAAAATGATTTATTCGCTTCGAAGAATGATTCAATTCTAGCAATAAATAAAAAAAAACCACAATTATTTCTTAAATGGAAACGTATTATAAGAAAATTTCCTAATTTCTATCAGACCTTTTGGACAAATCAAAATTGTAAATTTCCGATATCTATTAAGGACATTTTTATACCCTAAACCACTTGTGGTGGTGGTAAGGGTGTATTAAGTTTGCTACTATGTATATCACCTTCTGAATTGATCAAGGCTTGCTTTCCGGTCTGCGCTTCTTGTATTTTTATGTTCAACATACAGATCACACAGTTTAGCACATTGACTTGTTTGTTCGGATCGGACGTCTTTCTCAACCACTTTCCCTATACCGCCTTATTTTGAAAAGTCGTTATATAAATAACTGTATTATGAGAATAGATACAGGATATTTAACGGTGGGCTGTGGCCCACTATAATGCTTTTGATTGGGGAAACGTGTTCAAGCAAAAATGTTCAGTATATTTATTATGCCTATCAATCTACGGTTACTTCAGGACGCGTCGCGCGAGACAGACAAAGTCATTATATATCTATCTTCTTGTCGTATTATGGGTATAAAAAAATTTGTATACGTCTATACACATATACATATAAATACGTGTAACCCGCTAAAGTAGAAAACAAAACAAAATTTTAATTTCATACAACCTTACGTATAGTAAAATAATAAAAGCACAATAACAACAGATAAGAAAATTATATTCGTCTGCAACCGAGTCTGTTCGCTTTTATCTGAAAAAATCTCTGAAAAGATCGAAAACAATAAAATATCAAAATTTGTAGATGTTGTGTGTGTGTGTGTGCTTTTTTTTCTATGCGACCTAGAGGTTGAAATCTCCACCTATGTACTGGAACTACCCCCCACGACACATTTCTTCGACTGCGACTCTACCCCTCGGGACGCCCGCTAGGTATTACTTCGCGAAGGCTAATTGCAAGTGATACTCTTCGTTTAGTGGGATCTTGGTGGACTATCCGATTGACCGCCACATTCTCTTCTCTCCACTCACTCCCTCTGTAAGCGTCGTAATTCATGCAGCAACTTTGCCGTAAAACTGTTGACTTTACTCCAGACTTCCAGGTTGTCGATCATCCCCCTACATATCTCGTGCAGCCTCCAGCTAGGTAGCCCATATACCAACTCAAACCTTGGATAACTGAACAGTCGATGCTTGACATCCTCGACTGTGCCTCCGCAATCCGAGTACACCGAAGAGTTGTCGCGGCCCGGAGAGTTTACCTCTGCCTGACGTCTCTCCATCCACAGCACTACATTCGGGATGAGTGAGAACGTTCACCTACCTTTCGGCCCACTTTGCCATCGGGCTTGTCCCATATTCACAAGCACTCCTCTTTCTTGAGGACGGTTCCTTACACCTGCGCTCTTTGCTTCCTTTCGTAGAAACGCATCGTCTCATTCGCCAGCATATCGACCGTCATCGTATCTGCAATCACCAGGCCGCCTCTTCCAAAATGGTGCGGGGACCACTTAGAAGATGCGCCACCACACTCGACACAGCTGTAACTACCATAGATCCTATCTTCCTCACGGTAGCTGTAGTCCCTTCAGTGCTTGGTATCATCTGGCTGCCTTATCGGCAGCATGTTGTACATGCTGTCTGAAGCTTAGCCAATTGCCGATCATGTTCCATAGGAGGGGACCAAGAATCGATCCGATTGGTGTTATGTGGTGGATCTACCTAATAGTACCATTCTCGCTCTGATATTTGAGTCTGCGGTTTGCAAAGTAGCTCATCACGAAACTCAATATATATGTCAGGGCGAGCATTCCGATGAATGCTCCTCTAATGCATTCCCAGACTACCGTGTTGAATGCATTCTTGGTATCAACTGTTATCAAGGCGCAGTATTTTTTAGCATCACCTTTTCTTCTTTCTCCTCCTATGACGTCAACCGCGGTATGAATCACCCGTTTAGTGACATGTATAGCGGACTTTCTGAACAAAATATTAATATTTTTCGCTCTTGGAAACCGAAGGGTTTTCCGTTTAGACTCTACTGCAGGAGATTCTGTGAACCGATTTATCCATTTTCCACTCGGAAGAATTTTCAATATTTCACGGGAAAAATAATTATCATAGAAGACACGCAGGCGGACAGATAGATAAAAAAGAGTGCTTAAATAACTTCAGTTTTTCATACTAGTTAAGAATACGTATTCTTTATAGCTTCTTTAAAGCTTCTTTGTGGATTTTGCAAATGTATTCACAAAATGAATATGCCTCCGTCCTGCGGTAGTGAGTATAAAAACTCACATTTTGCATGCCATATAAATAAACTTTGAAAGTTCCGTTCAGTTTTCTTTTATCACACATTTTAGCATAGTGTCCTTTTTCACAAATTTAAAATTTCCGCTATGATTATTTTTTCCGTTTTAAACATATTTTCTAATAATTTTTGTTTTCCTTCTCTTCATTTCTTTTATAAAAATTCACTTATCATATTTCTTATCGCTTATGCTAAAAAATGAAATTTAAATACTTAACCTTTACAGACAGCTAAAGTACCAAAGTTGAGTTGTGTATGTTCGTAACATTTTAAATATGGAAACTTTTAATTGTTTTTTTTTTTCTTTTGTTCAGAAATTTTAAAAGAAATGCATAGCCAAGTTTAACTGGATATAAATGCATCGCGTTTTAGGGAAATCTTAAGATTTTAGGGAAGTCTTGCTGTAAATATTTCTCGGTAAATGTGCACTCTTGGACAATGGCTTACGAAGTGACGAAAGTTAAGAATTGAACAAAAGATTCATCACGATAAAATAGACAAAGACAAACACAAACACAAACACTAACCTCCCCATCTTTGCCATTTTCGTAAAACCACTATTCAAATCCATAGAAGCATGAATTTTTATGACAGCATTTACAAAGGAAACGGAAATGCTAACAATAACTTTAAAAGAATGATAGACTAGAAAAGAAATCGGAAGTTTTTTTTAAAAGCGAATAGTTTAGAAACTTTTTATACAGTTTTGAAGAAATTCTCCTAAAAAAACAATAAGTAATGATTTAACTCGCGTCCCACACATAACAAGAAACTTTGCATTTGTATTTGGGATAGTAATGCTTGCGTCCTAAGAATGTAATGCGTCACAATGACGGATATGATTTAATGCTTTAAAGTTTTTTTTGGTATAAAATATATTTCATCATACAAAACGCCGCTAACTTTAATTTCATGAGCTTAAAAATTTCCCGGTGATTAACTTAACACATGGAAGCTTTGGTGCATTTGGAATTAACCTAAGAATAAAACATAAGTTAACCTACTTCAACTTTTGATCTGACATTCATTGATTTAATTTGGCATCTTTTAATCGACTCTAACCAGTCTTTGCAACACCATATATCGACATAACAGAGTTCATGGCAAGTACTTGTGCAGCGAGTGTCATTGATTTCTTAAAAATCTTTCAAAGTTCACGCATTCTTGGGCACAGACAATAGTGAAACCGATATAACCGTATCTGTCTCTCTTCCTTTGTATGTCGCTCGCCCGTGTGGTGATATCATGAAGGCGGTTACAGCTGTTTTCTAAGAGAACAGATTTCTTTACAAGTTTTTCTTGTCGCTCCCGTCAACTTAAGTTCGAAAATTATTAAAACTCAACCCAAAGATGCATTCAAGGAATTATTTGTAAACAAAGTGTAATATGCAAATATAATAATAAAGTTCGCCCAATGGTATGCCAATACTTATCAAACAGACATGAATCTCACCGCGCACTCATGGAAATGTTAAATTGTTTGCTCTAAAACTCGATAAGTCAAACGAAATATGTGGATGCATCGTTAAACAGCGGCAATAACCGACCCATATGCCCATGCTCTCCGATAAAATAATAGAGCATACAAGGACACGAGCACACTTAGCAAACAACGTCTCTCTCTCTCGGCTATACCCTATACCATCTATAAAGTGTATGTATGCCCGATCAGCGTGAACAGCAAAACAGAGTGTGGTATGATACTTTAACAGACTATCAGTTGTTATCACTATAATGAAGTCAAAACTTTGTCTAGGAGAACGAACGAGCTCGCAATATAAACATAAGTAAATATAGCGTTTATATCAAGTTCTTACTTTATACAATCATTTGTGAAATGCTGCCAAATATTTAAAACTATGACATCTGATCTATTGGGATCTGTTCTGGACAGAGCTCTTCCGAGTTTACATTTACACGTTTATGTATTGCTATAACAATTCGATCATGTCATTTTACGAATCCAATTTCAAAAGAAACAAGTTACTATGTTTCGCCTAATTGGTTAGGAAGAGTTAAACTACAAAGTAAGTCCACAACAATTAAAATACTGTAAAAAACTTTATGATTGTTGTTATCAAAAACTTACAAGGTTAAGCAGATATCGTGCAAATCAACTAGAGGTTTGACACTCAAATGAAACTATTAACGTAAAAGCAACTAAGAAGAAAGTGTTGCCTCAGTTGACGTGGTATGTATCTAAGATTCAGTCCGTGACGATAATAAATTTCTGACTTCAGGTAAATTCAAATGTTATTATATCTGCGGTTAGTGACGGCGTTTCTAACCAAACTTACTTTTAATTGCTTTCATTACCTAATACTTTCAATTAAACTAAAATTTACAAAACCGCAATCCACCGATAAGTAAGGCACAACAGAAAACTTCAGAAACAACAACGAAAATAACAATAACGCCAGGCGTAATAACTTTAGATATAATGGACATCAATCGGTTTGAAACAACTGTTCCAATAAACGGAAACAATATTCAATACATGTTGTGTACAACAAACAAATATTTAGATAATAGTCTGAAACTTCTTTTTCTTATATAAACAGTGGAAGTTACTCAGACTATTTTATTTAATTTCATATATTAAAGCGTGCTTGAATGTCGGAACTTATTCGAAACAAATTTAGTACCGGGTTAAAAACGAAATTAAATATTTAAAATGCGATTGTACTTGATTTTCATATTTTTAAATCTAGTTTATCTGGTCCAAATAACATCACTTCCAGCAGTAACACCTCCAGAAAATAATGATTCGGTTCTTACTAAAATCAAAGCTTTCTTGCGCTTTCTCTTTAGGCCAGAGTCGGGCGTACGAAATCGTTTATTGTCTCAAATCGAACGAAATCCAAATACGCCTGTCTATGTAAACTATCATGATAAAGATGGCAAGGTATACAAGTTAAGTTTCCATACTTATACTAAAACTGAGAACAGCGAAGACAACGCGGAACAACTCATGTACGAATTCAATAATGAGGGGAATGAATATCCAAATAGAGGGCGCAGCGGAAATTTAGCAAGGATTAATTATGAATATGAAGAATATGAAAATGATCAAAGTAAAGATGATGATGGGCACAATAAATATGAACTTGAGAGCGATTATCAATATCATACGAAAATACAAGATGGAGAAGATAAACACCACGATGAAAATCGTGGTCGCCAATCAAATAGGGACGATGATTGTGATTATGAAAAGAAGCATAGCGAAGAAGCTAACGAAAAGAACGCTCGCAATCAACAGGAACATCACACCTTTAATTATGAACAAAGTTACCAATTTAATAAGAACAGCCAAGACGCGAATTTTGATTATGAAAATGACTATCGCACGCATGAGAATGGTCAAGATGGAGAAGATAACCATTTCAGAGATAACGAAAGTGGCGATAATGATCAATATTCGCGTAATACTTTCAATTATAAATATAATTACCAATATCGCAAGAATAAACGAGATAAAGGCAGCGAATATTCGACCGATAATGAAAATCGGGATCGTTCTCAAAGTCAAGATGATAACTTCAATCACCAAACTGGTTATGAAGGACGTGAAATTAAAGAAGATCAAGGAGACTACAATTCCAATGACAAAAAGAATGATGGCCACAACCAATATCACCAGGATAGCTTTCATTATAAGCACAATCATCAAGTTCGTACGATTAGACGAAATAGAGAAAATAAAAGATCTCCCCAAAGAGAGTATTTGAGTTATGAAAGTAACTATCAGAGACGTGAGAATAATCAGAATGAAGAAGATTACGATTACGAAATAGACGGAACTAGGCAGAAAAGGAAGAGGAACTCCAATTATGAAAGTAATCAAAATGGCGAAAGCAATAATTTCGAAAGTAAAAACATTCACCGGAACCAAGACGAAATTGAAAATTTCAGTAACGAAAATAATCATGAAAACCGTAGTAATAAGAAAAAGGCGGAAAGATTTTATAACTATTACATCGGTGGGGAAAATAATGTGCGTAATCAATACGGAGATAACAACTTTAATTATAACAATGTTTATGGAGGCGAAGGAAATAATCAAGGCGGACAAAATTATTATTTTAACCTTGGTAAGGACAGCCAGAAAGAGGGCGGTAGCGAAGAAAATCAGAAAATCAGCGCTAATGGTATTGAAGAACATAATGAAGAAAAGGAAACGGGCTTTCATTACAAAGGCAACATTCAAGGCTATGCGAAGAATAGTCAAAGTGAAGAAAACGACCGCTTGAACGAAAATAACGAACGGAGTGAAGGGAAAAAAGAAAACTTTAATTATCAAAGCTACTATCGTAAGAATGGCAAATATGGAAAAAGGTTTTATTCTGAACACAACAATTATGGTCGCTATAACTACGAACGCAACGATTTCAATTATGAAAATGATTACCAAAGTGGTGACGAATATTATGACTACGATGGTGACGAAAGTGGTAATCGCAATGGAAGAAACGAGAATTATGAGATTAACCATCACGAAAATAATCAAAACAGGGAAAACGACGTGGAAAGCAGTCACCGCAGTGAGGAACTAAACGACAATTTCGATAATCGAAAAGACTATCAACATGATTCTGAAAACAACAACTATGGTGGCTATAATTACGAACGGAACGACTTCGATTACAAAAACGATTATCAAAGTGACGGCTCTAATCAAGGTGATGAATATTATAACTACGGTAGTGATAAAAGTAAGAATCACAATGGTGGGAAAGAGAATTATGAATTTAACCATCACGAGAATGATCAAAACGGAGAAAATGACTACTATAATGACGTGGAACGCAGTCACCGCAGTGAAAAAGAAAACGACAATTTTGGTTATCGGTTATCGGACTATCAGTATGACGAGTATGATGGAACTGACTATGAAGATAATGCAAATAATCAGAATACAAAAGATTATTTATACGTCAAAAGACAATCCTATGATCGCAGTCGTCATGGAGGCGGTGACAATAAGTACAACGATGACTATGAATATTTTGAGACTAATCAAGGCAAGGACTATTATTACATAAACAATGATGAATATCGTGAGTATAGGCAGCCTGGAAGAAACTACTATCACCGCTACTACATGATCAACAAAAATTTAAACTCTGCCAATCAATATCAAGAATATGAAAATAATCAAGGTGATAACGGGCATCATTTCATTGATTTCAGCTATGACTCCTATGACTATAACGTTGACTATCAAGATGATGGGAGTAATCGCCAGCAACGGTATAACTACATAAACAACAATGGAAATAGTAAACATTATCGAAACGAGCACGTCGACTATGAAAATGACTACTACGATCACGAGAACAAGCAAGGTCGCAATAACGACTACTTCAATGATTACCAAGATGATGAAATCAGTGGACATAAGGACAACTTTAATAAAAAATTTCAAGATCATGACGATGACCATTTCAAAAAGCATAGACACAATTTGCAAAACAAAGAAAAGGATTATTATGAACATCGCGATTGGCATGAAGAGAAACACTCTAAACGCAAAGGCTCTTCCCATGATGATCAGAAAAGAAAATTCAGCAAAAGTAATCAAGATGAGACAAATGAAGATACAAAAAGCGATGAAGAGGAAAAAAACTGCGATGAAGAGAACATGAATAAACAAGAAAAAGGTGGTAATAAACATAATACTCAAAGTCTTGACAATGTTGAGTCCAAAGAGAACAATGACAAAGAAGGCAATGCAAATGCGAGCAATGACCATAAAAATGATCAGCATAATCAACAAGACTTAGAAAATAATCAAAACGAGGAGTTAACTAATCGAGAAGAGGAAAGAGGCGGAAGGTCCGACATGAATGAGAGACGAGAAGATGATAATCAACAAGATCATGAAAAGGAAAAGCACCCAAACTCCAAAGAGAATAGCGACAGCAGCAATAATAACAATGATGATGATAAAGATAATGATAATGATAATGATAATGATAATGATAATGATAATGATACTAAAGGGGAGCAACGAGAACATGGTGAAATAAAAAAAATAAATGAAAATAACCAAAGCGATGGTGATAGACCCGATAATGAAGATGACACGAACGTTAATTTCGAAGAAAGCAATGAAGGTGAAGGCAACCAAAGTAATAAAGAAAGGGAGCGGGAAGAAATTGATAAAAAGAAAGAAACGAATGACACTAACAAATGCGAAACCGACAATGCTCAGGACGATCAACGGAATTCAGAAGAAGAAGAAGGCAGTGATGAAGAAGAAAGAGATAATAAAGACAATTTCAATGAAGAAGAAACAAACGACAACGAAAGTGATAATGGAGGTGATGAAAGTGGTCGTTTCGAGGAAGAAAACGACAACGAAGATATTAAAAACGAGGAGACAGATGAGCAAGAAGAGAGCGATGAGAAGAAGAAAATAAACGAAAGCGAGGAAGGTTACGCCGAAAACCATCAGGACAGTGAACAGAATTCAGGAGACAATGAAAGCGAAAAGGAACACAAAGACGATGAACGAAATATTAATGAGGACGATGTGCATGAACGGGAGACATATGACAACGAGGCTAATGATGAAGGTGATAAGAGTGATAGTAAAGAAGAAGAAAACGATAATGAAGGCAATGAACATGAAAGGAAAGATGAGCAAGAAGAAAGCGAAGAAAAGCGAGAGACAAATGAAAACGGCGACAATGACACCGAGGACGATCGGAATAGTCTACAGAATTCAGAAGAAAATGAGAGCGATACAAATGAACAAGAAACAAGTGACAACGAAAATGATGAAAAGAAAGAAAAAACCGAAAAGACTAAATGTGACACTGAAAACGATCAGGATACTCACCAGGACTCCGAGGATAATCAGGAGAAAGAAAACATAAGCAGTGAAGAAGAAGAGGAAGAAGAAGAAAGAAAAGAGCATGTAAATGAAAGCGATAATGAGGGTGATAAGAATGGTACTTTGGAAGAAGAAAATGACGACGAAAACGATGAAAACGCGAATAAAGATGAGCAACAAAAAATAGACGAGAAACAAGATACAAACGAAAACGACGAGAATGGTAGCGAAAACGATCAGAATAATCAAAAGAATTCAGAAGGCAATGAGAACGAGGACCAAAGAAGAGGCGATAAAGAGAGAGATGACAAAGACGATGTGAATAAACAAGAAGCTAATGATAACGAAAGCGATAATGAGGGTGATAGGAATACTAATTCCGAAGAAAGCAATGACAGCGAAAATAATGATGACGAGAAGAAAGATGAACACCCCGACGGCGATCAGAACGACCAGGATGACCAACAGAATGCGGAAGACAATAAAAGCGATAACCAAAATAACGACGATGAAGAAGGAGGTGATATAAATCACCAAGAAGCAAATGATAACGAAAGTGATAATGAAGGTGATAATGAAAGTGATAAGAATATTAATTGCGAAAAAGACAATGATGACGAAAATAACAACGACGAGAAAAAGGATGAGAAACAAGACAGCGATGAGAAGACAGAAACAAATGAAAACGGCGACAATGATACCGAAAACGAGCAGGATGATCAACAGAATGCAGAAAAGAACCAGAACAAAGAAAAAGACACTGACGAAAGAGAAGAAGGTAATGAAAACAATGCAAATGAACAAGAAGCAAATGATGATGAATCTGATAATGAGGATGATAAGAATGCTAACTCCCAAGAAAAGAACACCAATGGAAATAATGACGATACGAAAAACGATGAGCAACAAGAAAGCGATCAGGAGCAAGAAACAAGCGAAAATGGCGACAATGGCACCGAGAATGATCAGGATGGCCAACAGGATTCAGAAGACAATGAGAACAAAGAAAATAACGCTGATGAAGAAGAAGAAGGTAATGAGAACGATGCAAATGAAAAAGAAGGAAACGATAATGAAAGTGATAATGACGATGATAAGAATTCTAACTGCAAAGAACATAATGATGACAATAAGAGCGATGAGCAACCAGGAAGCGATCAGGAACAAGAAACAAACGAAAACGGCGAAATTGACACCAAGAACGGACAGGATACCCAACAGGATTCTGAAGACGATGAGAACAAAAAAAATAACACTGATGAAAAAGAAGAAGGTAATGAGAACGATGCAAATGAACAAGAAGCAAACGATAATGAAAGTGATAATGACGATGATAAGAATTCTAACTCCGAAGAAAACAACAACAGTGGAGATAATGACGATACGAAGAACGATGAGCAACCAGAAGGCGATCAGAAACAAGAAACAAGCGAAAACGGCGACAGTGACACCGAGAACGCTCAGGATGGCCAACAGGATTCAGAAGACAATGATAACAAAGAAAATAACACTGATGAAAAAGAAGAAGGTAATGAGAACGATGCAAATGAACAAGAAGGAAACGATAATGAAAATGACAATGACGATGATAAGAATGCTAACTCCGAAGAAAACAATAACAGTGAAAATAATGACGACGAGCAGAATGATGAGCAACTAGAAGGCGATCAGGAACAAGAAACAAACGAAAACGCCGAGAGTGACACCGAAAGCGATCAGAAAAATCAAGAGAATTCAGAAAACACTGAGAGCGAAGATCAAAGCAAGGACAATGAGCAAGAAGGCAATAAACACGAGTTGCGTGAACAAGAGACAAATGATAATGAGAGCAGTAACGAAGGTGATAAAAATGATGCTTACGAAGAAGGAAATGACAACGAAAATAATGAAAATAAAAAGGAAAATGAGAAGCGTGGCCCCGAGAATGAGAAACATAATGAACAGAGTTCTCAGAGCACTCAGGACAATGGCAACAGCGCGGAGGAAGAAAAAGATTATAAAGATGCTTTGAATGAACACCAAAAAAATCAGAATGAGGGTGATAATGAAGGTGATGAGAACGTTAGTTCCAAAGAAAGCAATGGCAGCGACGATAGTAAAAATGAGAATGAAGAGGAGCAAGATGCAAGCGATGAGGAGAAGGCAACAAATGAATCTTCCAATTGTGACACCGAAAGTAACCAAGATAAGCATGATGATAAAAAGGGAGGAGGAGATAAGGACGATGCGAATGCACAAAAACAAAGATAATAATCAAATGAATAATTAAGACGTCAAGAAACAAGGCTCCAAAGAAAATAGCATAATTTTTACTTTTAGTTTCGGTTTGTAAAAACGGAAAAACTTTTAGAATGCGGTTATGAATAAAACAAAACTTTGTGAGCTCAATTAAACCAATCACCGTCTTCTCTTTTTTATTTTTCTTTAGTGTCGCTACTTATGTTACAGAATTAGTTAATCTCACTAAACACACAAGACCTACTAGACTGTACAGAAAAAAAAAGAAATATGTAATGCAAATCCCTAAGGGTTGACGCACGCTTGTTCACCGCGAATAGTGAAAGCGATTTAGCGATATGTATCCCTCTATATGTCGTTCATCCGTGGTCATGATGACGACCAATAATGCTTTTTAGGAGAATAGATTTTATGACAATTTTTTTCGTATCCAAGAATCCACTCGTAATTACCGAACAAGTGAGAACTTTGCACTTTTTGCTAAATTACGGTCTAAAAATTGTGAAGTTCTTAGATTAGGGCCATTTGTTGCCCTGTCAATCTTTTTCACTTAAGGCATGTAGGTTCAGCTTATGTAAGTTCTATTAAATGAGATAAGCTTTAATATGATAAGTAAACCTTCTGCGAACTGTCTTTTCATAAAACTTTTTCATTGAGAATTTAGTTATAAACTATTTAACACATTTGAGGTCCTTGGCAAATATTTCAATGAAGTTTATGATAACACTTCTATACCGGATTTTTTAAATAATATCATATCCATCCTCTTTACTACCTGTGTGTTGCTGATGTCGTATTTAAGCTAATGCTAATGTCAATCGACTTAGCAAACAGCAAATGGATGGACAGAAGAAGTGACAAGCTTAAATCGATTCAGAAATTATTCAGAAAATTACTCTGACTCAATCGGTTTACATACGTTGGCATAAACTTAATATACCTCATATTACAAGTAGTATGGGGTGTAAAAAGAATCAAACTTGAAGTTATGGTGCCATAGTAGAAGCCGAATTTTAAAAGTAGTCTAATCCTTTCAATCAGCTTTATATTTGTTGTAACTGAATGTTACATATTATACATAAATGAATACAACAATACAACACTCCGATTTCAGTAATGCTACCCTTGATTTTGTATACCACAAGCGTACTGATAAATTGTTCATTTGAATCACACAACGTGACTACATGTTACAACTATGCGGTCTGCTTGACGCATCAGTATCACGCATTTGTAGTCTACGATGTTTTTCTAATAATTTCGGGAAATTTGAGTTTGTTGAATATTTTTCAGTGTTGCCAACTGACAGTGTAATTCTAAAGATAAAGATTGCTTTCACCCTGTCATCAATTTTTATATATCTTATAAGAATACGTTAGCCGTTACAATTATTGGAATAATCAATCCAAAACGATAAAATAAGATTGATAACTCAACTAAAACTTTTCTCTTAGGAATGGGTCCGCTGCTTTTCCGTTATGAGCGCACATATCAGAATTTATGTTTACTTGGAGCACATACAATACCAAGAAAATTTTGTTATTTCTTAGCCACATACTCGCAAAGTTTTGGCCTCGGCTACGACATTTAATTTCTCTTTTGACATGGGCAGTTTTGTATCTAGGTGTTCCTTTACATGCATCCAACGAATTACTTTCTTAAATTAATTTTAATTTTAATTAAAATTATTAAAGTGCCAAAATGTGTGAAAACCCAGAGCGAACTACCCTTCGAACTTGCGTGTTTTTTTTTTTGCTTCCTGTATATTTCCGCGAACTGATGTGATCGTATTCAATATATTCGTATCAACTGTCATAAATTTGTTTGCCAAGAAAGACTTGATTTATATCATTGTTATCACACATAAGCAATTTCGATTTCCGCTACTGCAAGTACACTAACTGCTATTTCCTGGGTTTTTTTTTTTAGTATAAAAATGAAAGCACTTTTGCGGGTCATAGTGCCGTTTGTGTCTGCGCTTAGAGCCTTTTGGCGATCAGCTTTTGTACATCATTTGTTAAGACAATAATCAATCTTCCATCGTCTTGTTTTTCACAACTGCATTCCGCGTTTCTGCGATACAATATCATTTATTTCATGGTTGAAGGTCCTTCGGTCACCAACTACCTAATTTTGTTATCTTTACTGTGAACAATTCACCTCGTTTTGTTATCGTGTTGTAGTATATGTAGTATAGTATATATACAAAAATAGTATATATACAAATATAATAAATATACACATAAAAAGATGTCATGGCGATTTAATCTCAACATAAGCCACCACCACAAACAAGCTACAAAAGCCCAGGTAGACTCCACAAAATCCAAAAAATTGACGCCACCATCACTTCCGAGCGTCTGCACACAAATGTTCTATCGAATCCAGTTTCCAAAGAAACAAGTTTATCCGCTTGTTACTATGTTGAGGTTGAATTTCATTAGCTTTCCAATTTTCTACAGTCTTCTCATTCTCTCCACGATGCCATATACGCAACCACACCTGCTACATTTTTTATTGTAATCAAGTCTGAGCGTACATGCTTAATTTATTAGTAGGTAGTGAGTCCGTTAATTCATGGTTACCACCTATCGCATAACAAATCAGTTAATCAGTTAAAAAAGATACGATCAGCCACCTTTTTGATAACGTTCCATGCATGCAGTGTTGATTTTTGGTAGCGTCATTTGCATGCAGTGTTGTATTTACAAGCCTTAGCACAACAGTATCCAATAGTTTCAGTAGCCAGCTAATAAAAATAGTAGAATATTAAAAAAATATCGATCCATACAGAAAGCAATGTCCTTCTTATAATTCCCTTTACTTAAAAGAATCGACCTAACAAAAAGGTTTGAGTGATATGATAGCGCAACTTAACAGGCTTCTATAAATACATAATTAATATTCTTAGCAAATGGAATTAAATCGAAATCACAACCTAGTTAGCTGCTTATATTAGACGCATTTTATAAAACATATCCACCGCTTTTCTCAACTCCAATCTTCTGGGTTTGTATACAAAAATTCAATGCTTGACAGCATTAATACACTGTAGTAAGTAATGGCTGTAGATATTAGTGGTGCATAGATATTCAGACATACCTACATTTGTTGCATTTCGCAGAAAGATTAGTGATATGGTAGGAATGCTGACTGGTGTAGGTGTATGTGCAGTTTGGTGCACCATGGTAGCAGTTTAAAACTTTCAAGGATAATTTCTACAGCCAAGACTACTTGAAGAGCATTATATTTACCTTTTGTTTTATCAGACATTTCTGCATTTATGGTTAAATAACCAGAACAGTAAAAACAAAACAAAAGTTTTCCAAGAAAAAATCATATAATACATACAGTCACTGTATTCATCATAAGAGGTCAAAATTTCGAACATAACGCGTTTGATATGCAACACGAAATACGGCGCAATTATTGGTGCAAATTACTTTTGTACATACGCGTGAAAGTGACATCCTGGAATATTAAAATTCTATGAAGAAGGTTGTTCTCCAGCGAAGCCTTTTCGCTTAATTGATTAGGTGCAGGAACGAAAGGGTTAAACTATAAACTAAGTTCACAACAATTAAAATACTGTAAAAAACTTTATAATTGTTGTTATCAACAACTTACACCGTTAAGCAGATATCGTGCAAATGTATAGCAAAATTAACTAGAGGTTTGACACTCAAATGAAACTATTAACGTAAGGGCAAGAAGAAAGTGTTACCTCAGTTGACATGGTATGCATCGAAGATTCACTCCGTGACGATAATAAATTTCTGACTTCAGGTAAATTCAAATGTTATTATATCTGCGGTTAGTGACGGCGTTTCTAACCAAACTTACTTTAATTGCTTTCATTACCTAATACTTTCAATTAAATTGAAGTTTACGAAACGTCAGTCTAACTATAAATTACAAGACAAGACTTCATAAACAACAACGAAAATAACAATAACGCCAGGCGTAATAACTTTAGATATAATGGACATCAATCGGTTTGAAACAACTGTTCCAATAAACGGAAACAATATTCAATACATGTTGTGTACAACAAACAAATATTTAGATAATAGTCTGAAACTTCTTTTTCTTATATAAACAGTGGAAGTTACTCAGACTATTTTATTTAATTTCATATATTAAAGCGTGCTTGAATGTCGGAACTTATTCGAAACAAATTTAGTACCGGGTTAAAAACGAAATTAAATATTTAAAATGCGATTGTACTTGATTTTCATATTTTTAAATCTAGTTTATCTGGTCCAAATAACATCACTTCCAGCAGTAACACCTCCAGAAAATAATGATTCGGTTCTTACTAAAATCAAAGCTTTCTTGCGCTTTCTCTTTAGGCCAGAGTCGGGCGTACGAAATCGTTTATTGTCTCAAATCGAACGAAATCCAAATACGCCTGTCTATGTAAACTATCATGATAAAGATGGCAAGGTATACAAGTTAAGTTTCCATACTTATACTAAAACTGAGAACAGCGAAGACAACGCGGAACAACTCATGTACGAATTCAATAATGAGGGGAATGAATATCCAAATAGAGGGCGCAGCGGAAATTTAGCAAGGATTAATTATGAATATGAAGAATATGAAAATGATCAAAGTAAAGATGATGATGGGCACAATAAATATGAACTGGAGAGCGATTATCAATATCATACGAAAATACAAGATGGAGAAGATAAACACCACGATGAAAATCGTGGTCGCCAATCAAATAGGGACGATGATTGTGATTATGAAAAGAAGCATAGCGAAGAAGCTAACGAAAAGAACGCTCGCAATCAACAGGAACATCACACCTTTAATTATGAACAAAGTTACCAATTTAATAAGAACAGCCAAGACGCGAATTTTGATTATGAAAATGACTATCGCACGCATGAGAATGGTCAAGATGGAGAAGATAACCATTTCAGAGATAACGAAAGTGGCGATAATGATCAATATTCGCGTAATACTTTCAATTATAAATATAATTACCAATATCGCAAGAATAAACGAGATAAAGGCAGCGAATATTCGACCGATAATGAAAATCGGGATCGTTCTCAAAGTCAAGATGATAACTTCAATCACCAAACTGGTTATGAAGGACGTGAAATTAAAGAAGATCAAGGAGACTACAATTCCAATGACAAAAAGAATGATGGCCACAACCAATATCACCAGGATAGCTTTCATTATAAGCACAATCATCAAGTTCGTACGATTAGACGAAATAAAGAAAATAAAAGATCTCCCCAAAGAGAGTATTTGAGTTATGAAAGTAACTATCAGAGACGTGAGAATAATCAGAATGAAGAAGATTACGATTACGAAATAGACGGAACTAGGCAGAAAAGGAAGAGGAACTCCAATTATGAAAGTAATCAAAATGGCGAAAGCAATAATTTCGAAAGTAAAAACATTCACCGGAACCAAGACGAAATT
>KK500073.1:0-18036 GCA_000688715.1 Glossina pallidipes
AACTCGACCAGAATCGGTCATATCTACTGTAGAAAGCAAACAGTCCGAGAAATCACCTGTTGATTCTAAAAAATCATCACGCGCTGCTTCTTTAGCAGAGAGTACTAAAGTAGATGACAAAGCAACTGAGACAACTCGACCAGAATCAGTAACATCTATCGCAGAAAGCAAGGAATCTGAAAAATCACCTGTTGGTTCTAAAAAATCGTCACGCGCTCCTTCTCTAGCAGAAAGTGTTAAAGAAGATCAAAAGCTAAGTGATAAAGGTGTATCCGAATTAGTAATTCCAAGTGCTGAAAGCAAAGAATCAAAGAAATCACCTGCCGAATCTAAACAATTGTCACCTGCTCCTTCCGTAGCAGAAAGTTTAAAAGAGGATGAAAAAGTGGGTGATCTAATTCGACCAGAATCAGCAATATCTACTGTAGAAAGCAAGGAGTCGGAGAAATCACCTGTTGATTCTAAAAAGTCATCACGCGCCGCTTCTGTAGCAGAGAGTACTAAAGAAGATGACAAAGCAACTGAGACAACTCGACCAGAATCAGTAACATCTACCGCAGAAAGCAAGGAATCTGAAAAATCACCTGTTGGTTCTAAAAAATCGTCACGCGCTCCTTCTCTAGCAGAAAGTGTTAAAGAAGATCAAAAGCTAAGTGATAAAGGTGTATCGGAATTAGTAATTCCAAGTGCTGAAAGCAAAGAATCACAGAAATCACCTGCCGAATCTAAGAAATTGTCACCTGCTGCTTCCGTAGCAGAAAGTTTAAAAGAGGATGACAAAGTAAGTGACCTAACGCGACCAGAATCAGCAATATCTACTGTAGAAAGCAAGGAATCCGATAAGTCACCTGTTGATTCTCAAAAATCATCACGCGCCGATTCTGTAGCAGAGAGTACTAAAGAAGATGACAAAGCAACTGAGAAAACTCGACCAGAATCAGTAACATCTATCGCAGAAAGCAAGGAATCTGAAAAATCACCTGTTGATTCTAAAAAATCATCACGCGCTGCTTCCGTAGCAGAGAGTACTAAAGAAGATGACAAAGCAACTGAGACAACTCGGCCAGAATCAGTACCGTCTATCGCAGAAAGTAAGGAATCTGAAAAATCACCTGTTGTTTCTAAAAGGTCGTCACGTGCCCCTTCTCTAGCAGAGAGTGTTAAAGAAGATGAAAAAATAACTGATAAAGCTGTATCGGAATTAGTAATTCCAAGTGCTGAAAGCAAAGAATCAAAGAAATCACCTGCCGAATCTAAGAAATTGTCACCTGCTGCTTCCGTAGCAGAAAGTTTAAAAGAGGATGAAAAAGTGAGCGATATAACTCGACCAGAATCAGTAACCTCGACTGCAGAAAGCAAGGAGTCAGAAAAATCACCTGTTGGTTCTAAAAAATCGTCGCGCGCCGCTTCTCTAGCAGAGAGTGTGAAAGAAGATGAAAAAATAACTGATAAAGCTGCATCAGAATCAGTAATTCCTGAAAGCAAAGAATCCCAGAAATCACCTGCCGAATCTAAAAAATTGTCACCCGCTGCTTCTGTAACAGAAAGTTTAAAAGAGGATGAAAAAGTGAGCGGACCAACTCGACCAGAACCGCTAGTATCTACTGCAGAAACCAAGGAGTCGGAGAAATCACCTGTTGCTTCTACAAAATCATCACGTGCTGCTTCTGTTGCAGAGAGTGCTAAAGAAGATGGCAAAGAAACTGAGAAACCCCGACCAGAATCAGTAACATCAACGGTGGAAAGCAAGCAACCTGAAAAATCACCTGTTGGTTCTAAAAAATCGTCACGCGCTCCTTCTCTGACAGAGAGTGTTAAAGAAGATGAAAAAATAAGTGATAAAGCTGCATCGGAATCAGTAATTCCAAGTGCTGAAAGCAAAGAATCAGAGAAATCACCTGCTGAAACTAAACAACTATCACCTGCTACTTCGGTAGCAGAAAGCGTTAAGGAAGATAGCAAAGTAAGTGACCTAACGCGACCAGAGTCAGTAATATCTACTGTAGAAAGCAAGGAATCTGAAAAATCACCTGTTGATTCTAAAAAATCCTCTCGCGCTGCTTCTATAGTTGGGGAAGATGAGAAAATAATTGATCAGATTAGACCAGAATCAGCAATATCTACCGCAGAAAGCAAGGAAAGTGAGAAATCACCTACCGACTCTAAAATACCATCACGTGCCCCTTCTATAGCAGAAAGTGTTAAAGAAGATGAGAAAGCAAGCGATCAAATTAAACGAGACCTAATAATACCTACTAAAGAGAGCAAGGAGCCGGAGAAGTCGCCTGTTGATTCTAAAACAACTTCACGTGCTGGATCTATAGCAGAAAGTATCAGAGAAGATGACAAAATTGGTGACCAAACTAGACCAGAATCAGCAGTATCTGCCGCAGAAAGCAAAGAGAGTGAGAAATCAACTATCGACTCTAAAATACAATCACGTGCGCCATCTATAGCAGAAAGTGTTAAAGAAGATGACAAAGTAAGTGATAAAACTAAACGAGACTCAATAATATCTATTGAAGAAAGCAAGTCTTCTGAAAAGTCGCCTGCCGAGTCTAAAAAATTATCTCCTGCTTTGCCTGTAACAGAAACAGTTAAACAGGATTACAAAGTAAGTGATCAAATTCGGCCACAGTCAGTAACGTCAAAGGAAGAAAGCAAGGAGTTTGAAAAATCACCTGCAGACTCTAAAATATCATCGCGCGCTCCTTCTGTGGCAGAAAGTGTTAAAGAAGATGAAAAAATAATTGATAAAGTTGTCCCGGAACTAACAATCCCTATTACTGACAGCAAAGAATCTCAGAAATCCCCTGCCGAATCTACAAAGTCATCACGTGCCCCTTCTGTAGCAGAAAGTTTTAAAGAAGATAGCAAAATAAGTGATCGAGACCAACCAGAATCAACAATATCTCCTGCAGAAAGCAGGAAGTCTGACAAATCGCCTACTGGCTCTGTAGCGGGTAGCGTTACAGACGATGGTAAAGTAACTGACGGAGCATCAGCAGAAGCAGCAATATCTGCCGTAAAATGCAAGGAAACTGAGAAATCACCTGTCGAGTCTACACAATTATCCCCTGCTGTTTCTGTAGCGGAAAGCATTAAAAAAGACGAAAAAGCAATCCCTGATCTTCGACGAGACTCGATCGTGTCTACTGCAGAAAGTAAGGAGTCTTCCCATTCTGCAAAATCATCACGCGCTGCTTCTGTAGCAGAGAGTATTAAAGAAGATGGCAAACCAACTGAGAAATCCCGACCGGAATCAAAAACGTATATCGCAGAAAGTAAGGAATCTGAAAAATCGTCTGTTGATTCTAAAGCAGAGAGCGTTAAGAAGGATGACAAAGCAGTAGAGAAAGCTCAACCGGAATCTGTGACAACTACTGAAGATAGCAAGGCATCTGAAAAATCACCAGTCGCGACTGAAACATCATCACGTTCCACATCCATAACAGAAAGTGCTGCAGAAGATGAGAAAATAAGTGATCGAGCTCGATCGGAATCAATAATACCTTCTGTTGGAAGCAAGGAGCCTGAAAAATCACCTCTTGACCCTAAACTCTTACCATCGTCTGTTTCTGTAGCGAAAAGTATTCAGGAAGGTGACAAAGTAACGGATAAAAGCCGGCTGGGATCAACAATATCGGCCGTAGAAAGCAAGGAGTCTGACAAACCCCTTACCGATTCTAAAAAATTGTCACCTGCTCCCTCTGTAACAGAAGGTTTTAAAGAAGATGGCAAAATAAGTGATCAACCTCGACCAGAATCGGTAATATCTACTGTAGAAAGCAAAGAATCTGAGAAGTCACCTGTCGAGTCTAAAAAATCATCGCGTGCTTCTTCTGTAACGGAAAGTGTTAAAGGAGATGACAAAATAAGTGAACAAGCACGACCTGAATCGGTAGCATCTACCGCAGAAAGCAAAAAGTCTGAGAAATCTCCTGTCGAGTCTAAAAAATTATCAGTTGCTGCTTCTGAAGCGGAAAGTATCAAAAAAGTCGACGATGTAGTCGATAAAACTCGACCAGAATCAGTAATATCTATAGCAGAAAGCAAAGAATCTGAGAAGTCACCTGTCGAGTCTAAAACATCATCGCGTGCTGCTTCTGTAGCGGAAAGTGCTAAAGGAGATGATAAAATAAGTGAACAAACACGACCTGAATCGGTAGCATCTACCGCAGAAAGCAAAAAGTCTGAGAAATCTTCTGTCGAGTCTAAAATGTCATCACCTGCTGCTTCAGCAGCACAAGGTACAAAAGAAGATGACAAGTCAATTGATCAATCTCGACCAGAATCCGTGATATCTACTACGGAAAGCAAGGAGTCTGAAAAATCACTTGCGGACTCTAAAAAATTATCGCCTGCTACTTCTGTGGCAGAAAGTATTAAACAAGAGGACAAAGTAAGTGATCAATCCCGTCCAGAATCAGTGATATCTACTATAGAAAGCAAGGCGTCTGAAAAATCACCAGCTGATTCTAGAAAATTGTCGCCTACTCTCTCTACGGCGGAAAGTGTTAAAGAAGATGACAGAACTAGTGATCAACCCCGTCCAAAATCAATAACATCTCCTGTAAAAAGTGAGGAAACTGAAAAATCATCTGCCGCGCCTAAAAAATTATCACCTGTAGCTTCAGTAGCACAAGATCTAAAAGGGGATGACAAATCAATTGATCGATCTCGACCAGAATCAGTGGTCTCTACTAAAGGAAGCAAAGAGTCTGAAAAATCCCCTGCCGATTCTAAACAATTATCGCCTACTACTTCTGCGGTGGAAATTGCTAAAGAAGATGACAAAGTAAGTGATCAAGCTCGACGAGCATCGATTATGTCTACGGCGGAAAGCAAAGAGGCTGAGAAATCGCCTACCGAGTCAAAAAAGTCGTCACGTGCTGCTTCCATAACAGAATGTGTTAAGGATGATGACAAAATAGTTGACCAAACTCAGCCGGAATCAAGAATATCTACTGCAGAATACAAAGAATCTAAAAAATCGCCTGCAGACTCTAAACAGTTATCACCTGCTTCTTCTGTAGTAGAAAGTGTAAAAGACGATAACAAAACAAGTGATCAAACTAAACGAGATTCAATAATATCTACCAAAGAAAGCATGGAGTCGGAGAAATCGCCTATAAGCTCCAAGAAATTATCACCTGCTACGTCCGTAGCGGAAAGTATTAAAGAAGATGACAAAATAAGTGAACAACCTCGACCAGAGTCGGTAATATCTACTGCAGGAAGCAAAGAATCTGAGAAGTCACCTGTCGAATCTAAAAAATCATCGCGTGCTGCTTCAGCAGCTGAAGGTGTAAAAGAAGATGACAAGTCGGCTGATCAATCTCGGTCAGAATCAGTGATATCTACTGCAGAAAGCAAGGGATCTGAAAAATCACCTTCCGATTCTAAAAAACTATCGCCTGCCACTTCCATAGCAGACAGTGTTAAGGACGGTGCTAAAGTAGATGTTCAAACTCGATCAGAATCAGCATCTCCCGTTGAAAGCAAGGACTTTGAAAAATCACCTGCTGATTCTAAAAAATTATCACCTACTATTTGTGTAGCAGAGTCAGTAACATCTACTGCACGGAGCAAAGAGACTGAGACTCCGGCGGAGCCTAAAAAATCATCACGTGCCGCTTCCATAGCAGAAAGTGTTAAAGAAGACGTCGAAGTAAGCGATCAACCCCGATCCGAATCAACGTCCCCTGTTGAAAGCAAAGAGAGTAGGAAATCACCAGATGATTCTAAAAAGACATCACATGGTGCTTCTATAGCGGAAAGTATTAAACGGGATGAGAAAGAAAGTGATCAAACTCGATCAGAATCGGTAACATCTACTATAGAGAGCAAGGAACCTAAGAAATCACCTATCGAAAGTGTTAAGGAAGATCAAAAATTACTTGAGAAATCTGTACAATCAACCCTAGAAAGCAAGCAATCTGAGAAAACTCTTATCGAAGTTAAGAAACCACTTCCTTCGTCTGAGACAAAAACTGCAAAGACAGATCAACTCACAAGTAAAGAATCATTAGTAAGTGTGGTAGTGTCTAAGAAATCTTTGATCCAGTCTGAGGGCCTACACAGTCCTGTACATGTACCTGAAGATGTTAAAGGGACTGAAAAAGCAACGGATCAAACCCGGTCGGAAACAACAGTATTTTCGTTAGAAAGTAAAGTATCCGAAAAGATGCAGGTTGATGTTTGCTTGAGAGAAGAGAAGGAAGTTACTGAGGAAAAAAAAAGTGAAACAGCAAGAAAAGAAGATAAGGACGTCAAGGAAGATGGCACAACAGCCGACCAACGGAAGCCTGATGTACCAACTGCAGATAGTAAAGGGGCTGAGGAGCCTAAAGAGGTATCAGGTTCACAAACAACCATTTGTAAACAAACGACTACCCTTGACACTCTTGCACGAGATACAGAACCTAAAGTAGCGTCAGATAAATGTAAAATTTCCGAATTACCACTTGAGATGAAAAGTTTTACAACTGAATTAAGAGAGACTCATATAACTACTATGGATTCACCAGAATTCAGTTTGAGTGAAACCGAAAGGGATAAGCCTACTTTACATGATATAAACGAAGAAGAAGAAAGACAAAAAGTGTCTCCGCTTATTGTATCGTCTAGTACCTTGCTCACTCAATCCATCGCACGTCCAATTTCACCGCGCGAGGAAGAAGTATTTAAGATAGTATCTAATGTTGCAAAGGTGTTAAAATCTGAAAAAGATATAAACGAAATAATACCAGATTTTGATGAAAAGCAACTAGAGGAAAAGCTGAAAACTATTAAAACCGTGGAACTACACAACATTAAAGATGTTACACTCAAAGCTGAGCTTGATTCGGACAAATCTTCTCCAGATTTCAAATCTGGTCCAGTTTCAATAGAAGAGAAAGATAAAATAGAAGAATCAGAAAAATCCCAATTCAAATTGTTGAAATCAGAAAAGTTATCTAAAGAACTTCAAAGCGAAGACTTGTTACTAAGTTCGCAACTGGATCATTCAACGGAATCGGATCTCACTACCACTGCAGAAGCAAGCAAAGAATTTACAACAATGAAAATAAAGAAAATCATTACCGAAACCTCATATATAACTACTTCCGAAATTAACACATTGACCACAAGCGATGACAAAAATGTCATTGCTTCAGAGGCTACCACAAAAACTGAGTTTTTAACACATGGTGAAGATTCCCAAATATATTCCGAGGAATGTTCTACGGAGTCTATAGTTAGCGAAATACAAGCATCAATGCAAGATAAAAGACAACCAGAAATTTCTGCAGAGCTTACAAAGCAGGCAGCTGCAGATACTGAAACTACAGTGAGCACTAAAGAAATTAGCTCAATAAGTAAGACGGAATCAGTCCGTCTAGGTGAATCTCTAGAACTCCATAAAGAATTAACAAGTAGTGGTCAAGAAAGTGAAATGCTGGATGATGCATCAACAAGTCAAGTCAAAGAAATTCGTTCCAAATCAATTGCCCCTATTATGCTTACTAGTATATATAAACCATCTGCAGATATTCAATTCGAGGAGGAAATAATTAGTCATCGTGACATAGAGGAATCATCGATACAGATAAAATCATCGCATAAACAATTAAAGGACGAAATTGCTAGTCAAAAATCTTCCAAAATAACTGTTCAGGCAGAGTCAATATCCCACACTCTTGACAAGGAAATCATGGATCGTAAAACTCCCCCCACAGCTCCAGTAAGTCCAGGTATATCCCGATCCTCTATAGGTGTGACTGCAAGTGTAACTGGGACTGTTAAAGCGATGTTAAGCGACAATATAATTGCTACAAATATTCCTAGCAGCGGTCCTTTGTCGCCTAAAGACGTCAGCGGGAAATCAAGTCCAGGAGCTTTAACATCAGAGAGTCAATCAATTCCAACACCTCTTGACCGCGAATCGGTCACTGAAACACCAGAGTCTTCGCCCAAACCTACTTCTCCCTTTCCTCAAGTTACCAAAGACGAACTTAAATCCGCTAATACATTCGCTTCAATGACTGCATCTCCAACTTCATTAGCATCCGTCTTGAAAAAAGATCAAGTTTCAGAAGCACTCCCTGATCTACATGAACTACGTGGTATTGGAAAAACTTCCGCCTTAAGTGGCAGCACTGAAAAAATAATAACGACTACAATCACCACTGTCACCAAAGTAATATCAGCTGATGGTAGAGAAATCGTAACCGAAGAAAAAACAATTACTACCACAGATTCCTCAGATCCAGAAGGTGAAAAAGTTACGGTAACTACTACAAGAACCACAAGTGAAAGCGACAAGAGCGATGTTATTTTGCCGAAAGAGGTAGCAATGCTAAGAAGTATTTACCGTTCCTCAACACCTGGAAGCGATGATGAGCGTGCTACAGGGGCGTACATAAGTGATGATGATGTTCCTGGTTCGCCAAGGAGCATTGCTTCCTCACATGGAGCTTGTTACGATCTTCAACGTTCTAGTTCTGGAATTAGCAAACGTTCGGACTTTGACGTTGATGACAGTCAAGATGATATACCACCTCAGTACGGTAGCGAAGAGCATTCAACCGCTCGTTCTGTCACCAGCAGTTTTAGTCACAAAATGTCTGATCCAATGAGCACTTCATATTATGGAGCACTGCCAGACACATTTGAAACAAAATCATCGGAACCAGTTGAACGCTTACACACTGATCACAAATTTTTAGACGAAGCTGACAAGGAATTTGAAAAAGCTCTAAAAGAGCATGTTGAAGTACGCGGAGCAGAAGTAATGTCATCAGTTACATCAAAGTATTCATATTCACCTTCCAAAGATGACGAAATAGAACAAAAAGTAACAGGTACTGAGCAACCAAAATTTCCCTTAACTGATGTACAAAAACTAGTGAAATCCAGCGAAGCGTGTTCGTCAACTCCTTTAAAAACGGAAACGGAAAAAGGCAAAAAAACTGAAAGCTCAACAGCTACAACAACTGCTATTAGTTCATCTCAATCAGAAGAAATAACATCTAAATCATCCTTGTCGAAAACAACCGACGATAAGCTGAAGGAATGGGGAAAACCCTTAGGCTTACCGTCGCCTGCCCCCGGACCAGTGGACGGAGACGTTCGCACTACCCCTAAAAGGGAAAGACGATTGGCTGCAACGAAGACCCGGCTTAATAATGAAAAGAATCTACGCAAACGTTCCGAGTCACCTCATAAAGGCAAAAAACCTTCTCCGGTCTATGTCGACCTAACCTACGTTCCTCACAATGGAAATTCTTATTACTCTCACGTGGATTTCTTCAAACGAGTCAGAGCTCGTTATTATGTATTTTCTGGTACCGAGCCCAGTCGCCAAGTATACGATGCTCTATTAGAGGCCAAGCAAACTTGGGAAGATAAAGAATTAGGTAACTCTTACTATTAAAATTAATTTAAACAAAAATCTCAAATAAAACTATTTCTTATTTTAGAAGTTACCATCATCCCAACATACGATACTGACGTTTTAGGTTATTGGGTAGCTGAAAATGAAGAACTGTTAGCTAAGTACCATATAGACCTTTCACCTTCAGCCTCTCGTTGCACAATCAATCTACAAGATCATGAAACTTCTTGCTCAGCCTATCGCCTAGAGTTCTAGGCCACGGGGATGTTTGTTGCGTTTACTGAAAATTAATATTATCTTCCATCTTAGTCATCACAACAAAATTTCTGTAGCACATTGCCATCTCTGAAATTTTAAACTATGAACGATTTCATGGTTTTTAGCTAAAAAGCTTGAAGGTCTGCGCACTCAATGCCTTAAGCTTTTAATTTGCAAAACTTTAAATCAAATAAACAAATCTAAATAAAGTTCGTTCTAACAATTATGTTGACATATTTTGAAAAGCGTTCAAGTATCCTATGATTCACATTTTTAGGTTCTTGTGATTACAGATGAATAAATTTTCATTGTTTCTCGATTCGTATGAACCTTCAAGATTGAAGTAAATTTAAAAAAAAAAAAAAGAAAAAACAATCGCTAATTGTATAAAACACACTAGACACTATACACTCACAAACTGATTCCATAAACTGAATCATTTGTAGATCAATCAACACATTAGGTCACTTACGCAGATCTCGATGAAAACTGATATCTGTCTAAGTTTACGCAGGTTTATAAACACGAACAGTCGTCTTCCCCTACGCGATTCGTTACGCGTTCCCTTCGCCATAACATGGATAGAGAGAAATTATGTATTAATGTGGGTTTTCATAAGCTATAGCGAAATGAAAAAGAATTCATAAGCGAAAAAAAAGCTATAATCGCCGGGAAATACATCTCAGCCTCAAGTAAACAAATATGCAAATAGCGTTTTGTTATTTTGAGGTTATCACGATCCGACTAATCGAATATATTTGCAAATGGCATTTTTGGATAGGAGTTGTTATCGAAAATATTCGAAAACTTTTGATTTTTTTTAATTGCGGAATTCAATACTGAATTCAGTTTCGAATTTCAATTTCCAATCGCATGCGCATGCGATGCGGCTACGAGAATACCAGTATTGAAAAGAGAGACGTAGTTATTAGCTCTAAGCATTAAGCTGATGTAGAGTTTTTTTATTTTGTTTTTTTTTTTATTTTTGCGGCCTAAATATGCATAATGGCCTTGCTGTTTAGTAAGCGCATAGAAAGCGATAATATGCGCTATACTTGTACTTGAAATTTCAAATTGTGATTGTGATTGAATACCTTTGCAATGCCATTCCGCACATGCATTCACTAATATCCACTAATATTTTGTCTAATTTTGTTATTTGTTATGATATTGGTAATGCCATCCATGCTAATAGCAGACGCCCGTATATATATTTTATTTGTGGTATAATACGTAAACACGTCAGCATGATATTTATCCATAAAAATTGCCCTGAAATGAGCTTAAAACTTATTGCCTTATGCCTTCTTAATAATGTACCTTTCAAAAATTTCTCTGCTTAAATAAATTCAAAAACCCCATTCCCCGAAAAATATATAAATCCCAAATAAAATAACACATGTATGTTGCAGCACTATTAGTTAAATGAAATCAAAATTTGAGATCATCAACTCAATATAGTTACCGTTCTTATCAACAAATTATTATCATGCTTAACTGTCAGATAGTGAAATACAAAAACCTAGCAATAAAAAAAAAATATATAAATAAACGAATTTGTGAAAAACCAACTAAAAAATGGCTTTTTAATGAAATATCACTTTTCACAGGCGCAGGGAAATCGAACAAATCGAACATTAAATTATACTCTTTTTTATAAAGAAACATTGAAATGTTTGATGAACAATGGACTCCGGGACATTTTCTTTTGCGAAATAGAGACAAGTGTTTAGTCAAATTCGCTTTCGCGTGCCTGTTTGCGTTGGGTTCCATAACTGATATGAAAAATTACTCTTAGTCAGAATACTTCTCGAAAAGAAACCAACGGAAAATAGTAATACGCCTGGCTACTTGGCTAACCGTGTGTTCGTAAAGAAATGAAGACAACTTTGCTGGGACCTTTGCTTGGAATCTATCCGTCCATGGATAATATAATTTTAGAAATTCTTTATTTAAACCGATATCGCGCTACGATCTGCGTAATTTCGTTTTTCTTTTTCCCAACAGAAGATTTAATTGAATTTTTTCACAGCCAACTTCACACTTAAGACGCATAATCATTATATATTTTGACAACTGATATAGCAAGGCTTAATTGATTTTACGCATTAGTACCAAAAATTGGCCCTCTTTCAAATATGGAAAGTCAAAAACAGCATTTTCTCTTCAAGCAAGAAAAAAATTATCCGATATGTGTCGAAAAGATATATTGACAGAGCCCCACTTGATTTGCAAAATTTCGATTCCGCAATTTTGATCTTTGATCTTGAATTGAATAAAAATACTGAACGTTTTGAAATTATTTATTGTTGACTCTGATGATCACTTCAAAGGATAAAAAACTTTTCATTATGAAGGGGTGAACTTAAGATTGCATTATTAGACCGTGAATCATCTGAGCTTTGAACAACTAATGTACAATAAGAAATCTTACTCCATTCCTTATCATTCATTAGAATAGCCCTTTAGACGATTCTACGGTCAAAACTGTTTGCGTATGTATGCCAAGCTAAACCATCTTGAATTAAGAACACGATATCGGAATCTCATAAAGTAATGAATGTGTCAGCGCAAGCAAATCTATGTAAAAGAAGTCACTACTACTTAAATGACTTTTTATAAACTTACCTCCAAGCCGATAAACAATATGAAAAAACATATATTATAGCTGATTAAAAAGTGCGCCAAATCGCAACTATTGTTATTTATTTTGTAACGATAGGATATGGATATGTAGGATAGGATATGACTCAAGGCTATCTGTAGGCGTTCGTTCCACAAAATTTATAATAAACTAAATAAATCTGCGTTATTTTTTTTGTTGAATTTTCTTTCCTTTATTATTCTTTAACAGTCAGACACAATTTTAGATTTAGATCGGACTTATAGCAAGAAAGATTGAGGATATAATTAGGTGCTCAAGTCACTTACCTGACAAAGAGAAGGTCCAATTTTCCACCTCCAGGCCGAGAATCAGTCAGCCAAAGACCCATCAAAGGGGGCAGTGCCTCATTGTCGCCGCTCTAGATGGGAAATGCTCTTCCCCGAACCAAATCTTCGTGAAGACTGCGGTAATTCGGGGATCTGGACCAGCAGGATAATTAAGGACAAGAAAAACAATAGGCCCAGTCCCACTTCGGGCTGAGGATTAGCCAGGGAAAGTCTATTACAGAATACAATATCTCACTGGGCTCGCTCTTGGCTGGATCAATTCGCCGTGAGGCAACATCTATTTCAGAATACAGTGCCTAGACGTTTTGAAAATGTTAATATAACTTACCTTTGAGTTCGCTGTCGCTGAACGAGACTGAAAACTGATTTATATTTACATGCGGCTTTTGCAGCCATTGGCTCATCGCACTTGCCACATTATGGTCAGGTGCCTATAGGTAGATAATTACTTAGCGTTGTGGTCGATATTTTAATTCGCGTATATGCTAACGTTAAGTTAAGAGGATAATTCACAAACTAGTCATGCCAAGAGGAAAATGACGATGACTAACAATTCAATGGTTGTGGGTTCAAATCTCAACTGTCGTGTAGTTTTCAATAAAAGCGATAGCCTTAGGTGCTAGTGTTTTAAGACTTTAGTATTAAAATTTATTTCTCTGGCTAAATTAATAATGATAATGTATTATGCTGAGAGAGTATTACGTTAGAATGAGAGCAAGAAAGGGACTTCTCTACTCTACTATTGAATATTGTTCTTCATATTCGTTTCTTACTGTTGTCAAGTGAATGAATTTGAGAAATTTTCATGACGTCTTATATGTATAAATAGTCTGATGTGTATGTATGTGCTTCTGACTGTGATTATTACGTGGAATTAGTTTACAATTCCAATTTGGCAAAACATGTTTTGTAATGAAATGTCTCGAAAGTAATGTTATTTAATATTTTTGCAAAAAAAGACGGTCTACACAATTTTGATGAGCACAATTGACAGTTGTATGCCTACAACCTACTGCTTTTGTTTACCTGTTTTGCCTAGTAGCAAGGATAAACTGCTACTGTGACGCCAAATAAATTACATCAATGGATATGTATATATATCATATCAATCAATAAGTCTCCGGTCTAACTCGCATTTTTTGCAATTTCGTCATTCAGAGGCACGTATAATGGTACGCAATATTCACCATTGATCCCTTCTCCCTTTTCAAAATAGTCGATGAATATTATATTATGTCCATCCCAAAATGCGGTCGCCACAACCTCCCACTCCACTTATGCTTTTTTGATCACTTTGGATGCTTTTCGTTTATTGCTGTCCACTCGGCTAATTCTCGATTGGAGTTTGGAGTGTAGTGATGATTCTATGTTTCAAACGTCTAAATGGCTCCCATACGTTGTAATTTTTGGTCAGAGTGATCAAACGCGGCTACCAGTGCGAACAGACCTTTCTCTTTAACTGTGTTCATCCAAAATGGTGGACCGCTTGCTTTCTGATATCTTTAGGATCTCAACTATTTCACGCAACTTCTCTTTTCGGTCTTCCAAAACAATTTTAGCGCACTTTCTTTATGTTTTCTGAAACAATTGTCGAGTTCGGGCGACCAGAGCATTCAGTGTCATCGGTGTCCAAGCGACTTTGTTTAAATAAGATTAGAAAGTCATCCCCAAATTTCGTACTATCCAAAAATCATATGAGTCTATCAACAGTGTTGCCATATATCTGTGTCAGACCGGAGATTTATTGAATGATATGATGAATGCTGATACATATATGGTAAAGCAATTTATGCCTCTGTCTATATAAACTATGGCATGAATACCTTTTTACAAAATGAATACGTCTTCTATGAACGCAGGACTATTGTTGGTGTAGGTAAACAAGGCAATATAAGTATATATATGTGCAAAAGGCAGTATATGAATACGGTGAAGTGATTATTGGCATATACTTGTACAAACGTGCACCATATGTGTAAGAAAATAATTGTTTACGAGTACTGTAAGGGCACTTGCGTGTGTTAAAAATAGTCTGAAATGCAACTAAAGGCAACGCACACTCACTGAATTTGGCTTTTATATACAATAAGAAGCGAAGAGGCTTCAGTAAGGGAGCAGTTGATGCCCTACAACCTTTGGCTCATATCCCCACTTAAACTAGATTACAGCGCATTAGGTGTGCACCAATGTTCTGCCGATCGTAAAAATTAACATATCGGCTTAAAATTTCTCAAAAACAAAGTGAGTGAATTAACTCAAAGGATATACGCGCAGTCCAACTTAAACTGAGAACAATTCGGTTTTCAAGAACGAAAAAAAGTGGACTTCTTGCTCATTAGTCATATACTTCAACGAATCCATCTGTCCCTTTACAAAAATGGAAAAAATTGACCACGCCTACCCAATATTACAGTGTATCAAAATGTAATTCTTTTTTCAATATCTTTGTAATACGGCGCAAGCAAGCGTCAAAAACCCCATAAAATATATGAATTCTTGACCAGTTTCGGAAAACATCTAAGAATGTCTGTCTGCCCAACTGTCTAACATCTGTGATTCCTCCCCGTTCACCAAAAAGAAGATATCGGCTACACATTTGCAAAAGAGTTTGAAAATGATTCAACTGGTCACAAAACACGCCTACAAAACCCATAAGCGCCAGCAACAAAAACCATGAACACGTTTGCTTCCCACGATTTTGCATGGCACACACCATATAAGTTTCTCCATTTTAGTTCTGAAAATAGAAGAATTCAGCCGCGTCCCCTCAATATTATATAATGTAATAATTTAGTTCCTTTCCTTTTTTTTAATCGTCCTTAGAATGACGGTAATTGGTATGAAAGATTCGATTACGACCGAATATGATTTTACTACTTGCTTATATTTCTAATCAGCATCGTACTTTATCGACAGTTGTTAAGTTGGATATGAAAATCGAATATTATAGTTTATTGAATGCCCTACACTACCATTCCACTTAATAATGTTATTGCTATAACGACTTTTCAAAATAAGTCATTATAGGGGAAGTGAAGATTTGAACCTGTTCCAAAGATATCGCTGCAACTCTGTTTAAAAGACAGAAAAAATGTTATATTCAGCATCCTTTCGGTCGCATTATCCGCATATCTGCAACAGATGTTAAGTCGCAACTAGCTTCGGATACATGGCGATTTAGCTTTTGTAAATGTCGATGACTTCACCTTTTGTGAACGGTGACGCATTCTTCCAACACCAATTTTATCGTACCGCGGCTTGGTAAATGAATGGCGCTAGGTATACAGCATTCGGCCCAAGCCGAAAATATCAAGATTAATTTTTTTTTTTTTTTTTTTCATAATATAGATTCATGCCATATTCATTTAAAAATGGGTCTCCGGATTTGTTTAAAAATTGAATTCTGGAAAATCAAATTTGTGCCAGTAATACGAAAAATCTTTCTGAATAAAGTTATTGAAGGTTCATGATTTATCGGAGTGAGCCAATGCTCCAACATAACCCTAAAGTAAAAACTCCAACAGGGTTATACCGCATAATCTTTGCGGCAAGCTTTGTGAGCTGAGGCATTTTTGTAGTCTACGTGGTCTTTGAACACTTCCTGTAATAAATTAATGTTCTCACAAAATGTACACCACGTTGCAAGCTTTTGTTGAAGCCGCATATCGTCCAAGTCAAAAACTTCTAATTCTTGCGGGGAGAGAGTAACTCCAATTACACTTGCGTATTAAAAAATGACATTTTCAGCGCAGTCAGATGAGCTAACTAGGATAAATATAAAATTATTCCCTTCCTTTTTTGATCGCCTTTACTCAGTTGACTAATTTTGAATGGTTTAGCCCAATCACGCGTTTTAATTCCATTGCTTCTGGATACAATAATTTGTTGTTCTTGAATGAGTTGAATTAATCGTCTGGGAAGATTAAAGATGATTTGTTAGCAATCAAAGCATTAATTCATATGGCGTCAATCCGATGTTTGCCACTTTTTGTGCAGCTTCACTTATCGAGCATCTTTTTGTATCCAGTCTTGTCTGAAGGGTTTAACACTTACTTAAACGAATTTCATGTTCTTAAAAACAAAACAGATTTCAAAAAAAGTTTTATTTTAAAAAATTTTGAATATGAAACCGAAAACATAATAAAACAATGCAGCACACAATAGAACGTAAAAGTATGTCCAAAATCCTCTAGTAATGGCAAGAATGCCTGGACACATTTCTATCCAGACAGAAATTTAAAGAGTTCAATAGCCAAAGCAACGTGGAGTGCATCCTTTGCGGAAAAAATTTCATTCATTTGGAGAAATATCATAAGGTTTGTCGTGAGGAAACTGAACGTATGGTTGCCGATGCGATGAATTTGTTGAAGTGAAATAATAAATAAAATAAAAATGATAACGCAATTAATTGGTTTTTGTAAATTGTATACTTTTTCTTTCCTCTTAATCCGCCTCGCAAGTCAATCATTATTAATAATAAATACACGCTCAAGTATGTGTGTAGAGCTACGATTATTTGTAACATTTTATGTATTTGACTTCAACTTAACATATCGAATGCTTGTAATTATATAATTTGCTTCAAAATATAATTTTTAATTTTTTTTAATAATAAATAAGTGATAATATAATTTAAATCAATTAAAGGTGTTACACACATATTGTTCGCAAAAAAGGCTCAAACAAAGGTGCGAGATGTTTATAAAAAAAAAAAATTCAAATAAAATCCTTAAGATAAGTAAATGTTCACAGTTGAATGTATTATTAACTAATCTTTATTAACTATTCTACATTTTAAGTTCATTTGTTTTGAAACATTATAATTCTTCAGTTATGGAATGCACAAATACAACTATCTTGCAACTTGTAACACCTAAATATTTCATATAAATTTTTATAATTGTAAATATTCAATGAAAATTGAAATTTAATTTATTCTAATAAATCTGATAATTGAATCAAATTTGACATCCGAATACCAACTTTTGCATAATGTATCCCCGTTTGTTTACTCACGTCTGAATATGTTTGTATATTTTGGAAAAAAAAATTACTCGATACAAAACAATTTAAAATGTTTATTCGCTTTACGCGAATTTTAAAGACCCACCACCTCAACGTTTTGCTCTTTCTTGTTTTTTGTCTACATGATTTTCAGTTTCAATTTTCGTGCGCCTCAATATTATTGCAGAAAATGTTGGCCTCTTTTAAATGTTAATGTTTGGAATTGATACGCATACACATGCAAAGTTTGACCTTTCCATCGCAATTCTTACCACTAAGAGTTGCAACCGCAGACGACAAGCGGACATAAATAATAAATCAGCATCTCATGCTTGTCGAACATATATATATATATATATATATGTATGTATATATATGTAAATATATATATATATATATGTAAATATATATATATATATATGTAAATATATATATATATATAT
>KK500073.1:18136-285762 GCA_000688715.1 Glossina pallidipes
TATATATATATATATATATATATATATATATATATATGTAAATATATATATATATATATATATATATATGTAAATATATATACTTTGTGAAATCTCTAATGTGAAAATGGATTTCTGAGCGATACGGGAATTAAAATATAAAATTGTTAAGTCCCCTTCTTACTGGTAATGGGTATATACGATAGTTTATCGTTAACAAGGGTCTTTCTTATATTTATTTATGTGATACAATTGATTTCTTTAATTATACGCCTTGTGGGATTATGACACTTACTTTGCATCACCAGTTGAAGCTGGGGAAGCTGAAAGAGCCATTTTTGAAAGCGTAGCCAAAGAACGCTTTTGAAATGTTTGAGAACCATTGCTGTTACTAGTATCGGAGAAAAGTTTTCGGAAACTAATTACAAAAAGAAAAGAAAAGAGTTTTATAAAAGCATACACATGCATTATATAAGAAATTATCGTCAAGACATAGCTTACAATTTTCGAATGCCCGATTCGCTTGATTTCTTCCAAGGTGCATCATCGGGTTCATAGGGTAGAGGACCTTGAACGGGTGCGTCGTGTTCAAAATGGCTATAAATGGCGACAATATTTCGGTATAATTTGTTGCGTCAAATACTTTAATAACTTACGAGTCTATGAGATCGCTTGTATGTTTCAGTTCATCATCACCGCCATCTTCTTTTATATCACCATCATCGTCAGAATTAGGAAATTTTGAGGAAATCTTACTTGGTTTTAAGGTCTGCAATTCTTCATTCAAATTCTGTATAATAGTTAACAGTTCGTCACGTTCATTTATTAGCTCTTTCAGTTCACGAGTGGTGTAACGTGGTCGGTTTGGATCATTAGAAGTATCATCTTGTGACATAACCAGATCTTCCTTTTCTTTCTCAGCCAAGCCAAGACGTTTCCGTAAATTATTAATTTCCCTGTATTGATCCTGAAGTTGAGCTAGAAAATCCGCTCGTTCTTCGCACAACGTTTTAACTTGAGTTTGAAGCATTGTACAGCGGCGACGTGTATCTCTTCCAGAAGATTTCAAACGTTCCAATTGTATAGTCATCTGTAAATAAACCAGTGTTCAGATATGCCATATTCCTGACTTGCATGGAAATATTAAACTTACATGCTCATTTTCCTGATATTTTTCCTGCAATTCTCTCTCCTTCTCTTTAAGGTCGTCTCGTTGTCGATAAATTTGTTCTTTCAATCTCTGCAGTACTTGAGTATCGCTCAGAGCGGCATGTAATTCATTGTTCGTTATACTAATAATACTTTCCGTGAGACTGGCACCCAAGCCAGAAGATTGAGCAGACGCAGATTGT
This sequence comes from Glossina pallidipes, assembly GCA_000688715.1. Lineage (NCBI taxonomy): Eukaryota > Metazoa > Arthropoda > Insecta > Diptera > Glossinidae > Glossina > Glossina pallidipes. The sequence goes on from KK500073.1 coordinate 19,468, forward strand.
AAATCTTCAGTTTGCTTGACAAGTCGCTTGTTCTCTTCCTGCAGTGAAGAAACCAAGTCTGCCAAATCATTAGTTTCCGTACGCCATTGTTCTTCAATCATTTCCAATTCCTTTTCAAAACGTCTCCGAAATTCGGCCTTTTCCAATTTTTCGCTTTCAAGTTGGGTAATTTTATCTCTTAGCTCTTGCATTGTAACATTTTCTCGTTCATTTTTAGTAGCTAAAGCTTCCAATAATTCTAAAGTGTTAATTATTCTCGGCATTAATCCTGTCACAGCTTCGGTACCAAATCGGTCTATGATTCGTTCATATTCTTTGCCTATGTCGGATGCTAAATCATACACATCAACAACACCGATGTCATCAACATTCACCATCACCATTTCACCCATCTCATTGAAGTGAAAGCCTGGCATACGTTTGGCTGTTTTCTTTGTGCCTTTAGGTATTTAAAAAAAATTTGTCGATGCTTCTTCAAAGAGTTCCTTATACTCTTCAATTTTTATTAAAATAAATTATTTTACAATGTTTTCCTTCAAATTTCTCTGTCGCGTACGCGTACAGAAGCGAATCTTTTATTAATAAAATCGCACGAACAATTCATTAGAAAATTTCGATGTAGTTATAATTTTACTGCATGTACATATGTATTTATATATAAACAAAATTATGTATAATTTTTCCCTTTTTGTTGTATAAGGGAGAGGATGTGATGTGAGATGTGACCGATATATTTTCTACTGACCAACTATACTTTAATTAAAATGAAGAGCATGACAGTAGAAATCTAACATAACTACAAATGTAATTCTCAACATTTATTAAAATAACAGACAACAAAACATTGCTGTTATAATATTTTTAATCAAATGTCAAACAGTCTGTTAAATGGCAGCACCAACGTATTGCATTCTGTTAAATGGCATGACACAACGTGTTGTATTCTGTTCAAGCACATAATTTAACATTTATTTCGTTTTTTTTCTTCTCGCCTATGAAGTGTTTATTAAACCGCTCAACATTTTTTGCAGCACTCTTACTAAAGATATAACTCATATAACTAATACCTAAATAGCGGGGTAACACAACTCTGGCAAGTTTGACCATAGCTTATATGCAAAACTTACTAATGCTACATATATATTTCTCTTGCGTCAGATTTTTGCCCATGTGTATACATGTATATATATATATATATGCAGAAAAAGCTAAATTGCATGTAATACCATATAGTTATTGCCCAGAAATTCGTTAATTATAAATGAAAAGTAAAATACCATTTAAGGTAAAGCAGAAAAAGTGCAGAAAAGTGTGAAATGTTTATTCAAAATGTTTGCAATAAAGGGACATATGTTCTCATTTTTCATATATTCATTAAAACCAAGCATTTTTGAGTTTGTGTTATTCTACTTGCATTATATGTAATATCAATTGAACATAATGCCATCCAATAAAGGTTAGCATTTTTGCGGTTTCACTTCGCTGACGATTCGTTTGTAATTGTGTTTTCGACTCTCGTCAAATTTGTATGTTTGCTGTTTTTGCGAAAGATATTCAAAACTTTCATTCGTATTGGAATTGAACTGTATGGAACTGCCTGTGCATCCCAGAAATTCAGAACCAGTCCTGAAAATTTTATTTTCGATACTAGGCGCTTGACTCGCCGCAAATTTAAGCATCCTGTTATGCAAGAACGCATTACATATAATAAAGTAAAGATACAAATTAAAAGTTAAAGTGAATTATCTTTGTACAGGAATTTTATGGTTTGATTTCATCTAAAAGTCGGATTCGCCAGCTATTTTCATTATTTATATCCAATGATTTGCTAACTGTCGTTGAATCGACGCAGATGATCAAAGGAACAAGGGAGGCGGCCATCGTTTGATAAGTATAAGGATTCCTTGAAATTCTCGTATTGCATTTCGAAAAGCGCACGTGCAATGTGTCAGTTGTTTTCTGCTTTTTCTGCTTGTTTGTTGTCATGTTAAAAGCAAGTTTTTTTTTGGTTTATTAAGATTACCTGGACTAAGCCAATAAGAAATGTGGCGTATATGTTTTTATTTATAAAAAAGCAAAGAGAATAATGTATCTGATTATACAGATACAGACTGCGACACAAGTGACATTAAAACAAAGCGAAGAAAGGAAGGCACACACAAAATCTAGTGAGAAGGTTGAAGTCTTATTCTGTAGGTTTTTTTTTCCACTTTTGCTCTTTCCTATTTATTTTATAATGCTCCTTGCATTCTTTTCCGCAGAAATACAATTCATTTCTCATGGCTTCCATCGGAAAAAGCGTTTTGCAAAGGAATTTTCACAGTTGTGATAACCATCTGAGAGGCGAAGATTTAGATAAACGATCAATTATGTGTTCTTCCCTTCCAAAATGAAAAGAACAAAAAACATAATTACATATATATATATACATATATAAATAATTAACATACATAGCTTGTCGCATTCGACTTTCCAAGTTCTTTTGTGTAATATCCATATCAATAGTATTCTAAGAAAAAAATTAACCAACTACGTAATGACGCCTACCATAATTAATCACTTGTAACTTTGTATGGGCATGGCCGATTTTTTCCATTTTTGCATATAGTATTATATAGAGGTTTTCGCAAAGTAAATGTGAAAAATTGCAGTCTTCAAGCTTTCATAATTTGTGGATAATGAAAAAAATTCCATAAATTTTTGTTTAGAAAAACCAAGATATGTTCAGTTTACGCTTCACTGCGCGCTTGTGCTATGACCACCTTGACTCATTTTCAATACCACCCTGCGTGCAAAAACTTCCAATGTTCCTACCAGATTTGAAATCGACATCTTCATGGTTGCGACCAAAAGAATGTCAACAGCACACACTACATCGACATACAGACGGACAAGCATAGCTTATAAAATTTATGAAAATATCTGGTAAATGTTACGTCAAGTTATGCCTAAACTGGCGATTGTAGAATTTCGGAAAGTGTGACATCGGATGAGACGATGAAGGCAGTCGCCGATTGTTTATATGCTTGACTATGTAGGATTTTATTCCTTCACATCGCGCATTCACTATAATTCGATCACTTTGCAACGTTGCCACTTGAACGATAGTTGCCCATAATGCCTGTTTGAGGTTGATCTTCGCATGGTATCTAACATCATTGATATCACGCTTAAGGAATGGAGGCGGCTTATTCTTGATGATGAGTATTATACCTGGAAGTCTTTTTCCGCAAGCTTGATCACTTTCTTCTTTAAAAGTTACTTTAGTATCCGATTTCCTGTAATATTAAAAATGTTCTCTTTGCGGGTTTGGCCAGTTGCAATTGACATTAGTGTGATTCTCATTTTTTTTTTACGCTTCTCTGATCAACCTCTTACAGAGACATATCCAGGTCGAATTCGGTAAAAAAATCTAAAAATTTTCATTTCCGATTTGACGGAGCATTAAGTGACTATGAACGAAATGCAGAACCCGAATCATCCTGATGAATCACTTCAAATATGAATGGGAGGACTGCAGCAAACAACAAAATTGTTGCGTTTTCATTATTCAAATGCTTGAACTCGTCGCAATGGTCGTTAGGCGATAGGAAATATTGCGAAACCAATTAGCAATCCATATCAGTGTTGGTAAGCAATGTTCGTATGAAAAGTGTTGAAGTTATACTACATAGCAAAGATCATTCTTTGCATTCCCTTGCATACTTTTCCTTAACACATTCGTTAAAATATAATTATGATGCTAACTAAGAATCATACTCTGGAAAAAATGCACGGATCATTAAAGTCTTCTTTAATGAAAAGCAATTTTTCGTATGGTTGCCTATGTAATCACATGTTTATACATACGAAAAAATATATTGTTCCATTCTAAATGTTCCGTGTTTTTTCTTTTAACAAATCAATACAAAAACGTTTTCCCATTTCTTGACTTGAGTGTATCTCCCATGCTCATTAACTAAAATAATAGAAGTATTTAGAGTTGCTTTAGTAATACGAAGGTTTTTCCAATTTTTTTAACACGAAGCGTAGCTGCGAACATATAGAAGTGAAGGGTGCTAATAGGATATATTTTATTATTATTATTATTATAAATTTAGCCAGAGAATAAATTCTAAGACTAAAGTCTTAAAGCACTAGCACCTAAGGCTTTCGGCTTTATTTCTTTTAATATTATTATTATTATTATTAAAAACTCTATATTTTATTTGAATATGTTTTTCTATTTCAAAGACTCTTCGATCTTGTAGCAAATAGGTTGTCTGAATATACATACATCTTTGAACATTTCATTCAAAAAAGAAAAGAACGCTTGCTCTAATTGTCTTACAAACAAGAACAAGACCATCAGTTGTTATTAAAGTGAATACATTCCTGTTATTGCTCTGTTTGGCGCAAAAAACGTAGACGGAAGCACAACGAGTAAATTTCTTTAAAGAATATTTCATTTAAGAAAAACTGAAGAAATATTTCCATGAAAATTAGTTAGATTGGTTTGCATAATGAGTTCTAAATCAGGAAGAGGACGCACTACGAGAAAAAGTGATAAAAATAAAAGGCAAACTAATACGGCGCCTAGATTCAAAAATAAAAACAAACACCGAACAATTACTAATGCCGAAAGTGACACGGAATTTAGTATAGTGGACGTTACTGGATTCGATTCCGATGAAGAAGCAACAGTTTCACTGTCAACATTAAGGCTTTCAGACAATAAGGGAGATCCTAAAACATCTTTACATGAGGGCGGTAATAAGATTACCGAGAAGAAAGATTCACTGGAGAGTGTTGATGAGGTAATGGACGTTATACTACCCACAAAACCCCGTTCGGACGATTTAGAATTGCTGGAAGAAGAAGTTGGAGTTAGTGGTAAAGTGTTATTCGGCTTCAACACACCGAAAAAGAAAAATAGCATGGCATTGGCTGCCTTAAGCACGCCTAGTGCCCAATACGCACCTAGTACTCCTAAGTCGAGAGCGAAACATCCGGCCAGTATACCTAAAACGCCGGCATCAACATCAAAAGCAACTCGTAAATCTTTGTTAGTCCCGAAAACTCCTTCACATATTAGAAATAGAGTTAAAAGACGTAAGTTTTTAATTTTGATTTTTTCTTGCAAGTTACTAGATTTTTTTTTTTTTAATCGAAATGCGCAGATATAACTAAGGTTTTGGACGATAGTACCGGCAGCGATTTTTCCGTAGATGATAGCGAATTTGAGCCTTCCGACACTGAATCCAGTAGTGGTAAAGAAGACTCTTCTGCAACGGATGATGTTCCCAAAACTCCCTCTAAAAACAAAAAAGCTTTCCCTGTTATGATACCAGTGCTACCGAAAACACCGTCAGCTTTACGTTCACGCTCCGCTTTAGCTAAGGTTAAAACTCCTGATTATATACCCGAAAGTGACGAGTACTTTCAAAAATACTCCAGCAGTAAAATTCACACCTCCGATCATACCTTAGATCGTTTGAAAAATCCTCGCTTATCTACCGATCGTTTATTTTCTTTGCTATCTGATATGAAACTTTCTGCCGAACATGAACAATCGATAAACGACATGATCGCAGAGTATAAAACCTATTTTACAAAATGGTTTTACTTACTGCATGAAGGCTTTAATTTGTTAGTGTATGGTTTGGGCTCAAAGCGCCAATTGCTGCTGTCGTTTCATAGAGAAATCTTAGCTGAACAACCAGTTGTGGTAATAAATGGTTTCTTTCCTAGTCTAACTTTGAAAGATATCTTAGACAGTATTGCAAATAATATCTTAGATCTAGGCATCAGTCCAACTAACCCTCGTGAGACAGTAGATATGATAGAAGAGGAATTTGCTTTAATACCTGAAACGCATTTGTATCTCATAATACATAACTTGGATGGTCCGATGTTACGAAATAATAGAAGTCAGGCTATTTTATCAAGATTGGCTAAAGTACCAAACATTCACTTATTAGCCTCTATCGATCACATCAATACACCATTATGTAAGACACTTATTAGATATTCCAAACTTAATTATTAAATTTTCGCCTTGTTTTTGTGCTTACATAGTATGGGATAACACGAAACTTAGTAATTTTAATTTCACATGGTGGGATTGCACGACCATGTTACCTTATAAAGATGAAACGGCGTACGAAAATTCAATGCTAGTACAATGCACTGGCGAGTTGGCCTTGTCCTCGTTGCGCAGTGTTTTCTTATCGCTAACGGCAAATTCGAAAAGCGTTTATATGATTATTGTGAAGCATCAATTAAAAAACAAGGCAACCACTAATTACCAAGGTACTTGAAAATTTTCAAATTAAATTAATATAGCAAAATGTTTTCACATATCGGGCTTAGAATCGACTTGGGATCTCATGCGTCGTGCAAAGAGAGTAAACAAAATTAATATAACCTTATATATGTACTTAATATAGGAATGAAAACCTTTTATCCCCACCATCGAATGATAAAAATTGGTACTGAATTTGTCTTTCCGTTGATTACACGGAAAAATTTCCCTTACATGCTTCATAACATATGTATACTTAATCGACAAACAATCCCAAGTTGCAGCGCTACGCCAAGCGACTTTAGAATCGGCCTGTCCATCCACCGATGTCCGATTCATAAGACATATTGAATTACATGAAAGCTCAAGGAAATTATTTGTGATTTACATATACATACGTTGTGCACTCGCCATCAAGATATGCACAACCATATAAAAATTCCTTTTGTTCCAAAACTAGTAACACGTAGAAATCATAAAATGCGAGTCTTAACGGGATTAATCATATCCGCCTATTTTTGATAATGGAACTATCAAGTCTGAAAAATGTAAATAGAAGAAGGTGGCTTATGGGCTTCTTGCGGAATTCCGCAAATCAATTTCGAACACTTTTTTTTTTTTTTTGTTTGTTTGTTGGATGGAGATGGACCAAGCCAATAGATTTGTGGCTTTATAACTTTCTTTTTAAGTACATTTGCTTTACTTTAAGAACTATATAAAATATTTATTGTCCATTTTTTTATTCCCTTTCCTTTAGGCATGCCTTTTAAAGATTTGTATTGGAGCTGCCGCGAGTCATTTTTAGTTAGTTCGGATTTAGTGTTGCGTGCTCAGCTCACCGAATTTTTAGATCATAAATTGGTAAAATCGAAACGCAGTGTTGATGGAACCGAACAGCTAATCATTCCTATTGATTCGTCTCTATTGCAACAATTTTTGGATGAACAAGAAAAACCATGACTTGTAATATTTGCAAAATATGTCACTGTTTCATTCTATTTTAATTTAAGCTGGTTTTTTCTATTTACATAAAATTTCTTTCTTTATTAGTGCGTACGTTGTTTACATTTCAACATTGATCCATTTTTGTCAAACTTTTCCTTCGATCGCTGTGAATTATTATCATTACACTTTATCAAGACTGCAATTTTCTCCTCATTGATGTTGTAGAGAAAAAAAAAAACGGGAAAAATTAGCTTTTGTTTTTTTATTTAAAGAGAAAACTAATTACAGATTCGTTTGGGGGCTCCTTCTTTGCTCTGGACACTGCATACGGGCTTTATTTCCGACAGTGTCAATCTAATGGACAGTTGCCTAGTGTACCATGTCTAAATGAGCTTTTGATAGTTCCTCAGCATTCACGTTTTTCGCTTTCACAAAACGCATCGGTTTTATCCTTCTTGTGGAGTATTTTCTTGCAAATAATACACAATTGTAGGATATACGAACAGCTTTTGCGAATCTTCTCGTTATCCATGTGTTTCTATAGTAAGAAATAAGTGTCTGTATTAAAAAGTAATTATAAACAATATATTACTATATGTTACCAAAGGATGAGGGGTATATTCGTTTTGTCAAAACGTTTGCAACACTCAAAAGGAAACATAAGAAATCCTACAAAGTGTATATATATTCTCGATCAGCATCAAATTCTAAATCGATTGAAGCGTGACCGTCTGTGTAGAGCCTGTTGTAAACATTCTTCTGGCCGTAAAAATGAAGCTGTCGACTTCAAAGTAAAGTTCTTGCATGTAGGTTAGTATTGAAATTGGGCAAAATCGGCTAAGAGCACGCCCACAGTATCACGTAAGCTAAGGACAATTCTGTTTTTCAAAAGGAATATAAAATTGGTTTTTGCTTATTACTCATAAATTATAAAAGATAAATCTACAAAAATTTGAACGCATATTTTGTGGGCGATGCTGTAGTACCTGTACAAAAATAAAAAAAATTGACTACGCCTACCCAATGTATATCAAAATTTAATTTTTTTTTCAATACCTTCATAATAAATTTGAAATGCACCTAAGCGTGTCCATTTGTCTGTCTGCGCAATTGTGTGGTTTTGTGGTAAACATTCTCCCGTCAACGAAAATGAAGATATCACCTACAAATTTGCAAAAGAATTTGGAATTAACGTAAACTTTTCAAAGGGCACGCCTACAACGCCCATATGTCTATACGACAAAAAAAAAAAATTTTAAAAAATCAGCTGCAACCACTCGATATTATAGAGCATGGAAATTTAATTCTTTTCTCTTTTTTTAGGATAACGGTGATGAGTATAAAATGGGTCATGACGGAATATAATTTTCTTAGTTGTTTTTACCTTGTTTTCTTTTTTTTTTTTTGAATCGAAATTGATAACAGCATAACAATGAATGTTCCCTGTTATGTGCAATAAATAGTTGAAATAAAATTTTCTTTTTAGAATTCTATTAAAAAATTCTATGGAAATTGTTTTTTTTTTTTTTATGTTCGACAATAAAATATTTTTTTTTTCTTATATATCGTTATACTCTCCTGTAAGATATATAATGCATTTGCTATTTTTTTGTTGCTCCCGTAAAGCAGGCATATGAAAATTTCTAATTTCAAATCCCAGTTTTTTCAAATTGGGAAAAGATCTTAAATACTTTTAAGAACATGAGAAATTGATTTTACACTATTTCTATATGAAACGTTTGCAGATAGCTGTGTTTTAAAGTGAATATGCGCTATGGCATACATATAACCGTATGTGTAGGAGAAAACCCAAAAAGTATGTGCCTTAAATGTTGAAACCCTCTTGCGTCGATTAGTTCACATTGAAGAATTGTAGCTAATAATTATGTATGGCGTAAGCTAAATTGTATCCTTGGGTTTGTTACTTTTTCCTTTACGTATGCGCAATAGTTGCTATCTCCTAACTTTCGAATCATGTGTAAGCTAAAAAGATAACGTTTTGCGGTAATTTTAGTTGTTCAAAGTTGCATTTGATCGAAGATAAAATAAAATCGAAATCAGATTAATTTATGTGCGTGACAAAATAATTGCGTTGTGCGTTTTACATGGCGCAAAATCAGTTAAACATATAGTTTAATTAATTTCTTTTTATTAGTTGTCAAAAAACAAAACAAAACAAAACTGTTATTGATAACAAAATACGATAGAGATTTCCTTGGAATTCCCTAAGATTTTATTAGTTTGTGTTTTGAACTATTTGTTGAAACATCTTGCCGTTTAGTTGCCATTGTTTGTGACGTTCTTTTTTCTATGTATTACTAAAATATATTGTTATTACAATATCTGGTAACTCTAAAGAAAGTTTTTTTTTTTGTAAACGAACCCTACCCATATGGTTTCGCTTTAGCAACGCTGTAGCATTATCGATCTGTCGCGCTCTACCGTGATTTACAATTTACGCTAAGTTTACATTTCAACATAATGTGACACCTAACCTAGTTAAGATAGCCTAATTTAGTTGTAACCCACATAGTCGTAATTCTAGTAATAACCTACTTTAATCGTATTAATTGCTTACGTTATCATTCTAGTAATAACCCATTTTGATTGTATTAATTGCTTAAGTTAGCATTAAATTAGTTATTTATATAGTATACTGACCATACCTTAGTTGGTCAGAGAAGTAACTTAGAATTACACGAATGAATAAAGATTTTATTTAAACAAAAGACTTTAATTTTGTGCAGATTCACTACAACGCATGCAACCTATATTTTCAACATGGGGGTAATCCGTATGCAAAATTTAGCTTCGCTTGGCGGAAATGATTGGATATAAAATTGAAAGCCAACTTTCAGCTACGTGAATATCCCTGATTTTGAGTTATGCGTTGTGTGTGATGCGTATAAAGCGTAAGGCAAGCACTGTGTTCCGCTTAATCCGCGTACTCCACGTATATTTTCCGTTTTTTATGAAATTCTTCTATCACGACAGTCTAGTAAACACAAACTCAGTGTTTCGTTTTCACAAGCGTTTCTGAATGTCATATAAACAAAGAAACTAAAAATATCTGAAGCAATACCTGTGAGTTTGATATTACGTTAAGATCGTTTCGCTTGGGGAGTCAGGATTATACAGTTACAACTCATTGTTAATCCATTTAAGAATAAAGATACGAGTACAGATAAAATAAGCAATGCAGACGCAAAAATGACAGATGTGCTTTAGTTTTGATACACTACATAAAACTTTTTGGGCCTATGTTTCCGCAAATACTTAATATTCAAATCAATTGAACAGGTTCAAGCGAACGTTTTCCATTAGACACAAACATATGCTAATCCCTTTTCCGAGTTAGCCATGTTCAATCTGATGATGATTGCTATATAAACTCTATAGGGTATCCAGTGCATATATTTATACATTATTGTTTTCGTATCGTATATATCTTCTCTAATGAGTACAAAATTCATTATTGTTTCATTCCATACTTTCCTTTATTTTTACATACGCAAAAAACTTAGAAATGAAAATGGGACGAGGGTGACGAGGGCCAAATTTGTTGTTTATTTTGCAGGCCATGCAGTCCATACAACATTTGCATTTTTCAAAACAAAGAGTTAACAATAAATTGATATAAGTTTTTTTTTTTTTAATCATTGTTGAAAAGAGGTTAGTTAGTGGTTTCCGCGACATTTTGAAAATCTCTTTGAAGTCCATTTGTATACAAATGCATTGTATTTTTTTGTGCCGGAAGACACGTGAGTTTATGTAAATTCTTTTTAGTCAATTGCACATAGTTTTGTTGCAGATGGCATTTATGCGTTCCTTATCTGAGGTATGTGTATGAGATTATATATATATATATATATATATATATATATATATGTATATTTAATGAATTGTGTAAAATAACGTACATATATACATATACATATAGGAAGACGGACTGAAGCCAGATGTTGTTTGTGATGCAGATTTCAAATCCATAAACTTCAATAACTCGGATTATGACTCTTTGGATCATTCAACTGGGCAATCGTTTCTACTCTTAGATGCAAATGAACATTTGCATATCGCAACACCGGAACTTTTTTGCAAAAAACTAAAATGCCCAGACACGGCTAAAATAAAGGTGGTCTCCATATTTGGAAATACGGGCGATGGAAAATCTCACACAATGAATCATGCCCTATTCAAAGGAGAAGAAGTATTTAAAACCTCTCCTGAGCAGAAATCGTGTACTCTAGGTGTCTATGCCGCCATTCAAGAAGATCTCGGAGTTTTATGTTTAGATACGGAAGGTCTACTCTCGACATCATCGCGCAATACTAAACGTATGCGTATGTTACTTAAAGTAAATCTTTTCATAATAATTTGATAAAATTAGTCTTGCTGCTACTTTCCTTTGTTTTGCAGATATTAGCCATATCAGATATTGTTATCTATCGTACGCGTTCCGAAAGGCTTCATAGTGATATGTATGAATTCTTGGGGACAGCCTCGAAAGCATTTTGTTTGCATTTTTCACAAGCTTTACAGTCGATGTCTATTCCCGGTGCAACTAATTTGGGCCCTGCTGTTATTATTTTCCACGAAACTAAACACACCAACCCTTTGGAAAATTGTAAACGATGCCGCTACTTTTAAAAAAGATGACATTAAAAATTTCCCTTCTTTTTTATACATTTTAGCGGTCGAAGAGAGCGCCGAGGAAAAATTACGTGATTGTTTTAATCGATTTAATTATGATATTAAAGCGTTCAGCTCATTGCGTTACGTAGGCATTCAAACATCGATTACTGAAACCACTGACTACAACAAACTTATAGCCGCATTAAGGATGGAATTGGAAAATACAACAGTACGTTCTCCTCGTCAGCCTAGCGTAATTTTTAAGGCAATACGGGCTCTTAATAAAAAATTTGCTGGCGAGATTATAGAAAAATCTATAAATCCATTTCCGGAACAGTATTTCACCTGTCCTATATATTGTGAGTCTTGTAATAGACGTTGTCAACGCTCTATGGGACATGATGGCGACAACCATCTTAATTCCCAGCCATGTCAACATCAACACCAGTTTGAAAACAAAGTGGAAATTTGTAAGTCCTGTTATAATAATGGTCGGGAGGTGGTTGTAATACGTAAAGAAACATGGACGTATATTATAATCGATTGTCCCCATTGCGGTGAGATAGCTAGGAATTGGAAGTATTGGGGGAGCGCCACAGATTCTTCAGCTGTACGGTGCGCATATCTTTCTAAAGTGCAAGCGTATATAATTTTCGAAATTAATAAATAAAATTACTTTAGATCGCAAACTATTCACGTTTGGAAGGATGAAAACGTAGTAGCCAAGGGTCCTATTCATTCAGGTCAAATAATGTTGGACCGTGTTAATTATGTATATGAAGCCATAAGTAATATATCCTCGCAACCCGCTGGAGCACTTAAGGAATGGTGCGCTGATAAAGTTGCCCCCAAATATTGGAAACCCAATCATGAAATTATTGTAAGCGTTCATTCTTTTTATTTATAATTTATTTGATTTAAAATCACACAGAATAATATTATATTGTAGAACTGCTCTTCCTGCAAGAAAAACTTCGAAAAATATGGCATACGTAAACACCATTGTCGTGGTTGCGGGAAAGGATTTTGCGACGCTTGTACCCAAAATAGAATGCCAGTACCATCCCGGAAATGGAACGAGCCAGTGAGAGTATGCAATGATTGCCGTCAGCAATTACTAAAGCATCCAGGTTGATTATATATATATATACATATATATATATATATATATATAGTTATGATATTCGTTTGATTTGCGGCTTTTTTTACAGACAAAGTCCCTCATAATAATAACCCGAGTAATGACGATACGAATTTAGGAATTGTACAGTTAAGTCCCGAAGCTGATGTAACTGCTCGGAAATGTGGGGAAACTTTGTACAACACGGTGACGAAGGTCGCGTCCGTTGCATTGGAGTGCACGAAAGGTATTTCGGAAAAGCATTTAAAGACTTTCTATTTTAAAATAAAGTTTATTATAGAAATCATAAAAGACTCGGCACGTCCGGATTATTGGATACCAGATGTGGAGGCGCTTCAGTGCAGTATATGCAAGGTGCCGTTCGGAACAGCAGAAGAATTAGTTTCAGTCCACTTAAATAATAATACATTAAGTCCTGAAAGGATGTTCACAGGTGGCGATTGTAGACGTCATCACTGCCGTAAGTGTGGCCAGGGTATCTGTTCTAATTGCTCACAGTCCCGTCAAGCCGTACCTGAGCGTGGCTGGTTTGATGAGGTCCGCGTATGCGATTCCTGCGCCAATGATAAATTATTAACCACCTGTAATCTTACTAATGGTACCACGGGCGACATCAAATCCAAAACCGATTAAATTCTGACAATGTAAAAGACAATAGCACTTTTGTTTCTTAAATATTTTTACTCTTTTTATGAAAAATTTCCTAGCTATAGGCTTAACAATGCTGCTCATATAAATATATTTGTAGAGAAGTGTTTTCGTCTGAACTTTATATATATATATATATTTATATTTAATATATGTATGTATTGTATTGAAGGGGTGAACCACTCCCGAATAAGCTAACATATGTGTTTATTGTTTTTTATTTAAAATTCTTTATTATTTGTTCAAGTCGTCCTATATAATAATTCGGAAGCACAGTAACTATAACATTCTCTCATACCATTTCTCTGATGGCGTAGTTGTTAAAAGGCGAGCAAACGTAGCGTGGTACCCACTTCAAGCAGACCATTCCCATAGACAAATATCTTTACAAAATAGTGATTACACTGCCCTCTTAAGGTGTCAGCTATTTTACGCCAGTTCACGTTCCAGTCCTCCAAAACGATTTTGTGTAATTTTTCGAACATTTTCTGGAGTAATTGTCGAGTTTGGGCGACCAAAGCTTTCAGCATCGTTTAAAAGCAGGACAAAATTTCTTTACCATTTGTCTCGATGGAGCAGAGCCCATATAACACTTGTTCAGCTATTGCTTTGCTCGAGCGAAATTTTTGTATATATATTTTTCTTTTTCTTATAAAATAATTCATTTTTTCTTCCTTCTGTGCAAAATTGTCGTTTTGAGGAAGGCAATAATACTTTAATTATTACATTTATTAAATTATGTCGTGATTTAAATATTAATTATTTCATTTACATATATTTATTTATTTAATTAAAAATTTAATAATTATATAATTAAATTAATAATTAATAAATTATTTAATTAAATAATTAATTAGAAAAAATGAATTAATGATCGAATTAATTAATCAATTGATTAATTAAAGAAATAATTTCATTTTAAATGAAATAAATATTTAAATAAAAGATTAACAAGTTTTTTTTTAATCTCTAATTACATTACAATTACATTATAGTAGTTCGCTCTTTTATTTCACGGCAAATGGCGTCGTGGCGAATTGCTTCGGTACATCGGTTTATTGTTTGTCATTGAAGAAGATTGTATTTAAATGCATGAATTTTGATAGATTTTTAGTTTCCAATTATTTTATGTCTATATTACCGAGATTAAGATGCGAAGGTTACATGTATCGTTAAGTGCTTCAATTATTTCACTAAGAATTATAAATTTGTTCATTCAATCTTAAGCGAAATGTAGATGTCCCTTATATCGATGTTAAGGCGACTTTGTTTTAGGTAAAATGTCCAGCTTCCTACTTATTACTCATTAAAACTTTTGAAGCAACATATTTTATCTTACATAGTCCACAACAACATAATCAGATGAAAAAAAAGGATGACAAATTTTAAAATACTTTTCCTAGTAACTTTATTGATTTAGAATTTTTGTGCAAATAAATGACAGGGTCACGTAAATACTTTATTTGAGACTGGGGCCGCGCGCGGCTGCCGGAATGTTTCATATTCATTTTAAGTGATAATTATCTGAAATAATAACCGAAGAGAGAAAAAAAATAAAAATAAATAAGGAATAATACGTCAAGATATCGCAGTGGGCGGTAACAGGGGAAGAGGCTTATTTAGAAGCGTTCAATAATGTACCAGTTGCCTGTGAACGTTCGAAATCGCAAGACAAAATAACCCAAGAAGAGAAAATTTTAAATAAATAATTATATCTTGTCAAAAAATATTGAAAGAAATAAAAAAAAGATTAAATTAATGAAGTAAAATGCAAACAAAGCGTTTCATTTGCAATAACACCTTAAAGAGAGTGTGAGAAAGAGATAGAAAAATTCTTAAAGACGCGAAGCCGTGAACGTCCTTGAAATTCATTTTCAGTACATCTATTCTTGACTGTGCACGCTATTCATTTTCCACGTTTCCGCTTTTATGCGGTTTTTGCAAACAAAATTTTGAACAACAAGACAAACAACTTTGGCATCACGCTCACTAAAAACTGTGATCCAAAAATCAGGTGAATTTGTTTGTAAAATAAAAAATAATTATTTATGCTCTCAAATCCTTCAAATACGTTAATTTCAAAGTACCGCCCATCCGAACACAATGCAATTATGCCAACGCTGTTTCCAATCTTTGAAATAGTCGGAGACGTGTTTTTTTCCGGGATGGCCTTAAATGCTTTCTACAATTCGGCTTTTGTCGGTGTTGCCAGAGCGGGCTGTTTAGTTTGTGTAACAGACAGAAATCGCACGATACCAAACCAACAGGTCGATCTCGCCTTGGTAGCCCCGGAAGCCATTGTTTTACGACTTGTCAACGCGATTTTTTGTTTGGTCATAAAATTTTAATATATATCCCGTTTGAAGGTTCAAAAATTATATGGATTTGTTAATAGTAACTTATTGAGTTATATGTTACAATCTACTATGGCCGAGAATGCAAATTAGTGAAATATCACAGGAATAATCGGGATATGGATGAGAAAGGAGGTTTATTAAGTAAAAACAACGTTACGACATGGTATGCGTAAATACGTGAAATTGTGTAGAGAATTCTTATACATATAGGAATCACATTTCTCTAATATTTTTTTTTAAATATTTAAATGATAAAAACAATAGATTAGATGATTAGATGAGTAATCTTAATATATATATTTCACTATCAATGAAAAAGCAATAATGAGATAAGCTCGTCCAAAACAGCAACGAATGCCGTTAAAAAAATAATGGAAAAAATGACATTAGATTATGAAGTTAATAGAAATCCAAGCGAAACAAAATCTGTTACCCATAATGCGTTCACTGCAACGCGAGTCTCATAAATCTGACTTTCTCTTTCACCTTACAGTCGCAACTATGCAGATCACGTTCCAGCCAACAAATAGATGCTTTCTCGGCAAGAATAAATTTATATTACCTCCGTTGCACATGTTCATGTGTTACATACGAACAAATGTGAAAACGCTAAGGTACTCTTACTAGCGGACATCATCAAATCAAATGTGTAAGCAAGTTAGCTTTAAAAGAGTTAAAATTTAAATTTTAATATTTTTGATTGGTATTTCAGGCGAAAAGTCAGTAAACTATTTCGTACATAGATAAAAAAAAATGTACACTTTGTTAGAAATTTAAAAAAGAACAAATATATACAATATACAAATACATATATATATATTATATATTATTATATACTATTATATACATATATATATAAATATATATATATATATATATATATATATATATATTCGTATATATATAATATATATATATATATATTCGTATATATATAATATATACATATATATATATTTCATATGCGCAATTTACATAAATAGGAGATTTTCTAATGTAAAAATTTATAAATGCCCGTGCGTACAATTAAAAAAAAAGCACACTTATTTACAAAGTAAACATTTAAATATTTCTTATGTAGTGAACTAAAAATATATAATTTAAAGCTATTTCCAATAACAATACGTAAGAAAATTTGCTATAAAGCGAATAGATATTATTTTAATTATAGATACGAATAAGTCGGTGAGCGATCGAAATTATTTTTTATATTATAACTTTCATATAAGCCGTGAATGTAAGTCGTAAATTAATGAGTAATTTTCAATTTTTCTTTATTTTGAAATAGTTTCAGCTTTAGCGGACGGACATTATCCAAAAAAGCTAAAAATTTCGAGTTTGCCAAGACGATATAAGCGCATTATGGAGCAACTGATGCGTATATTTGGACGTTAAAAGCGAAACGGCAAAATGAATATACCTTTAGCATCCGGCGATGGATATAAAAGAAGCAAATTGTTCGGCTTATGATGCTGATCCCTGGACGTAGATGTCCTGCATGAAATTGTCAATGAAGCGCGTTATTTTAAGGCGGGATTTAAAAGTATTTTTGAAAACCACAGCTGCATCAAAAATAACTTTGGAAGGTTCCGCAAAAACATTTGCTTCATTTTTCTCGAAAACTTCAGCATCACTTGAATTGCTGTTCTCTCCAGAAGAATGGCTTCCGTCATCTTTTTTAGAGGACTGTGTAGAGAAATTTGTAACTATAATTTTGAATATATCTAATATATAATTGTCGTCCATTCTAAAAGCCAATAATATATCAGCGGAGTTTTGTAGAAATAATCGCTGCGCCATGGTTGACACTACGCTTTCTATACAAATTGGAATCTTAATATGATAAGCAAATAAATGGTTATATTCACAGTCAGACAAACCCAATTCAATGTCATCAGGTAGATTATGTAAAACTATCTTAGCAGAATAATGGCGTATCGCAGGATCATCGTCCATTAGTAGATTTAGCAGAAGACTTATAAAAGCCCGTATAAAACTTAAGCGTTTCTTTTCTAAAGCCTTAGGATAATGAATCGCAATACAAGCTAATATATTAGCAGCTTTAAATCTGTAATAAATCCATAATGGATATATATTATTCGGGACTATATTAATATTAGCTTCATTTGGACTTACCTTAAACAATCCGGTTGCCACGGTTGAGCAATTTCCGTTAAATGTTCTAAACACAACTGAGCGTATTTGTATTCGATACCGTGCATTTGTATTATTCGCTCCACGCAAAGCATTATTGGAAATTTAATGTCACCGGGTTGTTTTCTTGATTCCTTAATTAGCTGCGTCAAACCGTAATCAAAATTATCTAATAAACTAAGTATTGCATATGATTTCATTGCCGCCTGGGGGTAATAAAACTGTCTCTTAACTACCTCTTTAAGAGTTTCATGCAAAGATTTACTCTGTCTTAATTCAGTGGCCAGTTCATTTAAAACTTTCTCGGCCAAAATATTTACAAATTGCAATTCGAACTCCATTATTTCGAATTCATTAAAAAATTCGCCAATACTAAAATTCTCAGCAAAAGATAGGTACGGAAAGGTTGAAGATGGGAATTGAGCGCGTTTTAACAGTAATAATATTACATTAAGGCAAGTTTCAGCTTGTTCTATAGGCATTATCGTAATTGGGGGACTTAACGTATAATCGGACAGAGCACCGTACGGCAGAGTTAAGCGCATGACATGTAGATTGTAAATGAAGTTGGATTTATGCAGTACCGGATAGATATATGTTAACTTGGAATCAGTTAATTGAGGTAAGGCAGAAAAGTACAGCAAATCTTTTACGATGATGTGATCAAATTTCAAAGCAGTCAACCTAAACAGAAAATTACCCGAAAATAAATATATGTGTTAGAGTTGTAGAGAATAAACAAAAATATAGTCAATTCATTTACCCGCTTAATATTTCTATAAATATATCTAATACGACTTTCATAATTACTGCATGATCAATTTGTGTCTGCTCATGCAATGTCACCAAGGAACAAGTAATATCTCCGATAAGTGCTGAGCTTAATAAAGATTTGTGGTTTTTTATCAGGTAAAGGATCTAAATAAACCATAAGTGTTATGTGTGTTAAAATGAACAGAGAACGTATAGTCATCGATGCACTTACTTGCAACAGGTTACCATGTAAACTGTTTAATTTTATTTTTGATTTTGGTTCTATCATTATCTAAAACGGAAGAGAAAAAAAAAACGCAATGAAAATTTGAATGTTCGATTAGGTGAAATGAGGAAGACAGAGGGGGAGAAAGAGAGAGAGAGAGAGAGAGAGAGAGAGAGAGAGAGAGAGAGAGAGAGCTAACCATAATTTCGGCGCATTTATGCAAGATCATGTTATGAACTTCATCCTTATTAATTAAAGCCACTATGGCTTTGGCTGCCATTACACGAGTTTGCATCTCCGGACAAAAGCCACACTCCGCTATATGCGGTAAGAATTCAGAAAGTTTTAAATTTGATTCCGTCCCTTCAAGCGCTGATGGATAAAGCCGGCTCATAATCAGCAGTAGCGGATGCAATTTGTGCGCTTTTTGTTGTTTTTGTATTAAAACGCTGGCACGCTGAAGTTGTTCCAAAAAGTAGTCATATAATTTTGGATAGCGTAGAAAGAAAATGCGACCAGTCATTTTATTTCGAATATTCAAATTTTCCGAATCCTTGTTCCGCTGAACACCAAATGTACGTGTAATTAAGGCGGCAAATAGCAAAGTAGCGGAATTTCTTTCCGACCAATTATGATTGTCATATCCATTGATTGCGGCTATAATGCCATCCGCCACGAATTCGCCAACAGCTTCATTAAGATCAGTGCAACGAAAGAGAGCTCGAAGTATATTTAAGGCATGTATACGACTCTCTGAGCTTTTTTCACTTGCCGCACATAACTGTAAAAGATGGGACATGCAGCAATATAAAGATTTTGTAGAGCCAACTTTTAGCTCCGATGTGATTAACGCTTGAACCATAAATGGTATACCAGCGCTTCGTCTGGTGGCACATATTTTATCATGATTGTTCTCTTGCGAAGAAATAAGGCTAATTAAATCCCTTAGCCATGTCATGGGTAAGGAATTTAAATCCAATGATTCCACTGTCCACAAACGGCAACAAAGTTTCGAGAAACCCACGTAAGCTTGTTCAAAGGCGCCACGATGCTTAGTTTCTGATAATAATAATTTGAAATGTTCACCGATCTCTAAAATTTGCTCTTTCGTTATAAGAAACTGTTCAGTTGATTTATTAAATTGAATAGGAGAACACATAACAATTTCGCCCAAAATAAGGGAAACTTCTTTAATACTGCGCCAAGCGCACAATAATACCATTTGGGACGTCGTCTTCACCGCGCATAAATCAATATTTCTAGCTTTTGGCGAAAGAATTTTGTGAGCACTTTTGCTCTCACATTCTTCAGAATCCTGCATCAAATAAATGACTTTAAATGAGAGTATGCAAGCTAAAAAAATGTCTAAACGCCTTACCTCCTGTCCAATCAATTCCTCATTAAAGGCACTCAAATCGTTGGGCAAAAGACCTTCAGGCGAAGAATTGTTGATAATGGGCGCAACAACCATTGTTAACTCTTTACAAAACATTATTAATTCAGCCACCAGTATTCGCCAGGAAATTTCCTGAGCTAAGCTGCCGAAATCTAACTTCTTAAGTATGTGTTTAATAGCAAATAATAGGCCGTATATGGGATTCCATTTGGCAGCCTCCAGAATGCTTTGCTTTGCCAGTTTTAAGCCCTGTTTCGCTGCTATCAATAACCATTTAATAGCTGCGTATGGGCAATTCGCGTAAGATGGCAATTCAAAATCGCCAAATATTCGAGGATTAGCTCGATTGCATAAAAATTCGAGCTGATAAGCAGCCGTAACGGAGTCCACAGGACGAATAGAAGTCAGCAGCTTTTTTATTTCGTCCAGATTAATATTCAAATCATTTAGTTCGATTAAATAACAATCGCCATTGTCTTCCAGAAGTTTGAGCATACTTACAGAAAACTCTTTATTCATCTCGTAGGAATCAGCGAGCACTGAAGCAAGTGCGTGAACGGCCCTTTTTGGCAATAAATTAATCAATTTCAAATTGCAATTAATACCAATACGCATGCACTGTTCTAATAGTTGCAAAGACATAGATCGCCTCCCAAAATTGGCGTCTAAAAATAGGTTTTCAACCAATATGCGCATAACGTCTTGTAGAAATTTTAATTCCAGGGGCTGATTCTGCACCGCTTTGGGTGGTTGCTTCCCTTTCAGAATTTTCACCAAATTAAGCTCACATCTGACCAAAGCTTTACTTAGTAAAGCCAAGCTCTTCTGTCTGATCGCGGGACTCTGACAATTAGCATTATATTCAATGTATGTAATCAAATGTTTACATTCTAAAAGTGTTAACGGTTCTGTAGTTTTGTGAGTTTCCACCAAAAGACGTAACGCCATAATTCGTGTCTCATCGCAATTCGAAAGAATAGAAAGTTGCAGATTCTTCGAAAACTGCTGCATTATTTCTTGAAAGTTATCGATTCGAATACCTGACTTGCGTACGGCCCATAACGCGGATAATTTCGTGCTAATAGGTATCCGAGGCTTCTCCTCATACGTTATAATGACTTGCACTACTCGCGGTTCACATTTTACTGCTTTTACAATAAGTATTTCAATATCGGCTAAACGAGAATCTTGAGCAGCGGCAATATTTAGTAAATAGTTAATCCAAATTTTAATCCAGTTCTCGAAAGCTAGCTCCTTATGATGGGCAATCATAAGCGCTAATAAAAGGGGAAAAATATTACAATATATTCAACGTTAGTCACTTTAAAAAGAATACATCTTTTATAGTTGACTGACTCACTTTCGAATAAATTATTTACAATGAAATCCCTGCCAAGATTTGCGGCAAAAAGCTCAGAAAATAATTTCAGACAATTGGTGATGATCTCTTCGGCTCCTAAAATAACAGCGGCTTGTTGCAAGACAACACATTTCATAGACAATGATAAACGCTCGGAATTGCAGGCGTCATAGATTTTTTGTAGCAGGAAATCGAACTCCACTTTTTTAGCTGCGGCAACGATATTGCGCATAAGATCGCGACATAAATGCCGTACACTATCCATATGGTGCTCTAAGTAAGCAACGGTAAAAATCAATAATTTACGTAGAATTAACTTTATGTCGTCTAAAGTTTGCGACGATTTTAACGCGAAATTCAGAATTAATTTTGAAATCTGATATAGTGCACGAGTAGCGCAAAGCAAAATGTTAGGCACGGTAGCATTTAAATTAGCAATTTCGTCAATCTTGCCGCAAATGTCGCGTATGTCAGCGGAATATTTTTGGAAATCGCTTTGCTCACAAGTATTTATGACGCCAACGCAAAGAACGATTTCATTTGGATTTTTGGTATCTTTAGCTGTCGCTATGAAAACATCATAATTATCAAATAGTTTAGCAATATGTGCCATCAAAATTCCAGAATTTGTACGCGGATCCATGGGAATATCGCTATCTAATATAATCTCCTTGCAATTCAAATTTAATTGTTTCAATTGCTCAGCGTACGACGTGCTTAATAAACGCCCGAATTCTTGAATGCAACATAACATGAAGCGGATGGAATTGTGAACATACGAATAATACTCATTGCGAACGGATGGAGAACTTAAGACGCTGAAAATTAAAAATTTTTATTATGCGTATTTTAAATTAATTTACTGCTTCATACCCAAGTTCCGTAACGTATTTATGGACCGAAGCACAAGCAAAAGGAAAAATCAAATGGATGCATTGCTCTAAGGCTTTCTTTCCACATTCAAAATTTTCAAAACACCCGGATAGGGAAGCTATAGCGGAATTCCAATTAACACTTTCTTTCTCATTTTTGCCTTCTTCCACAATCCGTTGGAGACTATTAACTAAAGAGTTAATTATAAAAGATTCATCCATTCCGGCTGTGCCCAATCGAACCATCGTTATTAAAAGTCTACACCAAAAACAAAACAAAAAAATATTATTAGGATGCCACTCGCCCACTTGCAATTTATCGACAATCAATACAAGTAATAACTTACTTTAATATTTGATTGCGAACAGGATGTTTAAGGGGACTGGCAAAATATATATCGCACAGGAACTGCAAAGCGCCTCCATCATTTCCCATCTCCTTGAAAACCTACAGACAAATATTATGACAACATACGGATCCTTTCTCTCTATTATTAATCACTTACGCTTTTCACACAGTTCACCTGCTCCGGCACAGTCTTTGCTTTTTTCATTTCGACGCAGTAAGTTTCCTCGCCTATCCGAATTTTACAAGAATTACAAGAATCTTTATATAAATTGCAATCAAAAAAAAAACTCGTTGGGCAAAATTCTGCTTACATGTCTCATACTGCTTTGGTATAGAAATCAGTGCGGCACGCATTTCGGAATTTTTTCGAACATTCTCACCCGTTTTCACTGAAGAAATTCTTAAATTTAAAGAATTCATTTTTGGCTTTTTTTTTCTAAATTGTCTTCATATATAATATGTTTACCATGTGAACCATGTGAAAATGTTGGACGTCATACGAACAGCTGTTTATATAAATAATAAACAGTTGAACAAAGAAGAACATTTTTGGCACGCGTTCATTAAGTATAAAATGGCATTCATTCCACCAGTTACTAGACTCTCTTCATCAATAATCCGAATTTTGGGATGTAATCCCGGTCCTATGACCTTGCAGGGCACAAATACCTATTTATTAGGTACTGGAAAAAGGTAAAGTCACAACATACGACGCAGTTTAAGCGAATGAGAGAAAAATATGTAATTTCTATCCATTTGGAGGCGTCTTCTGATTGACACTGGCGATATCGATGTGCCTGAATATCTGAAACATTTAGGTAGGGTTTTGGAGGAGGAAAGAGCTACAATAGGCGGAATTATTTTAACTCATTGGCATCACGATCATGTAGGTGGAGTAAAGGATATTTTAAGAATGTTCGCTGATATAGGTATGTTTTTGCATAGTTTTTATATTAAAAATTATTGGACTTAAGCTCAAGCGAAAGATTTTGTATAAAAATTTAATTTTACGCTAAAGATTGCCAAGTTTACAAACATCCTCGAATAAATGAAACCGACATGTGCCCCGAAATCCCGCCAGAAGTTAAAATTCAAGCATTAAGAGATCAACAAGAATTTGAGGTAGTTGGTAGCAAACTGCGAATAGTACATACCCCTGGACACACTACTGATCACATTATTCTTACCACGCCTGAAGGCATACTCTTCAGTGGGGACTGCATATTGGGTATACAATGATAATCTTAACTTAAAAGTACATATGTAAATTAATTTCGCTTTTCAGGAGAAGGCACTGCGGTCTTTGAAGATT
The DNA here is from genome assembly GCA_000688715.1 of Glossina pallidipes. Classification (NCBI taxonomy): domain Eukaryota; kingdom Metazoa; phylum Arthropoda; class Insecta; order Diptera; family Glossinidae; genus Glossina; species Glossina pallidipes. The sequence goes on from KK500073.1 coordinate 43,899, forward strand.
TATATAGTTATATGAAAAGCTTAGAAAATATATTAAGCATTAATCCTGCTATCATATATCCTGGACATGGTAACATTATAGAAGATCCAATTGCAAGAATAAAATATTATATAAAACATCGATTGCAAAGAGAAGAACAGATTCTCGATCTTTTCATGCGAAATCCTCACAAGCGCATGAAATCTATCGATGTGGTGAAAGTGATATATCAAGAGGTCCCCGAACACCTGTGGCCTGCCGCTTCTTTTAATGTTGGCCACCATTTGTCAAAACTTGCAAAAGAAGGTAAACTCTTAAAGGAATTGCAAAGCAACGAAGAAACTTATGTCTTAAAGAAAGCCGGCAACTTATAAGTAAATAAATGAAATTACAAAATATAAGTAGAAAATGAAATCACTAGGGAAACTCATACGATCAGGTATTTTGCCTGCAATTGTAACAGAAGGTGATAGCAGCCAAACTATGATATATCTTTAAATAAAATTTTACATTTACATTAACGCGTAAATATGGAAAAGTTTGAAAACAAAATTATACATATGCGAGTCGGCATCGGATAGATTGACATAATTATTCATGGTCTGCTCGTCGTTGCAAAGTTTCTTCAACACTTTTGTAAGATAATTGGAAATTGCCTTTTATCGCTAAAATTCTTGTGTGGTTTGTCGTAAATGTAGAAAACATTAATCAATCAGGCAAGTGGTTTTACAAATGTCATAAAAGACAATTAGATACAAAGGCGCGAAGAATGTAAAATATATGAATATGGGCGAACAGTAACGTCATCTAGAAGGTAAGAAATTTTTTTAAATGATTAATGAAAGACTTGTCAATGTATTGAAGAAAATTTTTTACGCACATTTATATGTTAATCGTTTCAATAATTTTTTAAACGCTCATCATTAACTTTCCTTTCGAATTTTCGAGTTTCTTGCACTCATTCTCTAAGAAAGTACATAAAATCTTCTAAAAATACCGATTCAGAGAAAGACAATTGATGTCGGTTTTAGTAAAAGTTTTTTACGTGGTTTAGTAGAGGATGGTATTACGAAATTATAATTAAAAACATTTAATGTGTGATAATTGCACGGCCAAGTCGAAAAAGATAGTTTCGAGAAAGTACTAAGTAGCAGACATTTTTACGTGCTTTCACGTGCTGATTTCACTCGAAAGATATGCTCTCTGATTTACTCGAAAACAAGTTTGATCGCTCGTAAAGCATTTAAAAGACGTGAAAAGGATTAACAAGGTAGCGATTACAAATCTTTGATAGAATGCAAGAAGACAGCTCTCTATTTGAATTCTTTATTTACAAAATTAACCCAATAACAAAATCTCACTGTCCATACGGGAAATAATAATTTCCCATCGAAAAACCGAGGAGCCGAGCCAAACAAAAATAAATTAAGAATTTTGCTTTAAGTCACCATATTTGGAAATACTTTAGGAAAAGGAATTCAAAATATTGTTACGAAAATTTCATTTTTAATGATTTAATTTTTCAGGATAATTAGTAGATTTTCTAAGAAATTAGATCTACAAGAAGGAAAAAACCAAGTAAACATTCGTAAGCCGTTACCGGAGTTATTCAACTGGCGGCTGTTGACTGGCGACTGGCGAAAAGATTAACCACAATCGGCTGAAGATTTTGCGGGAAAATGGTTTAATGGATGAAAAAGATCGAAATGAACTTAGGTAGTAAGCGGTGGAGGAAGGGGGGGGGTAACATGGGGAAGGCAAAGAGAGTCGACACAAGAGAGCTGTATTGTCATATTCGATCGGACAAAACAAGAACGAGTATTAAAGCCTTGTAAATATAAATTCCTGTAAATCATTTGTAAATAAATCTCGTAAGAATTGTAAATAAAATCTTTACTATCCTAAAAATCACAATTCAGTGATACAAACTTAATTTCAAGAGGAAGCGATTAAATAACGTAAAATTCAAAAAAGACGGATTTACGTTACTGGGTTTTTCTGACTTTGTATCAAATTTCATATTTTAAAACAATAATCGCAATAAATTTACTCTGATATCAAGTTTATTTCAAACCTAAATCTCGCATAGCCACCATTATTAAAATCTTTGCCGCCCTATGTTTTTATTTATTTATTGTCAGCAAAAAGTGAATGAAAGAAACTTGATAATCTATTAACTTTTATTTCCCCAAAAAGGTTTTGTTAAGAAAAATGAAGCTGTCACGTTCTGACCACCATGTCGTGTCCACCATAATTAATTTAGAATTAACACACTTCGTTTTTCGCATTCTACTCTTGAAGACGTTTCATTTGATACCTATATGGAGGGTATTTAAAAACAAAATAAATAAATAAAGAAAGTTATCCAACATAGGGACAAGTTAGCTTTGTTAATCCCTCATATCAATTAATTTGAGATGAGTTAAATGAACGAATTTTTTGATTTGAAAAATTATATCATTCTGAATTTATCTTAGTAGCTATGATTTTAAAGTGGATTCAGTACTTTTTGTATACCTTCCTATGTATTTCTATCTATCTATCTATCGTAGTTGGCATTGCGTATTCGAAATTCAATTAAAGGCTTGTTTCATTCTTTTTCTTTTTTTTTTTCTCCTCAAAGACATAGTTAATTTTAATTTCATATTTTCTTAATGGATGTTTCGAAATATTTTCTTGAATGACTTTTAAAGCGAACTGAAATCGGAAACCTCTTAAAATTCCTGCAATTTCTATAACTTTTTCGTCGAAATGCTTTTTACGACACATCAAAAATTTGTAAATATTAATATGAAATCTTTTGTTAATTATTTTACAATTTTTATTTTTACATTTGGCAAACGGAAAACGCAAAAGAAACGCCGAGCTCAAGAGACGGAAGATGGTGGCGGTGGTGACGGTGACGGCTCTTCATATAAAAAGGAACGTAACTTGCATAATGATGGTTACGATAACGATAAACACGATTATATTGTAAAACATGGAGAAAGGTTTTTAGATCGTTATGAAATAGACTCGTTGATAGGTAGGCGGGCATTAAAATAGATATTTAAAGAAATATTTCAACGCAATCATTTTCATTCTTTTCATTTTCTCGAAGGTAAAGGCAGTTTCGGTCAAGTGGTGAAAGCTTACGATCATGAAGAGGACTGTTTTGTAGCGATAAAAATCACAAAAAATAGCGAACCGTTCTTACATCAGGCACAAATTGAAGTGAAACTATTGGAAATGATGAACCGTGCAGAGGGTGAAAACAGACATTATATAGGTAAGTAAACGATTAAGTCAAATTTTCCAAAAACTCTCTCAGCTTCATTTTTCAAATATGTTTTGCTCTATTTGTTTGTCTAGTTCAGCTCAAGGGATATTTTATGTGGCGCAATCATTTATGTCTTGTTTTCGAACTATTATACTATAACTTATATGATCTGTTACGCAATAAACATTTTCACTGTTTCTCATTGAATTTGACGCGTAAGTTTGCCCAACAGTTATGTAAAGCTTTGTCCTTCTTGAGTTCTCCACAATTGAACATAATACATTGCGATCTAAAGCCCGAAAATATATTGCTTTGCCATCCGAAACGCTCAGCCATAAAAGTGATCGATTTCGGCAGTTCATGTCAACTGGGTCAAAGGGTAAGATTCCCATATCCTGTTAGCATATACTTATAAATTAATTTTCATCGCATTCTCATATTTCAGATATATCAATATGTCCAATCACGTTTCTATCGTTCACCCGAAATCCTACTAGGTATACAGTACAATTTGGCCATTGATATGTGGTCCTTGGGTTGTATTTTAGTCGAAATGCATACCGGTAAATTTCTATTTGCCGGTTGCGATGAAATCGATCAAATGAATAAAATTGTTGAAGTATTGGGCATGCCACCTAAATATTTATTGGATCAAGGACAAAAGACCCATAAATTTTTTGATAAAATTGTTTCGGACGGTTCTTATATAATGAAAAAAAGTGAAAACAACCGTAAATATAAACTGCCCGGTTCCAGAAAGTTGCATGATATATTGGGCGTCGATATAGGCAACTCAGGTGGAAAACGAGCTGACAAATCCCACCATTCAATGAATGATTATTTGAAATTTAAAGATTTAATATTGCGAATGTTGGACTTTGATCCAAAGACACGCATCACGCCATACGAAGCTTTGCAACATCATTTTTTTGAACGTACTGTTGATGAAAGCATCACTGCTTATGGCTCCAATTCGAAATCAACAGACAATATAGGAATATCGACTTCGTTCAGCTGCAAGGCAATACAAGAACAGTTCGTAGATCCAGAACAGACCCCTCAGGGTAAATAAAGAATTTAACATAACTATCCACATCGTAACACTGGTACTAGTCTAAGTGTGCTCAATATTTTTCTACTTACAATGCATTTTCATCAGCTCATTTCACAGAGGCAACCTACTCGAATTTCTTGTCTGTTGTTTTTTTGTGGTCAAAATTGATGTTTTCTTATAACTGAAACCACTCTCTGTTTTGCTAGCCTCAAAGGAGTTCTCTTCTTTTTTTTTTACATTAAGCACTTTCTTACTAAGGAATTTTATAGATATGCTATATAATACATTTCTATTTTTTGTTTCGGTTTACTTAAGGACTTCTTATGCATGCAATCCCGAACCATCAGTCCAGGAGCTTATGTAGTATAACAGGATTTAATGGGGTGGGCGGCGGTGATTGTAACAGCAGCAGTAGTACCAGCACGAAATCTTCATCGCTAAGTAACAGAGTTAGTGGAACAGGAGGGGGCTTTAAACATACAATTATAATGCTGAAGTCTGTGTATAAAACGCAAGATGTTCAATATACGCATCAAGATGAGAATGTTTTTTTGGCCGCTAGAGCATCATTAAGAATTTCCTTGCCACCATCTAGTAGCAACACCAATAGCAATTTTTTTGCTCAATACGCGAACACCAATGAATATCATCATCAGGTTCCACTGTGTCCATGCCTTGTAATAGTAAATAATCTTTCATGCATTCCCGGAGAGACTTGCAATGAAAACGCTGGTGAAAGCAATAATGCGAATCTCGTTACTTCCATTTTACCTATGGATACAAATTGTGGCTCGAATAGTAACTTGGTTCAAATAAAGCCCTCCATGAAAAGTTTCCATGCACATCAACATCAGTCATGTGAAGGTGAATTCGTAATGCCATTGTTCCCAACCAATCCACATTTAGTAAATACTCAAAATTATGCGCTCTCTTCATTGGATTCAGTTAATCCTCCACTAACGGAGACATCTTCTCATTTAGTGATAAGGGATTCAGTTGTAAATACTAGAATGACTGAAATTACTTCTGGGTGTACTGACTATATCGGAGCGTCCGTTAATGCACACATTTATGGAATGCCAGCAACAGCAAATTCAGTTTTGCAACAATCAGAACTGCAATTACTGCGATACTGGAGCCCTGGACTGCAAATGCTAGAAGAAGAACGCAGCGATATGTGCACGTCCGACGATTTCAATCAGTATGAAATTTTGATTCGAGATAATTGGAATCAAATTTAAGTTTGCAGCTATATTTTCTTAATAAAAATCTTATATGCCTAGCTTTAGAATAGACTTGCAAAACAAAATCTCCAAATTATTGTCGTCGAAAGCTTGGATTTATTTCAAGGTTCGATGTAAAGATTTGATATGTATTTGTATTAAGATTGGCGTTGACAATTACAAGATTCCTTATAGCTTTCATTTTTGATTCGTCATCTGAAATTCGCCCCAAATCAGTGATGAAAAAAGTTTTTATATTATGTGATCGAACAAACTTTTTTTTACTATAAAGTCGTTTATCATTCATTACATTTATTTTACGATCTTCCTTAGTACACTGTATATATGTTATAGTTTATTTGATTTGTGAAATTTCTCTCTTCGTCGCAAGTATTTTTAGTAACGTCCATGACTATATTACATTAGTACAAAAACTACAAGCTCTTGTAACCTTGTGGTCAATAGTTTTTGCAGTCTTTTTAATTTGATAAATCAAAATTTCGATGATTGCTATATTATTATTTTTATAGGTTTTTATTTTTCATTTCTATTATAGTGTTTACTTTTTGGTAGGTAAAGTTTTTGTGCACTGTTAGAAATGGTTATTTATAGCATTTCCACAAATTCAGTTTTTTCCGTATTCCATATTTAAATTTGGGCAAAGAACTTTCATAAGTTTGTCGATCGCAAGCAAATGCAACTTCGAAATAAATATAAAAACGTTTTAGAATAGAACTTGTGCACGATAATGTTTTTGTAATTTGTTAGCTTTGCAACCCAGTTTCATTTGCCATTTGGCTTGTACACGTTTCATCATATGAATATCACGTGCCTTACGAGCGGCCGCATGCTGTTGTGTAGTAGACCAACCTAAAGAACGATAGGTACTCAATAGATGATGTAGCCTACGATCCGATTTTTTTGGTACAATACATCGGTTTGGATTTAAATATTGTTTATAATAACGCAATAAGGAGCGATGACCTATAACTGCTCCGGAAGGTAAGACCAATTGATATTCATCGCCATCTAACAGATCGGGTATGACCTCTTCATCGATATCCATGCCTTCTTTCTAAAAAAAGAAGAAAAAATTAACAGAATTGAGATGATGAAACGATAGAAGATAAATTTCTATTACGTGATCTGGGTAGCTGGAACTATAGTCATAATAGTCTGCGTATTCCGCCAATGCCAAGCCTTCATGTAGCATTTGACAATGGCCCTTATCAATCATATGTTTGCGCACAGCATCCAAAGAGTAAAAGGTTTTTCCTCGATCGTTACACCATAAGCAAACAAAATAAATTGCTACCTTCTCACCCAAAAAGTAGAGCAAACCTTCCAGATCCACACAGTACTCTGCATCAGGTATGAAAAATGAATGAGCTATTGACATGTGCTTTAAATTATCCATAATGTCTTCGGCTTCATGTACGCAGAAGAGACAATCTTTAACGTTCAACGGATTTTCTGGCAATTCCTCCAATTGCAAATCTTCACCTACAATTTCTTCTTCTTCAATATCGTCATAGTCGTCATTGTGGATGGTGGGATTATTATCTGTTACCAAAATATATTTTTGTTTATCCTGAGAAGTAGCTATTGTTGAATACGGCTTTGTTTGTATTATAGATTTAGTTGTTACTTCCTTATCGATTCCATAATTTTGCTGTTCAAACTTATGCTGGTTATCTCGATGCTTCTTGCTGTTCAAGTGATTGTCGTGAGCATTGTGATTGCTAAATTGCTTGTGACAGGCATTACAATATAAGTTCATTTGCCTCTCGGCATTGATCATTGCTTCAGCATTACGCATTTCTAAAACGCGTGTTTGAAAATCCTCGGCCGTAATTGGTGGCAATTCTGCAACTCTTCTTTTCAAATTGTACCGATGCCAGTCAGTTTTATAGTGTTCCCGTTGTATATCTGCGTTAGCGAATTTCACGCTGCAGTTGATACAAGTAAAATTGGACATTCTTTGATTCTATTTTTTAATTTCACAATTTAGAAATTTTGAAATATAATTTCACGATTGATCCGCAAAAAGCACAAGTGCACGTTCTCTTGACAAGATATGCAGGACAGTGGAGGCATAGCAGCTGTTTTAATGCACAGGGTTGTTAAACGAATTCAACTATTAATTATGAACTTGCTTTTATAGTGTAAAAAAAGTCTATTTTATCATAAATGATTAGTGCCTAAAAGCAAAATTAAGCATTATATTTGATTTAATTAAAATGGCTATTAGTTCTTAAATAGTTTAAGCGAGTGTTAAAATAAAACCAGCAATAGAATAAAAATTAATATGTAACCGCCGAATTTGAAAAGTGCATAAAATAAGTTTTTATTATTCATTCTAGGGCAACGACTGCGTATAGACCTTCCTCTCTTTATCGTTGTTATGATAAAACTGTATTTTCCATTATATTAATTTGAAGCGCTTTATTCTTCTAATACATTATCCAACCATTCTTGTATCTCATTTTTATTATCGGCATCTTTTACACCTGATAGGTTTCCATCTGGTTCAATATTTGCGGATGTTTCCAGACTTCTTTGTAAATCGATTTTAGCTGCTTGATCTGTGGTTATATTCAACAAATCTTCCAGTTCGTCATTTATTTGATTGTCTGTTAAAGGTTTTTCCGGCTTTTCGTTTCTGGCTGAATCTCTAGATTTTTGACTGCCCGAATTAATTTTAAGTTTAGGATTTTCTATATGTTCCTTTAACACCTGTTGATATGTCTTTTCGCTTGCCTCACTCGCTTTTTCCATATTCAACAGTTGTTCCGCGCTAAACATAGAAGCCGCATAATCCATTCGCTTGTAGAATGGTATCGTTTGCAAGCCTACGTTCAATAATTGTAAATTGAATTTAAAATATTCGCTCGCTTCCGTTTTATTTAGCAACTGATCATTTTCCGCTATTTCCCATTGCTTTTCTGTAGAGAATTGAAAGTGACCACCTATCGAAGTGGGCAATTGAGACATCAATTTAAAATCTCCCGCACGCATTTGTTCATTTTCGGGATTTTCACTATCCATTTCCAAAGGATAATCTCTTTGCTTTTGCGCTGGACATCGTCTACTACCTTTAGACCACTCATGAACTTCAATAAACCGCTCATCACTGGAATCCACAACATCTACAACACTACGCACTGTATCAATGGGTCCCGAACTAGATGAATTTGTACAATATTTACTTTTGTTTCTGAAGTGTGCTTTCATTTTGTGTCGTTTACTAGAGGAAAAGTCAATAAGCACAATTTATTTTCATTTTAGTTTCCTGCCATTAGACAAATAACTTTTAAAAGCTTACTCTTTGGATCGATTGTCCTTGCCTTCCATTTTATTAGTTTGCTAAAGTTTGTCCTGTTTTTAACACTTGTTTACGTTTTCAGAATTTGCTTAGAAACCGCTTTTCCAACTCAGCTGTTAACGGCAAATAAAGCTGCCGGATATACTTGCTAATTTCAATTTACAGAGAGAAAATCCAGGGTTGTTCTGTTTATTACGATTATTGTTATATGAATGATATTGTGTCGAAATTGAAGAAAAAGATAAAAAAAAAAGGAAAGAAGAAAAAATTCGATCTAATTTGAATTTTTCAATACTTACCCTCTGCATCTGTTGACATACGAAAAATCTCGAAGAAGAATAAACTAAGATATATGCTTATATATAATTAGATATATACAAAGCTTTAAGTTTGGACATTATTTGCGCTCCGGGTGTAGGTGGTTCTTGTATATAATTTAACAACAAGAAAGACCAGTTTTTAGGGATTACACATAGTAAGGGCTGGTGACGTGCCCTAATTTTTAAAATGCGAAGATCGAACATTTTAGCGAATATGTTTGCGTTTCAGAAATTAAATTTACACTGGCAATAGGGAGCACTAACATTGGTATTTTGATATGTCTCCACGGAAGTTGAAAACTGGACGATGTATGGAAAATCTAAATAAAAGGGTAACTTTTTTAAATTGTAGTCCGTGCCGCCCCTGGGCAGTTGCTTGATCTTAAGACATGCGAGCGGTCTTTTGTGGAGTGTTGTTGTGGCTGTGTTGCTACTTCAAAATAGTCGCGAAGGCGTTACATATTAAATATTATTAAATATTAACGTGTTAAGTAGGCTTCTGATTGTCCAGAGGTGAGGAATCCGCTTATGCCTATGACATCATTCTGACTTCCCAGGAGCGTTGGGATCATGCTCGCGGGAAGTCAAAATTTCTTCTTTCAACTGCGTGCCAATAAATGATAAATCAATGAAGCATTGACTGTGTCCGTCCACGTAAAATATAAAAGATTGCTCTCAGTCGTTCAAATTTTCAATGGCCCAAAAATTTAGATGGACGGCCACAATTTAATCCATATACTCGTCCTTCAATTCCGTAGTCTGAAAGAGGTTATGGCCTGTCCACAAACTCATTCCTAATAACTAAACAAATGAAGACTTTATAGTGAGACATGGGCCACCATTAAATACCATACATCACCGTATAATTATATATTACATAAATAATGACTTGTCGAACTAATGTGTTATATGGGAAGTGATCGAAAAGCTGTCCCGATCCGAAGCAGTTTCTATATACAACGCGACCTTTAGGTTGGATAGAAGAAAACGAGACGGGCAGACAGACAGACAGATAGATAGACAAGCTTATATAAAAGATGAGCCTATTTCAAGTCCTTTTAGGTGTTGTATCACAACCCGTGTAGGGTAAGGTATAAAAATTGAAATAATCTCAAATGTGTAAAAGTTTTCATTTGTATTTATTCTGATTGAAGTTCTCATCCCAAACTTAAATCGACTATCTTCCAAGGAGGAATGCAAATGGCCTCAGATATGTTAACTGATAGGCTAATAATTGACAAAAAAAATAATAATAATAATAATAATATGCAATTTCGGTATATTATGTTGAGGTGGCGGATATTGAATATTTCCCCCCCTAGAGCGAACATCGCCGCTTTTGTTGTGTTTATGTATAGAGGCAATTGAAAATTATCGTTGTCATCTAACCATACAGTTAAATAAATGTAACAAAAGTTAAATCGCGTATTATTTAAATTGTAACAAATGTGGGCAGTACTCATACATACACGCCCGCACAAGTGCATAAGCGCTCAGAGTACTTGACAAACAAAAAGTGTCAAAAGAGGAAATTGTTGTTCTCGTTGTTGCGCGTAAAATACTATACTATAAAAAAGCAGCTAAATTTGTTAACAAAAAACTACCCTTTTCGCGTAGTGTGAGAAGAGCGGTGCGCACCGCAGGAAAGAGGAAAGCTTAATGGCTTTAATGATTGTAATCGGCATATATAAATAGAAAAAAGACTGAGAGAGAATATGAGTCGAAATTGCTTGATTAGGGTGAGGCGGTAAATTAAAATGTTTGACAATTTTTATTACGATTGTTTTTTTTTATTTTTTTTTATTTATTTATTTTTTTTATGAAAAATATGACTTAGGGGCTTAAAAGTGGACTAATGACAGAGCACTTGTTTATTGTAACAATTCTTCAAATTTAATGGTTAATTAACGATCAATTGAGTAGTGAGAGTGAAGCTGTGTGCGTGCGCCCATTGCACAGTAACCATTGAATTACACATAACATATTAAAGAATGATTGAATAAGTATTATAGCATGCATAAAAGGTCTGTCTGTAAGTTGACTTGTTAAGCATGTTTTGCATCTACCGTAAAACGGATAAGATACTTTGATTTCTTCATTCGGCCTTTCTGAACTGATCGAAGCAAGAATAAAACAACACACAGTTATTTAGGATAATATTAACTACAAGTCGTAAAAGTGCCTTAGTCTGTAATCTCGTTTGATTGCATGGTTTTTATCAGTCAGGGCAGTTCTGTTAATTGCTTCTCCACTTTTAGCCTTCAGGTAATACGTACGAATATAATGTGGTGTTTACTTTTTTTGTAACGCTTACGGGACGCAACACAATTGCGATAAACATCTAAAAGTTTGCAACTAAGTTGATGATCCGCTTCGACGTCGATGAAAACAGGTTTCATTCCTCTTCAGTCTCGCATTATACAATCAATACATACATCATTTTAGTCCAAATATTGCCCCAGTTGCCTGCTGGTGTCCTCTTTAAGCCCAGAAAGGAATGCGATCAGTCCGCGAATATCGTTGAACACTTGACACACAAATATATGCGGAGGTTAGAGAGATGACCAAAATTCGTTTTATAAATGAAGAAATATTGAACATGCTCGGCTTACAGTAGATTTTCTGGTTGACTAAGTCCAAGTCAAGCTTTAGATTAATCGTCAAAAGTTTCGAAAAGCTCTGCTTCGAAATTTCTAAAATCTAGCGTTACGAACACTTTACAATTATTGTTAGATTCCCATCTATCCGCGTAATGTATTTTGTATTTACGGCCCTTCCCGCTTATGGAGTAACTGCTTTTTCCAAAATCTGAACCATGGACGGATATATTATGGAATATTTCGTTAACTTAACCGATATTTATTAAAATGTAATTCTTTCATGCTCGCTCTTAGAAAGTCTTGTATAGGGGATTAAGTGTTCGAGTTTAACTAATAGCCTGTGTTTTTATTCATTTTTCTTCTTTTTACTGAAAGTATCATCAATTCGTGTAATTAGAGATAAATTTTGTTTCTATTGTTATTGAGATTTAGATAAATATCTTTATTTGAGAACAAGTGCTGGATGTATATATATATATATATATATATATATATATATTTGATTTTGTTATGGAAAAGGGTCACTTTGGTAATCGCGTCTAGTTTTCGATAAGGATTCTTATCGATCATTATTTTTTATATCTATGTACATAAGCTTAAGCTTACCTTAACTATCTTGATTTTTCTAGAAGATTGTATTTTAAACAATTTTCATGTCATCAAAGCCTAAGTGTGGGAAACCGGGTCTTTTCTGCATTTGTTTTTGCTTTTGTTAAGTGTTGTCATTAATTTTAATTACAATTCGTTATATTCGCTGCCTTTTGTTTATACATATATTCCATATGTGTACGCAACTTTTTCAAATAAAAAAACAAAAAAAAAAAAGAAAAAAAAGGGGAAAAAAAAGCTTCTGTTCGCCTACATATTTTCTTTCTATCTCTTACAAAAGTAGCTTTGATGGATTGACTTGTCTTTGCGACCATACTGTAAATATTTGACATAAATTATTATTATATAATGATAATTATGCAAAAATTGCATTCACTTTATCAGAAAAGAGAGAGAGAGAGAGAGAATGAAAGAGGAAAATAAAAAAACCAAAGAAATATAAAAATCCGGGAACTCTTATTAAAAGATTTCACTTAAGTGGGCAAACTACGCGCAAGGCATGAGGGCCGGTTGGAAAAGTCTTCCATTCTAAAGTTCTATACAGACTCTCTCAGTTACGGGTAATGGAGAGTTTCCTTTCGTGTGTATTTCACAACAAATGAAAATATTTCGAATCATAGCATTTAATTACTTAATTACTTTAATTTATTAGATAATTTTTTTTAAAGTAAAACTTTGTTAAGCAAATTTTTTACAACGAGCTTCCAATTGTATGACAAGTTTTTACAGAGGGCGGAACCGTTTTCGGATACGCGCTATGTTTACTTTTGTGAATATTCCCGCTCCCGCTCTTACCTTGAACTATAATTATAAATTTCATATTCTATTTATCCTGCGACTGATGGGGGCTTTAAAGCGACGCATTCGCGAAGACAAGGAGCGCAGATAAGAAAGTTTAGTTCCTCTTAGGCTGATCAAATCATCTCGAATAATTAAAAAGTCGATTCGCCATGACTAGCCCAATAGAAATCTGGAAGGGATCTGTGGAACATAAAATCAAGCCGATAGTGTTCATCTTACTCTAATCCGCGAATTTCTTTTCTTGGGATAAATAAATTATAACAAAAATATTATAATATATTTCTAGGTTTTACAAGCATTGGAGCATATCCAATAAGCTTCCATTTCTCAAGGATGGATATAAAGATGTTGCCTTGAAGGACGACAATATATGTTCAAAGTCTGCTAAATTCCATTATTAGGTATTGGGATTAGCAACCGAATACATAGACACTTCTCTTAAAAGTGTTATTAATAGTGGATCCACTTCAGCGGATAGATGATAATTTTGCACTGCGTGGACATGCATTTCGAATTTATTTGGACTTCTTCTTCAGTAACGATCGATAATGGGATTTTTTTAGTTCGCTCATCAAAGTGAATTGTAAACGTTGTCTCAATGTTACTTTAACTGTACATTTTATCCTCGTATTTGTATACCTTTTTTTTTGTACCTGTTTATTTGATAATATTTATTTTTTCTTATGTTTTAAAACTAAAACTCTATTCAGTGCAGTATCTTTTGTCTGCCCCTGCCTTCCTTGAGTTTGCAAAACTCTTAAAAAGGCACAAAACTTAACCCGAAAAATAAACCTCCAGAATAACATATTGTAAGCATTTCCTACATATATACACATACATGTATATGTATGAGTTTATATGGATACGTACGCATGTGTCCTTGTTTAACTTGTCAAGTGACAAGAGTTGTAAGTAAAGCAATAGTTGCTCTCTTATATGTGCATGGGCGTCCACCTCGTCTCTCATGTCACCCCGGTTCCCGTCATTTCTTCTTCTTTTCTTTCTACGGTCTTTACAAGTATAATATGATCTCATTATTTATTCATATTTTGCAATTATTTCCTTCCCCCAACCCCCCCAAGTTTTTTTTGTTTATTTACTTATTTTCTCTCTACCTTTTCGAACAAAAAACTAAAGGTTTAATTTGTCTTTTTCTCTTTTTTTTTTCTGTTTTTTTTTTTTTTTCGTTCTTATCTAAATAAGTATAACATTGTATGCTGAGTTGCACGTTGTATTAAAAAAAAAAAAGTGAGCAAAGAATCTGTTTTATGCTAACGAGCTCTAAATTTATGTATGAATGTTGTGGTGAATGGAGAGTCAGTCAGCCAGTCAGTCACTCAGTCAGTCAGCCAGTCGGCTTTGTCTCCCCATTTGTGAAAACTTATTTTCTGACGAGATGTTTGTCTTGTGTTGTTGCACTTTTCTCTCTTAGACTTACGACTAAAGTAAATTTTTTTTAATTATTCATAAACATGAAAAGATTAACAACTTGATGTTCTGTTGTCTCTACTTGAGTCGTTGGCTTTTACTCCCACCCTCAGCATACCATTTTTTATTTTTTATTTTTTTCATTCTTTTGAGCCACGAAGAGAGTATACGTATATCAACCATCATAAGTTGTGCATTTTGTGAAGAATTTATTTATTTATTTTTTTTTTAAATTACGCGCCGAAATGCAAATAATTGAAAAGGATATCAATTATTTCTTCATTTGAATATAACAGAACATAATTGGTTTTCGAAAAATTCAACGAAAACCAGCCATTTATAAAAAAAAAAAAAAAAAAAAAAAAAAAAAAAAAAAAAAAAAAAAAAAAAAAAAAAAAAAAAAAAATTTGAAAAAACATTTCCAATAATTCCCATTTCTTTATTTTCGTATATTTCAACATTGTTTACGTACATTAGATTGATTATGTAGGTGACATGCCCTTTGAAAAGTAAAGATTTCAAATGAATCCATTTTAAGTCTCAAAATTTCGGAGATTTTGTTAAGTTTTCCTTAGTCGTTAGAGACAATGTCTTGCTTATGGGCGTTAAGAGAGGGGAAACTTACATTAGATTATATATATATTCTGAGTACACAACTAACGGGTGCGCTGTTCTTCAAATTTCGAAAAGTTGGTCCTTTCTTTTCTAAAAATTTATACGACGTCAGGCGAACAGCTGCAGAAGTAAGTTAAGTAGATCTTAGCCGTTTTATGTGTGTTACTTAACGAGGCCTTGCTGCAAGTTCCTGTTCATTATGCGCGAGATATAAGAACTAATGTACTGAACTTGCCGGGTTTTTAGTTTAATTAATCCTTTCGCCATATGGCGTTTCCTTCCTATAAATTTGTTTTAATTACTGGGTCTTGTGCTCTTAGCTTTCGTCTCCTGACCAGTTTGTACGCTCGCTTTTTTGCTAACATCTTTGCCTTAGTATGATCGATTACATCGATTTTGTCAACTTACCTCAGTCGTTTCATTTGAATATCTTAAGTGTCTTTGTAAAAAAAAACTAAAAGCTGAGGCAGAGTTTAGCGGTTTTTTGTTACTTTTGCTCTTCTAGACGATTGCCCTCGCGTTAATCGTTTTGTTTCGTCACTAATTATTTCTCATGAACGGCAAAGTACTTTGATCTGTAGGTCGAAAAGGTTCTTTAAGAATTAGAAAATAAATCGTTCAAAAAATAGCAGGGAGAAAAACTTTGCGCTCGCATGCAATATACTGAATGTTGAATTATAGCAATGATATCAAGCGTCAAGTCCTTCTGCTTATTATCGTGCAAAGGTATGACAACAACTCGACAAAATGGATAAATTATTCTACCTAAGTGAAGAGGTAGCGAATTATTTATTATTTTATTTATTTAAATTATGGCTATAGCGACTGCGACATATGAATGAATAAAATGGTGGCTTAAAAATCAAATAAAATAATATAATGAAGTAAACGTAACGATATAATAATTGTGACTAACAAGTCAATGTTCGCGGGTTCGAATATCACATGCGCTAGAGTTTATTTTGGTCTTTGCTTTAGTGAAGTGCTTAGTCGCTGGAAGTATAATATTCATCGATTAAGTGCACAACCACTAGGCTGAGGCCAGCACCTGCCTATCTCCTTCTTTTTCCCCGCTTCTCTCTGACGTTTACATGTTCTGAATGATTTCTCCATAGTACAAAAAAAAAAAGTAAATCAAGTAAAGTTATATTCGGTTGGGGCCAAATCTCGCATATCCGCTACGGTTAAAATCTTTGGTGCCCCGTGCTTTTACTTCTTGTCATAAAAAAGTGAATGGGATAACGTTTATGTGGCATCTTTTATTTCCCTAAAAGGCATTGTTAAGAAAAATCAATTTACTATGTCGGGACGTCCGCCATAATTAATTTTGAATTGAGACACTTAACTTAACTTTGGTATTCTACCTTCCAAGTCCTTTTATTTCATAACCGTATCATTGATGTTATTAAGAAAAAACCAATCCACCAGCTCGTGATGTCGAACAACATTTATTTATTTTTTTATGTTTACCTTATGATCAATAAGCATAAGATGTCGAGAACGTGGAAAATTGGAAATTTAATCACTTATAACTTTGTGTGGAAAATTCCAGCCTTTTATATAACCGAGATGCGTTCAGTTTACGCTTCATTGCGTGCTTATGCTCTAACCACTTTGGCCCATTTTCAATACCATCCTGAGTGCAAAAAATTGCAATGGTTCTACAAAATTTGAAGTCGATAGCTTTATTTTTGCGACCAGGAGAATGTCAACAATACACACCATACAGACGGACAGATATGGCTTAAGAAATTGAGAATTTTAAGCTGGCCGAGAGTATACATACTTTTTGTGGCGTCTCTGATGCTTCCTTTCCGGCGTTGCAAACGTTTTGACAAAGCTCCTGTCCAAAAAGGTAATTGTTGTTGTGTGCTTTTTTGGAGCGTACATCACATGTGGTACGAAATATATTAAGCTTATGTGGACGCACGTAACACGCAGAAGGGCTTAAGACAAATTTTCCTTTTCCTATATCGAGTCAGATTCATTTTTCAAATCTATCTAATCCTGTCTCTCCGGCTGTCCGACCGATGTAAATTTGTATTCAAGTTATATGTCGCAATTTTTGAAATATTATAATAATATTTGGTGCATCGACATGTTTTGACCCAAAGACGAGTGCCATCGAAAATGGTTTGGATCAGTTGACTTTTTCGAGCGCTCCCTATATAACGCCCTATTTTGAAAAGTCGATAAAAGCGGATAATAATAATATTTCGGTACTCGGCAACTGGTGTGCAAAACTTTTGACCGGCTGGGGAAGTTCCTGGAACCACGTCTCATATAACGAAAACTGAGTTCATATGACAAAAAGTCTAAGTTTTCAATACTTCATGGCGGAGATCAGATCATAGAAGCAATTTAAGATAAAAACTGTACCAAATTGGACCGTCTCAGCCTATTTTTTTGGATCCTACTCTATATACGAATTTGCATGAAAATTGATTCTTTGTAAGGTAGAAAAGTTTGAGTTTTAATATTTTATCATGAAAATCGACCCATTTAATGTCATATAGAAATGAACTCTACAAACATTTAGACCACGTACGTCTGTTTTTGGATGCTACCCTGTATATTGATTTTCACGAAAACGTTTGTTTCTTAAGACAGAAATGTCTGTGTTTTAATATTCTATGATGAAAGCTGATCCATAATAGTAATTTGATATAAAAATAAACTGTGCTGACTTTTGAATATGTATCTCAATTTTTGAACCTCTTACGGAAAGTAAGCCTTTAATTGCAAAGATGTTTAACTTTTAATATACAGTTTCATATAAAAAGTGGATATAATTTGTGTGGTCCTTGTGGCAGGCATAAGAATTGTCTTGGACATTGTGGTGTACGGTGGGTTAGCCCGATTATTATGCCAAGCTTAGAGTGCGCACGTTGGATTAAAATAAAAATGTCATCGCGAAGTTACTGCGTTTTTCTGTTTTCCATCCGATTCAAAATGAACCGTTTTGTTGACGGACCCTATGTACAATGCTTCAATAGCTTATAATCTAAGAGTAAAGGAACTACATCGTAGATGGTCTTGATTGAACAACTAATCACTAATGCTCCTTGGTTTGTGAGCAGCCACATTTGACGCGTAGATTTTGATGAATGATTACTTAAACAGATTAAGTCTGCACCCTAATATTGCACTAGCTATAAAGTGAGACGGCTGGGAAAACTCCGCATATCTCATACTTCACCTTCATATAGACGCATTACTGATACTCTTAATGCATGCATAATATTTGAACTTAAAAACTAAGCAAGTGTATGTGTTTGTTAACTTAATTGGCATCTAACTGTTCTGTTGTATTATTTGTTTTTCTTTGTTTATTTCTTAATTCAGTCGCTAGATGTTTAATTGCATAAGGTTGTACGAGTGGCGACCTGTTCCATGCTTAGCCAGTAGCAGATGGCACAGGGATGTAAGTGCGTCCACATTTGCAAGTGAAGCTAGAGCTATCCTTTACGACAAAAACTTTGCTGGTAAAGCCGAAGTGAAAATTGTTATCATCGCAGATAATTGGTCGGTCATGAAACCTATTCATAATCCTTTATATTTCAATTGGAACACCATTAACTAAGTGGAGGAATACTATTGCCATATACGAAGATCAAATTAACATTTCTTGGTTATCTTGGAAAATGACCGAGCAGACTTAGCGGCCATATCCGCAGCCATCGCACAAGGGAAAAGTTCGACTTTCGAAAGTACATTAAGAAAAAAATTAAAAAGCAAACTGAGGAAAAGAATCGACATTACTCGCATATTAATTCTAACCCTTCGTTCCACGTCTGTATCCAGTCAACGTCGGAAAAATCATTTCACCGATCAGCGATTGTTGACAAAATCTTACGGTCAAACATACATACATGGCGTAAATGCCAAGCGTTTCCAATACTCGAAAATTAGTTTTCGGAACACCTAAGCCTATGGGCATATTGAAAATACCTGGAGAACTTAATATCAGTAAAATATTTGATTTTATTCAAGTTGCTAAAGTAACCGTCAAAAAAAAAGAAGAATAATATGATGACCTTAGCGAGCGATAGTCTTAGTTGTTTGCGCTCATCCTACTTTTCATAATAATAACAATGAGAAATGTTTAGTGCTAAGTAGATTGAAAGTACACTAACCTGTCCAAAATCAAGGAAGGCTTTTCGAGTCCTTACATTTCTTTCATGCAATGGGTAGTCAAAGTCCGGATCAATTCGAAAGTCCGATCGATATTTGCCCGCAAATTGAATCTAAAAAATAAAGCTTCCCGCATTTGGTGTTCTTTTCTACGCATACTCCGGTAAGAAAATTAAATTCGACTGCCATTTAATCTTTAATGGCATCACGGATGCCTTCAAAAAAGGAAAAAAAAATTACAACGAAACATTGGATGAGTGCGGCTGATGTTCTCTATTTTTATACAGATTCCCTAGGATCATCCGTAGAAAATGCTTACTCTACTGCAGAGAAACGTATTCTCTGCTTACGTTGTATTTTGTGCAAAATTTTCGGTGCCTGCATGTATTTTGACCACTTTTTCATTTGTAAAAGGCATTTTTATTGAGGAACCTATTAACCGCTGTGGTGAAACCTGTTAACCGCTATTGCAACAATACATCGTTCGAGTTGTTCAACTCGACATCGGCAACAGACATCTGCAGTAACAGTTTCTTCCGGCTTGAGCGGCTCGTAATATACTATGCCTTGTTCACCCCACCCTATGCACAGAAAATCTTTATACTCATGACTGTTCCGCTTCTGCGTCGATGTGCATATCTCTCCTGAACTAATCCATGACTTTTTCCAGTTAGTATTGTCGTATTAGATCCATATTTCATAGCCAGTCACACACGTCACAGAATTCTTCTTTTTTTGCCTGACAAGCAATGAACGAACGCGATGTTGAAACGATACGAAATGCCATTTTTAGTTAATTCGTATTGTCGATCTCACTCCTCCCTCCTTTTGGATCTTTCCCACTCTTTTTTAACTTCTAGAAACAGTTGATTCATCAACTGCTAAGTTATGTGCAAGTTTGAGCTGGGTGTTCGTCCATAATGTCTTGCAATTTATTGTCTTTGAACTTTTTTCGTGCTCGTGGCCGTTCGTTGACACTGGCAGCAAAAATCACCACGTGCGTAATGATAAAGCAACTCCACCATAAGCTTTTGACAGTGTTTGATGGGCTTCGGCAGCAGATTTCTTCAAATCGAACAATAAAACTAATAAAAAATTTGAAAATGCATTTCTAAGCATTCCATGATTCGCGTTTGCATACATTGAATAGCTCAACAGTATTAAATGGAAAACTGTTACTCTATGTAGGGGAAGATCAAAATTATCGAATGTAATCGCGTACATTGATACTCGGCATTACTTTATCATTTTCACCAATAGATGTCACTGATCGAATTACTTGCAAGCATCTAATATATTCGGCTGTGGCCGAATCCTCTGTGGGTACATCGTCTTTATCTCGAAAGCTACTCGAAGAATATGAAATGCTGATACCATATAATATCGGCTGAGTGAGGGCGATTTTTCCCAATTTTTCTGAAGACATTATGGTATATTTGTAGAGAAATTGAGTTCCATTATATATATCGTTGGTGGTCTCTATGAAGGTCAGACAAGGTCCAATTCTATGCGCGGTCGAGAGCGTAGTTTAAAAAGTTCAATTTGTTGTTTCGATTTGTGGGAAAATGTTTGCGGATATTTCCGGTAATTTGTAAAAGTTTATGTTCACGTCTATCTTGAGTATAGAATGATGTAAATAACACAAGCTAATAAGTAACGAAGTACCTCGAGATTTTGGTTTAAATTGTAAACAAAATCGGCCCTTTCTTAGCATTCATCAGCTTAAGTGCATAATTAATAAATTAACAAATAAATTGTTTATTAAAGTATTTATCGATTCACGTGCGCTTTTATTCACTAAAGACGCCGTACAGTAAAGCAGATCTTTCCTTAGCACTCGTCTCCTCTTTCAAAGTCGCCGTTGATAGTTCTACGTATCAGGCAGTTTTTGAATGCTTAGAGCAAGGCGGCGAAACAAGTTTATATATAATTGATCCGAAGGTGGATCTTATCGCTAAAAATGTTTGTGTGACGAGAAAAAATTGAAGGCCCGCTTACTAAACATTCGTCATGCTTGGTGTTCCTTTGATTCCAATTTTCTACTTTTCTACTTTGATTTCAATTTTCTACTTATATGATAGTGTGTTTTATAGGTAGGTGCTGTCTGACTTTGTCTTAACGAGTCCTAAGAGTACATAAACCATGCATAAATTAGGATCATGAACATCTCTCTTGGCCCGTACGGTGCCGTAGTGATTTGGGCAGATTATGAACTGTTTTCGCTATTCCTTGGTTCTAAAGTTGTGATGAAACGTTGGATATATTCATCGCAGCTAGGAGAGTATTAATTTTGTTCAAAGATAAGGTGTTCCCTAAACCATGTCGAATTGAAAAAACATTGTTTTAAAGAGCTAATGCAAAGGTGTCACAAATATTCATGTGTAAGGTGACGGAAATAGTTTCATTACAGTCCAGATACAAGAGTTCAGAAGGTACGACGCCTCCTGCCGAATATGTAGATTTGGCGAAAACGTTACGATATGTGAAAATCCTGAATAACTGTTGAGGAGCTAGTCAGTCCTCCATCGAAATTTATAGCATATAGAAATCGTTTACAAAACCGATTGGAAAATTCTAGTAAAACGTAATCTGTTTACATATTTTTCGCTTGTTTACTCGTCCAATCCATCCACCCCTGGTCAATTCCTGGCAATAAATATACCACTGAATAAGTTGTTTCATAGTTGCTTCTTCACGAACTCACGAACATGGAATGACTAGATGACATTTCCTTGCGGATAAACTGGCTTAAGATGGACAAATTATTAGACTGTATGGCAGCACAGGGGTTTTGCTTCCTACACGGTTTTTTGTTCCACTTGATTTCTTCGATAAATGACACATAGTTTACCGATCAAATAAGTAGAACACACATTTACGACTTTCTTCCTTATGAGTTCCTTAAAATTTTTGCCAAAAAAAAAGTATATATTGTTCCGTCGTGGAAAAAGAATCGCATAAACTGCGATTCATTGCGATAAAAATATTACATATGTCTGGCAATAGCTCTTGCGTAATAGGCATGAAAATTTCCCACAGAATGAGTGCGGACTCAAAGACAACGTAGGTTGGAATATCGGAAATAATCTTCATTATGCATTCATTGATGCCATGCTCATTGCATTTGACTTTTGTTACGTAAGGAGTGTTCAGCTTATCTATCAACCATCAACTATCCTTCTTTCTTTCTTTCTCTCCCTTTTCCACTCTCTTATCTATTCTTATAAATGTTATTGTTTACAAATCTCATTTAAATATAAGAGTATTAATGTGTACGCTTGAGTGTGCATATGTGCTTGGGTGTGTGCGTGTATATTTGTGCTTGGGTTTAACACTTATATACTGAAGATACTGGTAATAAAGTTTATAACGGTGGTGAAAACTAAAAGGATTTCGTGTCGTTGTGCATAAAGTTATAATTGTTAAAACACTCAGAGCTGGTGAAGAGTAAACCGATGTGGGGAGGTGGAAGGGACGTGGAATACGTAGAACGTATAATATAAGAACTTTTCATATATCTTTAGTTGTTACTACTGCCGTACATTTGTGGTGGTATGGCCACTTGATGTTAGGCATCGTTGATTTTTTCCTCATGGTTTGTTAACGATTGGCATGAGTAGGCAGAGCAGACTCGCATATATACATATGTACTTGTATATCTGTGGTTGTTTATTTTTATACGCGTACGCATATATACATACATACATACATACATACATAAATACACACACTCTATACGTGTATGTATGCAAAGAGAAGCAGTCACATAAAAGAGGGCGTTTATTATATAAAAAGTTAAAAATCTTTGTTATGATTCCGTTTGGAAAAATGTTGTAAATTGTTTTTAACCTTTGAAGCAGAAATCTGGAACATGACTTCTTTTCAGTTTCATTTCTATTTAATATTTGAATTATTTTTTTTATTTTTTTTCTCTTGCATTCTGCTATTTTGTGCCATCAAAAAAAAAAAAAAAAAAAAAAAAAAAAAAAAAAAAAAAAAAAAAAAAAAAAAAAAAATGAAAAAAACTGAATATCTCTTTTTCCCTTTTTTTGTCCCTCCTTTTTTTCATACAATTTTATGCTTATTAATTTTTATATACATTTTAAATATTTTCTATTCACAGATTTCCTTTTTTCTATAACCATTGAATCAAATCGTTATAAATTTTACTTTTTCATTCTCCGTTTCTCCGCATTCATCTTTATCTTTATCATTATCATTATCATTATCACCATCATCGTCATCGTCCTCGCGAACATCTTCATTATTATTATTATTATTTTTATTATTATAATTATTATTATTATTATTATTATCATTATTATCATTATCCTCGTCATCATCATTCATGTACGTACATATATTATTCATGATTTGAAGCATCTTTTAATTAGCGTTGTGCAAAAACTTGTTATTTACATTCTCATATTTACATCTCTTTCGCTCGACGCCACTCCACTCTTCGTCCTCCATATTTTCGCTATTCATTGCATCTCGTATATTTAACGTTTAAATGGGGAATAATTTCTTTACTCTTTTATCTTTGGCATCAACAATACTGCTGCCATTTTTTTCCTCAGCAACAAACTACAGCCGCATTCAGTATTAAATTCGCATTATATGGAGTTTTTCACGATGAGTGGGTTGGTTGTAGTTTTGTGTATTTGCTGTAACGGGGTTTAAATATGCATGAAAAGCTCGCTGAAAACGGTTATAAAGTGTGGCCAGGGCTGCCAAAGTTCGTTTTTTTTTAAATTTAAAATTTCACATAATTTTCTTCGCTTCCCTTACATCTTCCGAAAAGAGATTAATTCAATTCCTCCCAGGCCATTGACCCGAATACGCTATGTAGCAATTTAACTACTAGACAACTTCCAATTGATCGCCGCATTTGTGATAATTGAAGAACGAGTAAATTTCAAAAAATTTAAAATCGAAAAGTTTTTCAAGTTTCCGCAAAAAGGAAGACAAGAGGGAAAATCAACCCAGGGTTTAAGGCGATACGATGCGAATGTGCTGCTGTTCATCGCCGGTCCTCGAAACTCTGAATGGAAATGTATGATGACATAAACACAGAGCTAACTAGCGGTTCGGTTGAAGCGTCTGCACTTTCATTGGTTTTATCAATACATCGAAGGCTTATGCCAATGCTTACAACACTTTTAAATCCGTTTAATTAACAAGTGAAGTAGATTTTCTGCAAACTTTTACCTACAATCACTGAATCATCTCGTTTATGTATGTGTATGTATGTTTATTATAGATTGCGAGTTACATTTTATATCTCATCAAAACCTTCAACCAAAATCTTTCATTCAAAGCCTTCGTATTATAAGAATTTTAACATATATTCTGGAATTTTGAAAGCAAAAAATATACATATAACTGACCGCTGTGGTTATACGGGGAATGTCTGAACGAGAAAGTGAATCAAGTGAATTGCGCAGCCATCTTCTGAAAAATAAACTTTATAATATTTATGAATGAGAGATCTCTAGAGGCATCGGAACAAATGCTTCTCGGACGGTGTTAAGATCTGGGAAATTTCCTGGGCAATTAATTCCCATAGCTTTACCGCATTACTTGTTGACAGTAGAGAGTAGAATCGATCGTTTGCCCTCGATACTCAAGCTGCACAAGTCTCTTTCGCTATCACTATACTGCAAAGCATTACCTTACGTGGCGTCAATTCGGGCCTTGTCATCATTGCTGCACTCTTATCCATCTTGAAGATCGATCGTATTTCGCATTTTCCCAATTGCAGAACGGAAACAAACAGACCATTTGTCTGCTACCGGTTCGATTAGATCATGTCTTCGATCAATATTATGAATTTTTCAATAGCCGGCAAGGAATTACTGAAGTGGTGTTGACGGATAAAGGCATTTTTCTTCAGAATTTTAGATTATTTACGAAACGCAATTACCGTCGACACAATACCTTTTTGCTGCATTATCTATGCCCTGTCATATGCTCTATCTATCCATGAGAATATGGTTTTATAGCATTAGTGTTACCAAAAGTACACGATTCTCAAGTCATTTACTGAGAAAAATGCCACGAGTTTTTCTCGCGTCCTACGTAATTGATTTAATCATTAACTGAAAGTGTAATTTAATGAATTCGTGCGATTGCGATTCGCATCGACTTAATTAAAGAAGTTTTCCGTCGAATCGTCGCTGAAAACTTGACTGAACGTATTGTTAACTGTTTACATCTATTCGGACAAGGATCACAAATTGGCTTTAGCGATGCAGACATTCCTCCGAATGATTAAAAGAAATTAAGGATCTTACTGCATAACCTCTAAAGAAGGAGAAGAAACGAGAACGGAAATGGAAAGCTCTTGTAAAAACGTTCTGCATAATGAATATGAATGCTTTAGAAAGGCTTTCTTCAACCAAAATAAATATCGTCTGAATGTGGGGGGCGGGGTCACTTTCAAACCGGAGCCATATCTAGGTGAACTTAGCTAAGCCTGCATTGTGCAAGTGGTCATTGGACCACTTGTGGTGGACAGGGGGCTGACCCCCTTTCCGGTCCGTCAAAAAGGTCGTTGGTTCTGAGTGCACGGCCAATTTTTATTTCTAGGACGTGGCAATTAAAATTAAAATTGAAGCAGTCATCTCGACTCGAACGAATAATTTTGAAAAGTGAAAAATTTCCTGACATCTATCACCGCTATGGTATCTCTATTCTATGAGCACTCCCTTCCCTGGCGCGTTGTCAATATACTAGGAACTTGCAATTCACTCACTCTACCTGTGCTTTTTCAGCCACCTACCCTCGCCGCCGTCATCGTAACCTATTATGTACCTATTGAAAAATCAAGTAAAAAGAGATTGTGTTGCTTGTTTTCCGGTTGGCTAACCCACTGCAGTCAACCATATTGTTATCTCTCATATATATCATCTACTACTTCTTGTCTAACCAACGCCAACAACTCGTATCCCCCCCTACGTCGCAGCGCCTGTCTCGCTTTGCACGAAGCGTACATTTATGAAAAGAGAAAAACTTTTTTAATAAAATGCAATAACGGGATTTTTTTCTTTTTTTTTTCATTCACATCCTCATTTTTTCACATTTTATTTTTCAAGTATTGTATAAATTGCAAAAACATTTTTTCCTTCATTTTTCGTTTCTGTTTCTCGTCTCTGCACGGTTTTTATTACACAGAGAATTTATTTTTGTTAACGGATGAAATAATTTTTTAATCGTAATAAAGCTCAAGTGCAGGTTGTTATTTTTTGTTCAGAACATTTAATGGTTTCACATTTTCCATGCTTTTTACCGGGCCTTCCTTTCGTCGCCCCCTGCATTCTATCGGGCAAAGGCACCTCGTTTTGAATGAAAAAAATTAATTGGTAGAATTTATATAAAATAAAATGAATACACAGTGTCGGCCATTTTGAAAAGAATTTTTTTTATTTATTTTTTTTTGTTTTTTTTCATTTTTCCCTTTTTTGATTTCTTTTTTAAATTGAAATATTAATGCAATGCCGGGTTGCGACGGTTCATTTTCCGTTTGCCGAGATGATAGGGAAAATATGTTATGATTTTCACAAGAACAGGCAAACAAAATTATCTTTGTTGCTCTTCAATTTAATGGATCCAGTACTTCTTCGGAGAGCCTCCATAAGAGGTCAACATTCACCTTGATACGAAAGTAGAACAAGTAAGGCCTTAAGTAATTCTACGAAATGCGCAAAATGTTTTTGTTCATTACGGGCCAGAGGAGACGTAGTAAATATAGACAGACTGTAGTAACCTTTTCAACTTTCCATACACCTTAAGCGCACATTAAGCCAAAGCTGTTTCCAAAATTAAGAATGTGACAAGTCCAAGTAGAGATAGTTGCGCCCTTTTTTTTGTTTATGAAGATCTGAACGCGTTTGTCTTGTATTTTAAATTATTTTATTAGCTTCATTTTGAACCTTATTTTCCATTACGTCCATTATTGCAGAACTTTTGGGATTTGATTGAGCGATAAACGGAATCAAGAGATTTTCGTAGACCTCTTTTGGCGCCATTCATCTCGACACCATTAAGAGGGTTCTGCAGAGAAGGCAACAAGCTATTCTCGGAGAAAGCCAACTCTGTGCTAAACGGGACAGCAAATCAGTCAAAATTTTCCAGTCAAGATTTCTCAAGATTTTTATCAGATCAATAACGACGTGCTCAAGCGCCATAACTGTTCTCAAAAGAATTTTTTCCAATTCCAACAAAAATATACAACCTTGCCTCAGGTATTGTCGATCCGGGCTTTACTATCCTTACGGTAACATCATTCATCTTTAGCGACGATCTTTTTACGGTCGCCTGCGGCCGATTTTTTATCATCTGCTGTAAATCTCTTCAAAAATGGCTTGCGCAGATGGACAGTGGGTCTATTATATTTTTCAAATGTGTTATGGTATGGCTTGATATGCTTAGTATCGCTAACATTACACGATTGAGGCTATCGCATAGCCTAGTAGTTAAGAGGTGCAACTATCAAGTCGGCATACCTTGTTCAATTATGCTTGTAGCTATAGCAAGTGCATACGCCTCCCAGGCTGGGGCCATTCCCTTTCTCTCTCTCTCTCTCTCTCTCTCTCTCTCTCTCTCTCTCTCTCTCTCTCTCTTTCCACATTCATTTCTGGCCACCATCGTATTACACGTGTAAGGTCTAACCCCTGAGCGATTGATCACTTTAAAAAAACTAGTTTGAAAGAATGCCACGAATTTTTTCGTTGACCTATTGCGTCTTGAACTGATTTTCATATGTTAAATACATGAAATTTTATAATAATCCAAGATGAACGAACCGTAGAGTACCAAAAAACATAGAGCACCAATTCGTCTTAAGCTTAATTTATTTTAATTTATTTGTTTAATTGTTTTATTGATTTAAGGAAAATGCAAAGAAATATAGTCGTACGATTTGATTTATTTCCTCCTTGGATTTTTCGATCATTCACGGCTCCGTCCTTCGAATATATATTTGCGGTTTTCACAGAGTGAATCGAGAGGTCGAGACATTTAACTTGAATGATTGAATGACAAGCCAAAGAAAAAAAAGGGAAATAGGATTTTAAAAGTAATCTCTCCGTTCGAAATTCTTGATTGATATTTTATGAGAAGTCATGGTCGAAGAAAACTACCGTTATCTTGATTTCGTTTTGTTTTTATATCTCTATATGTTTGGCGGTCGGCCACCACCAGGTCTGATGCCAGGCTTATGTCAAATGCATTTGACTGAAAAGCGTCTCGTACGACAAACTACTAATTAACTAAAGTTGGGGAATTTCGTGCGAAATTGCATCGGATAAGTAGGATCACACTTATTGAGCGGAATCGTTTACTTTAAACATGATTTTAGGTTGAAAGAGGGCTTAGAGTGAAAATTTACAGAATGCGTGTGTGACGTAACAACAACAGCAACAAGGAAAGACAAACCTGTATAGAGCATATTTCCGGATTGGGTAACTACAGGGTTGGGTGTTTAAGTGTTAAAAAGTTGATTTACAAAAACCGAGTCAATCAAAAATTCGCCCTTCTATAGGAACTAAAATACCGAAGCATAAATCCGAATGCGAATCGCAGATTGACGTCCATAAAATTGGTGAAGTAATGTCATCGAGCAAGGGTGAAAAGAGAGCGGATAAGTGTAGTAAAAGAAAAGTATAAATTTTTCGTTTTTAATTTTCATTTTATTTAATTTTTATTATTTAACACATTTTGTTTAATCTTTTAAAAGTATGTTTTTATACATTTTTTTTTTTTTAAATTAAGTTAATATTGCACAGTACCTTAAACTATATTTACAGGAACAGAAGCGAGAAACGTGATAATAACTCTTCTGTGATGTTTGAAATAAAAGTAAATGAAAAATTTACATGGGGCAACCGTGAACGTAGCTGACATTACGAAATATAGCGGCAGCAGCGGCGGAAGTTAAAAAATTACACGGATTGGCAGCACTGAACGAAGACAAGGCTGGCGGACAACAGGTAAGTGGATTACCGTTTGTACCGTTTTCACCAGCACCCACAAATTCCTTCTCTAAAGTGGCCTGATGGCGCAACTGCTCCAAACGCAGTTGATTTTGACGTTTCCATTTAGTTCTGAAAGAAGAAAGAAGAAGAAGAAGCATTTCGAGGTGAAAAGGGTGAGAGTGCGAGTGGGAGTGAGCGAGTAGGTGCAACTGAGTACCTGCGATTTTGATACCAGGTTTTAACTTGAGTCTCGGATAAGTTTAATGTCTCAGCCACATCGCTGCGATCGGCTACACTTAGATATTTCTGGCAACGAAATTTTCGCTCTAAATAAGCCAACTGAGCGTGAGTGAAAGCGGTGCGTCTTCGTCTCGGTTTGCGACCGCTTTTCGTTAAACTCATTTTGTGATCGATAAAATTATGATTAACGTTATTGTTGGGATTTGAGTTCAACGTCGATCCATCGACTTGATGGTCATTATCGTTCAACAAAATGCTAGAGTCTCGGCTAGAATCGTTAGCGGTATATAATAAATGTTGATTGCCTAATTGACGATGATGGCCGGAAAAATGGCAATTCAGAGCTTCCGAATCCGGTGAAGAACGATCCTCTATATCGATATCGGAATTGTTATCCGATAGATCGGAATCTGTTTTAAAAATAAAATATTAAAAATTCTTCATAAATATTCTCACTAATGCCGAAGAATAACAAATAATTACAACTTTTTAACAACCCGTTGTGCTAGCGCGTGCAAACGCTTAACTTCCCACTAAGAAAATTATGAAGAAAAAAAATGAAAATATATATAATTTATATATATATATAATATATATATATATGTATTTTTTTTTAAATTATTTTCTATATATCATATATTGAAAGGCACTCAATGGCAAAAGTTCTCTCTACTGAACTGTTGCTGTTAAAAGACAATTCAAACGTTAATGCATTATCAAGTGGGCGTCGCTTCGCAAGACGAGCACATATGTGCACATGCTGGTTGTGTGAAAAAATGTTCATCCCTAAGTCATTATTATCCTTCAAGTGTCTAACTTGGCTGACTTTCAATGTTTCTGCCGTTGTTTTTGTTGCTTTCCTTGATTTCATAGGAAATCATCAGAAAACATTAAAAATAATCTTTACCTCAAATTATGTTTTATTTATAACTGACATGTGTTCTACATTCAAAGATATAACGTCCTATCTGTGGTCTACACGTGTTTCCAATCTTATTTCTCTTTCTCTCCTCGTAATCAGACATTTTTGTTTTTTTTTTGCATAAAATCTTTTTCAAGCACAAATGACATGAACTTCTGACCATCGCATCCACGTGCGTTTCAGTATTTTAGCATGTAATCTTATTCAATGAGTAAAGTCTTTTTGCAAATTTTAGAAAAGTTAGATAACTGAGAGAAAAGTTAGAGGCTATGTTTGATGGGTTCTTGCTTTAATTTTGGAATCAGTTCCTGGTGCATCCGTTTATTTATCCCTTCAAAGAGAATTCACCGAAGGCATTATTGTGTTCCTTAATATAATTTTTTTAAACAATAACTAAAAGCCATGGTGGGAGGTTTATTACCAACTTTATATCCAGTGGATACATATCGGACGTAATCATGGGCTTGAGAAATCAACAAACATGCATCATAAGCTTCATATCAACATCAGTATCGAAGTGAGAAATTTAGCTATCTTCAATTTAGCTCTGTCCGTCCGTTCACATGTATGCGTCATTTTACATTATTGTAAATAAAGACTTAAGGAATTTGTCATCGGTCTATGCGCTATTAAAGAAGAGGCAGATTCTCATGCACTTAATCCAATCAAATCTTCTATGTTTGCTTGCAAGTGACATTTAGATAAACATAAATTTCCAAACATCATATTTATCAGTTGTAAGGTATGCAAAACAGGTGTGCGCGTGTGTGACAGATTGATTACACAACGAGTTTTGTATGCGATTAAGTAACGTATTTTAATGTTGAAAACAGATCACCAAAGGCAATTATCAGTTACGCGGAAACTTGAGGTAAAATCAATTTGATTGTCAAATACAATATTTACAGTTTGATGCATGAGATCGATTCCCCTTAAAAAGCATCGCAAAGAGTTTAGCAATTTTAGTTCAACTCAGAGTAATATTTGTAAAGGTTTTCCTACGAGCATGCCGCTCGCCGGCGAAGAAAGTCTAAGTTGGTCTATAATTTTTTTTTTTTTATTATGTGATTAATCACCCACGGAATGGCACCTGTTTGTGTAATACGCCGACGATCGGAAAGAAGTGAGCAAAGAGAAAGAGATAGGGAAATGGGGGCCGCTGTCTAGGGGATGTGTTAGCGACTAAGCAGTCACCATAACGCCGACGAAAGCAAACTCCACCGCGCACGCAGACTTGATAGTCGCAAATTCTTACCTAATCGGCTCTTCTCATGCGGACAAATTAATTAATAATAAATAAGTTTTTGAGAATATTTTTGTAGCAAAAATGGAAAATTTACTTAATTACGATTACGACCTTATCGTTCTGAATTCTGTGCCGAAACAATACCGCATCTTGTAAGACATCGATCTCATTCGTTGTAAGAATGGGCTCTGATGAACAATAATTCATGGCCCACTTGGGACAAGTAAGCAAATAGACGAATGTACCAGATGAGTGCGAGCAGCCCGGTTCAGTTTCCTTGACAATTTTGCCCTCTCATTGCCAAAACACTTTACTGCGCTCGTCATTCTATTAATGTTCAATTAAATCGCATCGCTCACTTTCTCCGGTAGTGATTTCTTTCTACAAAACATATCCCAATCAATTCGAGTACCGAGTAGCAAATAACAGACGTTCAGACTTGTCGCCAATATTTAGATTTGTTTGGAGTTTGTCAATTCTGACGTTTACCGGCTAGGTTATAAAGTGTGCCCCCTCCTCCCCGCCCCCCCATTTTTCCTATCATTTTTTTTGATTTACGCAGCAAAAGCTATGCTGTCCGACAAATGCGATTTATCCCACGCACTTGCACTTCGATGAGACCATTGACAAGCTATGGCTTAGTACAAGTTCCGACTTCTTCGGCAAGCTCTCTAAGCTTAATTATAGACTCTTTTATGAAACTTCTGGATAAATCTCTTAGACAATTCTCTCTTTATGAAAAAATGAACTTTCGTGACCACAGTCTATATAAAAATTTGGCATTTTCCGCGCATTCACCACAATTTCTGGCTATCGAAAGATTCACCTCATAAGAGAAATACATACTTTTACACATGTATAGCTTCCTTAAGTTTGTTTTTTTGATTTCTATAATTTGTTTATCTTCTTTATTATTTCATCAATATATTTTGATATCCTATTGTCCTCTTTGCGAAAAGAGTTTTTGTTGATCTGCGTGACTTTTAACCCCATATAGCGGAACGACGAAACGACGAAACAGCCAG
Organism: Glossina pallidipes; assembly: GCA_000688715.1. Classification (NCBI taxonomy): domain Eukaryota; kingdom Metazoa; phylum Arthropoda; class Insecta; order Diptera; family Glossinidae; genus Glossina; species Glossina pallidipes. Next base: position 76,656 of record KK500073.1, read on the forward strand.
AGGAGATATTCACCCCATTAAAGCAGGAAACACGTATGTAGTACGTACATACGTATGCTTGTAAGTGCTTAACTGAAAAAATATAATAATTGAAGTTTATTGAAAAATCATATTCGAGAGTAGAATCTTGACTTTTTTTTGTGTCTCTGATATTACGCATACATATGTATATATCCTAATGCATAGGTATATATTATTTAACAATCGCGCTCAAGTGTCTCGTATGGGTTTTTGTCTTAAGGACTTTTTCTTTTTTTTTTTTTAAGAAGAATAGAAGTTAGCAAAAGTCACGTCTTAGCAATTGATTCTTCATATATATTTGAATTTTTTATTTGATTCTAATTTTTTTTTTTTTGTTTCTCTAAGAAAAAGAAAAATTATATTAAATTGAAAAAGTTTTCTCTAAAAACACTTTAATGGTATCGTGGTGAGTGTTAAGTGTCATAATTGTCTTGCGTTTATCTCTTAAATAGTTGTAATTACTTATTATATCTCCGCATATACATATTACTTACAATTGTGTGCAAAAATTTTTTTGTCTTTTAATTCTTCTGGAAATTATTCTACACTTAAACCCGATTATAAAACGCTAATTAACATCACTAATTGTAACATAACCTAAGGGTGATAGTCAGAAGAGAAGAATCACAAGAATTACAAGAACGCATTCATCTACTCATTCGCATTGTTTTACTCTTTCTTTCCCTATTCCTCTTATTGTACCTCTATCTCGCCCTTTCGCTTATCATCTTGCATTATCTATCTCTCAACCATCTCTCTATATATGTATATATCTGCCTCAATTTCTTAATCAGTAAGTCTTCTTCGCTCCTTTGTAATGCATTATAGGGTTTAATTGTTGTGTAGGCGCGTATGTGTGCGCGTTTCTATTTACATATATATTTTGAATAAAATGGTTTTTGTTGTTATTGTAAAAATTTATCATTTGCTTGCAAACTTGTTTACGGCTGTTTATTATTGTCGTCTTCTGTACGTGACAAATTGCTTATAAAGTTGTTAACATGTGTCTCTCCATTCATTCAATCACAGAATCTCGTTTGTGTTTTCATTTAAATGTAGCTTTGCCGGAGGCTATCTGTTTGCTGTTGTGCACTCACAGATGTTTCTTTCTTTCTCTATGTACATATATATATATATATATATATGGAGATATATATACCATCACTCCCATAGTCTTATTTAAGTGTTGAGCTATTAACAGTTGCGTTGTACTCAGGGTATATGTACCTTATAGTCCTTCTAGCTAATTGGTTTGTTTATATCCTGTGGTTTTTTGTTTTTTGTTTTTTCCTTTATTTATTTTTTTATTTTTTATATTTTTAATCACTACCTTAAAGGTTCGGCAGTGTACTAATAGTAAATGTCGAGCCTTTAATATGTACTTTTAAAATTGATGAAAATAATTAAAGAAATATTTTCATACGCTACACCACTTATTATATAAGGATTTGTTAAGTATGTGCGGATGTATGCAGCATCTAAAAAGATTTGAGATAGATCCACTTTTCACTATACCGATCGATTGAGAACTACTTTCTGAGTCGATTTAAGCTAATCTATCGATCTGTCTATTTGTCCCTTTTGTTTATTTTGTATTCAGCCCACAGGCCGCAATCCTTTAGGTGCTCTGATGATATTTGCTACACTGATCTGTTTTGACTCAAGGACGCATACCATTTAAACTTGTTGGGATTGGACCAGTTTTTCGACCACTTCTCATATAACGCCTTATTATGAAAAATCATTAAACCATAGGATGGTGTAGGGTCATTAATGATAGGCTGTGACCCGTACTAGTTATAGTGCTTTTGCTTGTTTCATGCTAAATAAATTTCGTCAAGTTATGCAATCCTTATAAAAACAAGTAACAACATTATAGTGGATTATAGTGGGTAATGTCGATTATTAAATGCCCTACACTATATGGTCTAGTGCAGTCACTCGCGCGTTTTGGTCATAATACACTAACAAGTACACATTATTTTTATGAAGACCTGCATATTGAAAGGTTAGCTTCAAAAGCTTAGCCAGAAAAGGTTACAACTCATTAGATATCTTATATGGGGGGAGGCAAGAAGTAGACGCATGTGGTTGAAACTGGCTTCACTTAATTTTTTTATTTAATTACTATCATGAAGAGGTTTTCATCACAAAAAAATTAACAATTAGTCTTTTCTGACATATAAGGACTTACGTTTCATGAGAATCTTCATATGCAGCGGTATCCTAAAAATAGACCTACATGGCCCAAATTCTATAAGGTAGATTTCTTTGTCAATTTACAATTGTGAGCCGAGTTTCACTATGAAATATTGAAAATTCGACCATTTTAACGCATAAAGCTTCAGTTTCCGTAGGAACGATTATATGAGAAGAGGTTCAAAAAATTGCTCCAGCCCGTCCAAAGTTTTCGCATCAATTTAGAATGACGAAGTGTTACTACTTAGCCATTTTTGGCGAGAAATTTAGAAAATTGTAATTTTTTTCATATAACGACTTTTCAGAGTAGAGCGTGATATGGCGAGTGGTCGATAAAGTGGATTAATCCAAACCATTTTTATTAGCGTTCGTGCTTGGGCCAAAGTATGTGTGTATACTAAATTTTATCAAAATATCTCAAAAATTGCGACCTGCAGCTTGAACATAAACGGACACACAGGCAGACAAGCAGGTGTATATCGATTTAGGAAATGATTCTAAATTGAGATGGGTTTACCTTAGGCTCTTCTGGATATTATATACGTCTGCACAAACTTCATATACCCTGTAGAACGGGAGGTGTAAGGTATAAATATTTCCTGTACACTTTTTCTGCTTCATTCATTTAATGCTCATTAAAGTGCTTTACGAATTCGAAGCTTCTGCGATAAACACTCTATCAATAGTGCCGGACTCTTTCAAGTTCAATATTTGACTTAAACCGTTTGTATGAATAAAATAACAACAATCGCTGAGATATTAAAAGTTTTCCAGAAAAACAAAAAAATAAGCGTAGACTTGGCAAAAAATCATGTACGTGTCAGCAAGTTAAACGGCCGATCAGCACTATCCCTGCACTGATTTGTTAGATGGCTCAGACAAGTGCTTTTGACATTCGAGATCACCGTAACCTCATATAGCGTAATTATTGCAAAGAAAAAAAAAAACAAACATTTTTATAGATTTTCTCACGCATTATTAAAGGATTGCGTTTTTCAGATTTATTCTTCTATTTTCAGCAACCGTAAGTACACAGAAGAGAGCTCATTGCTTGATTTTGCAAATTCTCTGTTCCGTCCATGTTGCAGTAGCTTGCCGTTAGCACATCCAAACATGCAAAACTGGAAATTGAAATTAGCAGCTTGACGCATACCTCTTTATTTGATTGCGTACGTTTCTAATTTGCACACACATATATAAATTGCTCACGAAAATGTCCACATCAAGCAATCTGCCATTTATCCCCCACTCGCAATTATCGGCTCGCAATCTGCTATAGTAAATAATTTATCGAAACTATCTAAAACTTTAGTTATGAAAGAGTAAGGAAAGACAAGTAAAAAATTATGTTCGGTCGTGATCGAATTTTCATACCCATCACCATTATCGTAAAAAAGACAATAAATGTAAAAGAACTACGTTTTCATAAAATTTTTCGAAATAAAATTTTTTATCGCAAGAGCGTGTGGGCGTTGTAGGCATGTCCTACGAAAAGTTTAAGTCACTTGCAAATTCTTTTGCATATATATAGGGCATAGACTAATGGGAGAATGTTTACCACAAATACTACACAGCTGCACAACAGACATGTGGACAGACGGACATATTTGGGTGCATTCCAGATTTGAAACTGGCCAAGAATTTGTGTACTTTATGGGGTTTTTGAAGCTTGTTTCTGCTGCTTATAAAGGTATTGAAAAAAAAATATTAAATTTTGAATCACTATAATAAAGGGTAGGCGTGGCCAATTTTTTCCATATTTGTACGAGTTCTACTGCATTGCCCATAGAATATGCGTTCAAAATTTTGTAGCTTTATCTCCTGTCGTTTGTAAGGAATGAGCAATAAACCAATTCGTTATTTCGTTTGGAAAATAAAGGTATTCTCAGTTTACGTGTTACCGTAGGCGTGTGTGTGCTTTGACCGATTTGGCCAATTTTCAATACCAATCTGCGTGCAAGAACTTACAATGTTTCTGTCAAATTTGAAGTCGATAGCGTCATTTTCGAGTTAGGAGAATGTTCACAACAGACATTACACAGACGGGCAGACACACAGACGTAGATGATTAAATCGATTTAGAATTTGATGCTGACCAACAATATATATATACTTTGTGGGGTCTCTGGTGCTTCCTTCTGGGCATTGTAAACGCTTTGACAAAATGAATGTACTCCTCATCCTTCGGTGACGGGTACAAAAATGTGATTAAAACCACAAACAGGATAACCGTTTGGTTTAATTTTTTTAGTGTGAAAAATAATATAAACGTTTCGCGAAATCACTTGCTGGTTATTCGTCTTTTGCACGCCTACAATTAACGAAATCTTTTGCAACTTTTTATATTATTGTGTGGTCGATAATGAGTATTAAAGAATTGCGGAGAAGCGAATGAATGGAACGCGCTTTTGATTTCTTGCTTATTGCTGGCGTATTTGTAGACGAACTACACCTACGTCCAAATTTTATTTTAACAATACAATCGAGAATTTTTTTAATTTTCGCTTGAATACCAATAGTATGAGACGGACGGACGGATCTTATAATGCCTTGTGGGAATTTGTTAGGCTTACTTAGCGTATCCAGGCCGTTGAGGCTTGACTATAAAACCGAACTAATTGAAGGGAATTTTCTGATATCCGTCCTTTGCACACATATACACACATGTGTACAATTTGTTCTCTTGTTCGCGAGTTCTGCTCGCCATTAAGGCAAACATACAGGCTATTGTATGCCAATAGCATGACCCAATACCCGATAACCCAAAGTATTATGCAAAATATTACACATTGCTAGCGAACAGTTTCCCACTCTTCCGAGTTCTGATAATTGAGAATAAACTTGACAGCGGCTTAGCTGACGACAATAATGGGAAACGAGAGGTGAGTTTTCCCTTACTCGTACTTTTCGAATAATTATTGCATTTTCCACGCGACCACTCAGACGGATGGGTATTAAAAGTTCATATTTGATGTTAACGGGCGGGCTGACACTCTATGAACATAGTTAAATAAATGGGATCCGCTTTTCTTTCCATTCATGTGCATACAGTTGTAGAGTCTACGCGATTTGGCCACGTTCGTCTATATGTCCATCTATTCGTAGCCTGCTGGCGGAAACCTCTTGGTTTTGCCTCTTGCCGTACAAAACCGAAATTTTGATAAATTTTTTTTTATTCTCAGCAACTAAAGAAAAAATTCACAAATCCATTCTCATTGTCGCGACAAAAGACACAAAAGTTATTTAATTGTTTGCTTATTATAAGTGTGAGCCGAGTGTTCTTCCGCCGTAACTGCTGGTTGACTCAAGTTACTATTTGCGGCGACTTTCAGAACGAGCTCCGCTTTCTTATCCTTTAGCGAAGAAGACATTTCGACACACGCTAAACACATTTTGCTTAGATTATTGCCGTTTTCCCTACTTTCCTAACGACAAGCATTTAAATAAAACATTGAGTTTAATAAATAATATATAGAGAGAGAGAGTCTTGATTGTAGCATCTTATCATAATTTAGATTGTGAAGTCTTCGGCAATACATCCACACACAAACAGATGGATCAGCCAACTTATATTGTCATATAAACTCAGAGATGACTTTTACAATTGCAGGCTGAATAACAAGATCGACAAGGCCGAGGATCTCCCTAATCGCCTAAATTACAAGATATCGATTGATAGTCCATTGGATTGTTATTATCAAGTAAGAGAAATATTGTGTCTACGCCTTGATCGACATTGTCGATAGCCATTGCTGATATAAGCCAATACCCTTAACAAATACGGGGCGTGCCAATGGACTTATCGAAATAATTTTTTAAGCTCTTAACCCTAACTCCCTAACACATTTCACGTCAATATTTTTTATAAGACTATAAATTAAAATTTTTTTTGTTTCTTACACTGTAATGCCTTCTGAGCGTGCTTGTGCTATGTGCTGATCATTTTCAAACTTAATTTAGGTCAGCATCATTCAAAATTTTACGAAGATCAAGAAAATATATGCATACATATACGTACGCATTTCATATCCATCGCCCAAGGATGAGGGGTATATTCATTTCGACAAAACATTTGCAACGCCCAAAAGGATCCTCCACCCACAAGACCCCACAAAGTATATGTATTTTTGATCGGTATGAAATTCTTAGTCGATCTGTCCGCCTGTGTAATGTCTGTTGTAAACATTCTCTTTGCCGGAAAAATGAAGCTATCGTCTTCGAATTTAGCAGAAACCTGCAAGTTCTTACACGTAGATTGGTATTGAAAATTGACCAAATCGGCCAAAGCACACGCCTACGGTAGCACGTAAACTGAGAACACCATAGAACACTACAGGACATAAATCTACACAACTTTGAGAGCATATTTCATATACGATGCTGTAGGACCTGTACAAAAATGGAAAAAATTGACCACGCCTACCCACTAATATAGTGTATCAAAATGCAATTGTTTTTTCAATGCCTTTCACAACAAGCTTTAAAAATTTCATAAAGTATATAAATTCTTGGCCAGTTTCAAATTCGGAATGCACCTAAACATGCCCGTCTGTTCGTCAGCCTAGTTGTGCAGTATCTGTGGTAAACATTCGCCCATTCGTTCACGAGCGTATCGCCTACAATGTTGCAAAAGAACTTGAAAATGACCCAAACGAGTTAAATGACACGCCTGCAACGCCCACATGTCTATTTAGTAAAAACTGTGCACACTTTTGCTTTTCGTGTTTGCTGCTTGTTATTCATATTTTGCAAATAAGAAAAAACAGCCACGCCCATCTAGTATTATAGACTATGAAGACTTTTTTAATCTTTTTTAGGGTAACGGTGATGGGTGACATAAGATTCAGTTGCAACTGAATATAATTTTATTACTTATTTGATTTGGACTCTGATCCATTTTCTGTAGTTTACTATAAATGAAAGGATAAATATACTCTATACGTACATCTCGATAGTGAGTATAAATGTATCAGTGGACATTACTCAAAGCGTGAAGTGTTCAATTTGTTTGATTAAAAAATCAATGTTTCCGAAGTAGCGAGAAACTTCGCTGAGTGAATGAACAGTCACGTAAGTAAAAATCATATGAAAATTACAATTTCAACGACTAGCACGGAAGGCAAACAGACCGGCTCGTCAAATCTTGACTAAGTCAACAAATTTGCCATTATCCATATGATTGATTATCATTGAGAAAAATTGTTAAATTTAAACATTCAAAGGTACAAAGCAATGAGAGAAGCGCATTGATTTCTATCCTTGAGCTGAATATCCATCCGTCACTTAGGTGTTATGAAGCAACACCTCCATTTAGACTTGGAATATGCAAAAGATTTATATTAGTGTAGGCGTGACAACTTCGGCTCACCAGCCGGTTTAAGCGACTTTGGGTTAATTATCGTCATGCTGGTAAATCGTTCGAAACTATTTTTACTTTGAGTCCGAGCAAAATTGATTGAAATGTGGTCTTATATGGGAAATATATTGCATATCTGAGGATGCCTTTAATGTTGCACCTATGTGTGTGTGTGTGTGCTACTTATTGCTGTAGGAATCATTTGTTTAAAAACTATTTTTGCAAGTTGATGAAGTTTGAAGTTGAGACGAGTGTCTCTATTATTCAATTATTGATATGTTAAATATTTTTTTGTCCTTTGTCTTTTTAATTTTCCGTGTCTACGTCCTAGCGACTAAAAAATTGAAGTTTTACTTGAAGTCACTTTTCTTAAGGACATTGCTAGAGTTCTATGCACCATTGTTGGTATCGTGCACTGCACTGTGCACTGTGTCCTAAGTTTATTATGGAGCTCTGGATGGGTCTAATAATGTTTAGGTTAACTTTTTGTCTTTCTAATGACCGACGGCTGATTAAATAGGCTGCGATAAGTGATGTTGATCAGTCTGCTCATTTCTTTAGCAAACTCTGTACGTGTTACAAGTGTAATGACATTTTTTGATATATTGCCCTCCCTCGCGCAGTGAATGATAGATAATTAATTTTATAAAAAGCAGTATTATAAGAAAATTTGTTATATGTTTAAAAAAAAGCTTTATAAAAATAAAATAAATATTAGCGAGAATTTTTATTGCTTTTAATTAACTTATCAAACTTTTTCCGCCAAATGCTTTCAATGAATTTTGCAAAATTCTTTCTTAATTGTTTTGAAACCGTTTAGAAAATGAAGACCGATTTTTCAAAAGATTTAAGAAAAAGAAGAATTTTTATAATGCAGAGGATTTTGATAACATTTTTTTTCGATCTCTCGATAATCATAAGTTTATTTCGAAAAATTTTCAAATAAAAGTTTTTATTAACAATTTCCAGAACAAATTTTTTTTCTAAAGTCATTTGAAGCTTCCTATTAAGGAAATCAAAAAAATAAATAAATAAATAAATAAAATTTTTAAGAAAATTAATTGATTTCTAATCGCACGATCTTTAATTCACTTGATTAGTTCAAGATATATTCGTTGCAAGCATTTTTACGGATCATAATTAACTTCACTTTGTTGTTGAACGCATTTATACCTCGTATAGGAAAGTGTAAGCGATGCTGAGACACAAAGAACATCTTTTCAAAATTGAATGCAATTGATTTAAAGGGGAAGAGAATAAGACTCAGTATCTCATACATTTTCATGTTGTCTATCGTTAACCGTCGGCGCCCAAAATAAACTGAAATCTTAGTTGAATCAAAAATGCTTACCGTCATCGGGTTGCTGACGATTATTTATTAAATCACCGAGTAGATCCTTAATTAAAAATGATTTTGAATTTTGTTGATGCATGATTTTTTCTTTTCTAATCCCGTTGTTTCCGTTTCCGTTATTGTGTATGCTCGATTTCAAGTTTATTTCAACACTTTTTCATAAGTTTTCTTTATATAATTTTTTAAAAATTTTTTAATTTTTTAATTATTTCAATTTTCCTTTTCTATATCTTATTACATTTTTTATATTTATTTATTTAATAATTAATATTTAACTTGTTGGACTATCTTCGTTGACACTTTGAACAAAAACCACTTTTACGTTCCTTACGAATATTTTACGTTATATGGTTTTTGTTGTTCGTTAGCCATTAAACTGTTAGATAAGACTAAACGAATTACCCATAAATACTGATGTGACAGTTAAAAAATAAGTCTCTGTTCCTATATATATATATATATATATATATATATATAGATATATATAAATACATAACATATATATTAGTTAAACGTTAGCATTCAATCTAAAAATCTGTGCAGAGTAAAATGTGTTAAAAAGAAATTAAGGCAAATATGTTATAAATGCACGCAGTTTACTCTTCTCTCCGCCCTTACATGTATATATAAACACCATCTAATAAACCAACCACAACAAAATCAGTTGAAACAAGCAAGAAAGCTCTAGTTGCTGCGACTCGCAGCGACTTCATGATACCCATCAGCATATTCGTAAACTTGTTTTGTTAATTGTAAGCTCGTCATTTCTTAAACGTCCTTACAAAATTTTCTATTAAATTTTTATCGATCTAGATTTTCGAATTTATTCTTTCTCGTCGTGTATAATGGGCATGCTTGCTTATACGTTTACAACACACGATTTCAAACTTGATCTGTCTTCTTCTATGGTAGACAATTGGGGGCAAATTGAAATTTGACCGCTGGACAGACGAACATAATCAAATTGACTGAACATGGCATACTGGAGGATGGATGGATATATGGATGCACGGATCATTGTTACACTGCAAGGAGTGCGATTGAGGCAATATACTGTGTGTTACAAACAATGTATTAAAACTAGCATACTGTTATCCTTCGTGAGCGACCAGAAGACATATGAATTTTTTGATTTTTCCCTCTCTTACTCGCTCTTTTACGATATGGACAAATTTATTTTTACAGAGAGGCATTCAATTTTACTTTTTTCTCTCTTTTCTTTTCTCTCTCTCTTTGTCATTAGTGGTAGATAGTGGCAGTTGTTATAAAATGCCGCCCACAATACAAAAACGCGTTAGCCATTTTGTTTCACTCTACCCTTTCATTTCATTCATTCTCTCCTTCTCACTTATTGCAGTGTGCGATTAATGTAACCGTTGGGAATTTCATTAGACGTGAGAGAGTGAGGAACTATTCAGGTAGAGTGGTTGTTATATGTATTGCAAACGTTTAGGCTTGTTAACTCACTGATTTTTTATTGGTTGTTCATTGAATGCACGAATTTTTTGATAACATTTTTACATCAACCACCGAGGAAAATAATGTTATATACTAGTTTTGTTATACTATATGTAACACTTAAATGCCTTGAACCAGAAACTTTTTCTCTACTTAATCCACGTAGAATTCTTTTTCAACTCTCATACATCGAGCTTAGGTATAAGCTAAGTAACATGGAATACAAGAAAACTTCGCTTCATCTTAAAGTTTAGAATTAACTGATTTTCTTAATCTATCGTTAGATCAGTTAATCAGTCAAAGTGTAGAACAATCGAAAAAGTCATCTGAAATCCTCTTAATAATCGACAAATTGCATCTGACGGCATACAGTAAATTAAAAATATTAATATAAATAAAAACAATAATTGATTCTCTAACTCACTTGGTGAACGGATTATGTACGAATTTTGCGCCTCCTATGATCTCTAGAATCAAATCAATCACAATCATCTTGTAAGCCGGTTAGTGCGCATTTTTTAGTTGCCTTGATTTGATGTCTGCGAAAAGCAAAAATTATAATTCATTTACTTATCCCACATCATCGGCAAAATGCAAAATGCAACCACAAGCGCTTTAGTACGCGGTTGCGAAAAGTAGAACAAAGAAAAGAAACGAAAAGAATTTAATACGGCGTTTAGCGACGAAAGGTAAGTCCATTACCACATCAGGGAATAAGATATCATCAGCAGCAAGTCCCCTGTTGGATTTTATTTCGAAATGATAGGTAATATAAGCAATTTTTTATTAGGAAAGATAGAATACGTGTTAGTCACGAATTGATTAATCATCTGTCAAGTCCTTTCATTCCGACCATGAAATCGTAAAAGCCAAATGAAGCGTGCGTGATTTGCTTGCGATGGCACGCACTGTACGCGTAAGCCTTTCAAACTCTCAAGCATATAGTTAAGATTTCGATTTAGAAGCTTGTCTTCTTTAACTATCAGGTCTTATATGTCTACGCTCCACTAAGCTAAGCATTCAAGAGTTTACATCAATTTTCTTCTTCTTGCAATCAGAGACATTACACCCTAACTTGGTGTAGTTTAATACAAATTCAGAGAGATGCTATCCCCACTATATTTTTTAGGACCTTTGCGCAACAAGGATTTAATAATTATATCTTGATCAGAGGAACTAAACGCCGGACGCATAGTAACATTTTACGCACCAACTACACGCCACTGTCGTAACAAGAAGAGAGAATTCATTCAGCTGTCGGTTTGTCTACCAATTTTTTCATTTTGTTTTTGTTATCCCGTGTAAAGAGTGCAAGATTTTTGCTTCTTGTTTCCTATTGAACTTTCATATACTTGACATCGTAAGCTTTGATTATCGTTAGGAAGACATACTAACGTTTAATGTTCAAATCGTAAACCCTAAGTTACTTTTTAGACGAGAGGTTATGCCTTAATGTTCATTGGTCAGCATTACCCGTATTGTTAATGTCATAAGATGGAGAGAGAGCTCAGTAAGGAAATAACTACACCAACGGAATAAAAACTAAATAGAATATAAGTAAGAACACTATTAGTAAGGGAAAGCCGGTCATTGGAATGCTCTAAGCCAATTTGTCGCTTATAATTATTCGCGCGTTTTGTTAAAAATACAACAAAATTTACATATTATTTTCATGTAGAAGCATGCTTTTCATAAAACCCTTGTCTATTGGAGGATGTACAAAACATCACATTTTGCAAACTTAACTTCACTTTGCAAACACACAGAAAACTAGGAATTCTACTTTCTGGCCATATAAGCCCTTGCTATTCATGACAATCCCTATATATGTTAGTTAGGGGGTCTAGAAAATATACCTATGTGATCCAAACTCGTTGCTGTGAATTTTTTTGGTTATTGCTATTTGTTCCTATTAAAAATTCAATCTTTCTTGAAAGGCTCACTATTCATGAGAAATCTTATCTGAAGTGGTATCCAAGAAATAGACCCACATGGCTCAAATTTGCTCTGATTAATTTTAGTGTCAAATTACTAATAGGTGCTTGCATATATCTTGATCATGGACATCTATTGCTGAGAATGATAAAGTAATGCGTACACGACTGAATTCGACGACTTTGACTTTTCTCTACATAAAATACTACTTTTCCAGTTAGTATTATTGAGTTATTCAGTGTATACCTACGGTATTCATCGAACGATTTTGGGACTGGCGATGAAAAGTGAGTCTACTATGATAATCCCAAGCGTAAAAAGTCATGGATTTGTCCAGGAGAGCCATCGACATCGACACCGACGCGGAATATTCATCGCCATAAACTTTTGCTGGGCATAGGGTGGGATCAACAAGATGGAGTATACTACCAGTTGCTAAAACCGAAAGAAACTGTTACTGCCGAGGTTTACCGACGTCAATTGAACAAATTGAACGATGTGGATGAAGAGATCAGCAATAACGGCGAACAGGCGCAAAGTCGTCCTCTTGCATGACAACACTCGGCCACACGTTGCAAGAGTTGCGAAGGATACGCTGTTGCAGTTCGAATGGGAAGTTCTGCCGCACCCAGCGTAACCACCAGACATACCACCTTCTGATTACCACTTGTTCACATCGATCCAGCATGGCTTGGTCGGCACGCGGTTTCGAAATGCTCAAGGAGTGTGAAAAGTGAATGTGTGTTGGCTGGACCGTTGCCAACCGTTCGACACGGTATCGCCATGTTGCCAGAAAAGTAGGAAAAAGTAGTACATAATGATGGAAAATATTTTAATTAATTTTGTGTTATACCATCTTTTCGCAATAAATGCGTTTATCAAGTGACAAAAAGTATCAAAATACATACAAGCACCGAATATCATGAACAAATTTTCGTCATAAACCATTAACAATTAGGACTTGTTAGCATATAAGGACCTATATTGCCTGACAATCTTTATAAGCGGTGGTATCCAAAAAATAGACCTATGTGGGCCAGATCCGGTAAGGTTGAGTTCTGTGTCAATTTACTATTACGAAATAATTTTCATCATAAAGCATTGCAAGCTTAGCCTCCTTGTCATACGAACTCAGTTTTCGTTATAAGAAAGGTGATTCCAGAAATTGCGCCAGCCCGTCCAAAGTTTTCACACCAACTTAGACTGCCGACGTACTACTAGTTAATTACTTTTGTCGCGAAATTTTGAAAATTACAATTTTTTGTCATATAACGACTTTTCAGAATAGAACGTTATACAGGGACTGGTTGAAAAAGTGAGTCGATTGGAAAAGCGATCTAAACCGTTTTCGATAGCATTCGTCCTTGGGTTAAAATACGTCACTATCGCAAATTTTATAAAAATATCTCAAGAATTGCGATCTGTAGCTTGAACACAAATTTACATGGATAGACATCAGACGGACAGACAGATTTAGATCAATTCAGATTACGATTCTGAATCGATCGGTATAATAAAAGATGGGTGTATCTTAAGTCCTTCTGCGTGTTACATATATCCGCAGTAACTTAATATACTCTGCACCACAAGCGGTGTAGGGTGTAATGATAAGAAAAAATTTATTACAAAAGATATCTGAAAAAACGTCTCCATTTCTTTTAAATCATTGGAGAGGTGTTCTCATATTCGTTCCTGCGATCCATGTTAAAGTTCTACTGCCTTCGTTCGTCAAATTACCGCAAGATTGCTTTTCGTCAAAATAACTCTAGAACTTGTATAGAGATGGTCTCAACTTTTTTTTTACATGGCTTGAAAGGTATTTGCTATGGTTGTAGGTGCTCTCTAGGTCTGTAAAACAAACTATAATTTTCTGCTTAAAAATTCTTAACAAAGCTCTGTTGTATTTCTATTGGAGTTAAAGTTTTCTGATCAAATTCAAACTTATTTTAAGTTTGACCAAAACCTTTATACACAGTTGTTGTAGTACGGATACAAACTAAATGCCTATGCGATTATTGATTCACTTCTTGTCGTAAAGCGTGTACACATAAGCATCACAGTGAATGTACGATTCTAAGCCAGCAGACCAATGAAAATTTTCCCTTATGATTCGAATGAATTTTATTACACGGAACATTTCGATCGATGACCTTTTCTTGTTTCCCTGGTGAGACGGTCATGCCATCGATGTACAATTTCTACGATTTCTAAACGAAAAAGTCGCGCAGATTTGCACGGTTGTCTTTTTTTTTTTATGCAATCAAGAAAGTTATGCACAGAACGTAGCAAATGATAGTTGGACGTAGTTTCGTCGATAGTAGTTTCGGGTTAAGTGATTTTTTTTTTTTAATTTTGCTGAGATTCGCGATCAGCATAAAATTCTGAATCGATTCAAGCCAATCCGTCTCTCCGAATATTGAAGGAAACATTGCATCCAAGTTAGTATAGAAATGGGTTAAATCGATCAAGGTATAACACATACGCACACACACACACACACACACACACACTGAGAATGCTGTTTTTCTTAAAAAAAGGTTGAAATTTTTTGCTTATTATCTTATAAACTCTATCCGATAAGATCAGGACAATTTTCATATATATTCCATGGGTGATGCTACAAAGCATTTGCAAAAATAGAATAAATCAATCGATCCTATCCTATATTATAATACATAAAAATTGATTATCCTTCCATTTTTTTATCTGTTTAAGACTAAAGTGATAAAGTGATATATATATAAAAGATTTGGTAAGAATTTGGTAAGAATCAAATATAATTTTCTTAATTGTCTTTCATTAGCTATGGACTGTCTGTCACCTTACAAAATTACTATTATCGAAGTTATCTGATTTCAAGGTCACCTCTTTAAGGGAAAAAACGGAACGAATGTATTCCTTGCTTTCCTTGAAGACCACAACAACTATTTTAAGCTTGCGTTCATGTCTTCATATTTAGTGCGGGCAACTAGGGCGGGTGTATAAAAAAAAACTTCCTTTTACTGTTTTTGAATCTTGGCCCTTTTTCGATATGTTCGTAGCACCGGTGAAATTTTTTTTTAGTAAATCTAACTACCAGTTGTGCCAGGTATCTTGCCTGTGTATTCAGGGATTTTGAAAGAGATTTCCATTTGATATGTGGATTATATTATATCGCTTGAATCTGAATTAACGTCCGAATCGAGTTAATAAGTTCCCTGCTTAACTGTGAACAGTGCATTCTGAATGAATGAATCCGTACATAAACGAGTGTGCTGAGGTTTCGACAATCGTAAATCCCTTAAAAAATGAAAACGACGGAACGTCTTTCAATCGGTTTTCAGGATACTTTTTATTTTCGAATAATCTGTGAAAATAGTAAAGATTCGGTTTTAATCAAAAATAATCGCTCGCTTTTCAAAGTGTGTCTCTTATTTTCCCAACATAATCGCTAATATGCAACACACCGTTATCGAGAGTGGCCACATGCAAGTTACGGCCCGAAACAAATTCATCATTGATGTGAGGATTATGTAATTCGGATACTAGGGTACTGCAAGCGGTAGAAGGGTCATTAGAGCCGTCTAAAGAGGCCTGTAAGTTTTAAACTGAAAAGTTACAAAATTTTAATGAACAAAAGTTCCAATGTTTACCAGCCAAAATTCATTGCCCGGTAAAGCGTTACCGTCCCAAGCATAAGAAACAATTAATAACATATTTTCTGCACCCTTACCGATCTAAAAATACTTTCGAAATTATTAAAGAAAACGATTTTCAATCTTTCGCCAGTTACTACTACTCACCAACTTCTCGTTAGGATTACGTTTCGATAGGTAAGTTTTGATGCCACCTTGTGGATGTGTTTCGCTTAAAAATGTCCCATTGTCCTTTAACTCTCCCCACTCTGACATGTGAAACCAAGAGAAATGCACGACTCCAATGTGATTGAGTTGCGGTAGTAAATACTTTAGACGTTGAGTGAAGGTCTCTAAAAATATTTTTGTCTGCTGATCGGCAACCTTCCAGACTCCCAAACCTATACCCACAACATGGATATAGGCTTGCTTGTTCAATTGGCGTGCTCTAGCTTCCGACTCCACTAACAAAGTATCAAATGTTAGACTATAACGCTTTTTCATCATGACATTGTCGAAGATCGATGATTTTGTTGTCGACGACCTTAAAAGGGTTTCTGCAAACCTCTTCTCATCTTTAGTAACTTGTTCATAGAGATAATCGGCGTTTTCGTAGAAACTATTCCATATGTGTCGATAATTAAATAAACGCGAAGCGTTTTGCTCCTCATTTCCTGGAGTATAGCCGTTCGCTTTGATGTTTTGCCGAGGATCAATAATAACGTCTTGGTATTCCATTACACCGAAGCGTTCGAATCGAGCACCAATTAAACCGGCCACTACACCAGACCGTTCAATTTTTGATAGATTCGTTTCTATTACTCCGCGATTGTTACGATTGCCATCGTTAATGAAATCCGTATGTGAAGAAACAGTGAGGAAGGCTGAAAGCTGCAAAGCATAGGTTACACAAACAACGCATTGGAAGGTTGCAATGGCTTTTATTTACCTTAACTTCATCGTAGCTAATGACATTATTTAGAACTAAGGGTGGGATTTCGTCTTGCGTTCCTATTTGCAGATATTCATCCCCTTGACCTTTCTCTCCCGTCAAAAGTAGATAGAAATCTTTCGGGCCCATAAAAGTAACGCAGCGTTTAGTTAGTAAACGTTGCACAAAGTCGGTAAGCTGAAGCTCTCTGTACAATTGTTGCTCGCCAATGCTACCTAGAAAGAGAAAAATTCTTACCATTAGATGGAGACGACAAACATTTGTTGGCATAAAAAGAGAGAGAAGTGAACGATAGATTTATAAGAATAAGGAAAAAATGCATGGAACACTAGAGTTTAAATCATTATTCATTATCCGTTATAAGGGCTTTTTGAAAAGGAACATTACACGAAGATTGATAAACGATGACAAACGCGAAGCCAATACGTCCATGTTGCAAAAGTTACATTCCATCCAACGAAGCGTACTCACCTCTTACGTGTATTTTCGGAGTGAATGGAACTCATGAGGAAAGTAGAATAAAATGAATGAATAAATGAGTTCTTCTCATCTGATCTCCGATTGACAAGTGTAGACAAACGCGTAACTTAAAGCTTTTCTAAACATCTCTGACGATTGCACTATAAAACAACGCAGCGAGCCTCCTTACTATGCATCCATAACACTTGGCTCGAGCAAAACGAATAAATTTACAATTTATTTAATAATTGCATTTTATTAAATAATTTAAATAATAAATATTAATTTAAAAAAATTAATTTAAAAAAAAAAAATTGCACAAAAAAATCACAATAAGTTGATTGATAATACACATGAAGACGACACAAAACGTAATAAATTAAACTAAAATCTTCTTTACATAATCCGCTATATGTAAAACACCGAACTCTTCCGAAGCTATATGAAGATTTTTGCCGTTAACCTGATTCTCATTTATGAAGGGATTGTGTAATTCGGTTATCAGAGTACTGCAAGCAGTAGAAGAATCGGATGTGGATTTCAACATTTTCTTAGATTGAAAAAAAAAAGGAAAAGACTTTTATAAAATTCCTTGTTTTTGTTATTGTTTTTGTTTTTCTTTTTTTTGAAAGAAAACCTACCATCCAAAATTCATTGCCTGGCAAAGCATTACCGTCCCAAGCATATGAAACTATTAATAGCATGTCATTGTGTTCCGGTAAAGTCTTCTCTCATCAAGGAGAAGAGGGAAAAGAAGAAGCATTTGGTTATATGATTTAGTTGAAATTTGTTTCGAATTAATCTTGAAACTAACCAGTTTATCGGCCGGATTCCTTTTGCTGATATAGATGTGAATGCCTGCGTTCGGATGTGTTTCCGATTCAATTTTTATATTATTTTTTAAATCTTGCCATTCATTTAATTGAAACCAGGAAAAGTGTATAACTCCGATATGATTTAATTTTGGCAATAAATGTTTTATTCTTTGGTGAAAGCATTCGAGGAAGATTTTCTCCTGTTGTTCGGCGACTTTCCACACCCCCAAGCCAATACCTACGACATGAATATAGGCCAGTTTCCTCTGCTCTTTCGCTCTTGCTTCACTTTCCATTAGTAAGGTATCAAAAGATATCGTCAAACGTTTTTTCATAATTAAATTATCAAATATGTCGTTCGCGTTTTTACATTCACCGAAACGTTGATTATCTTTCGCTATTTGCTGATATAAAAAATCTGATTCTTCATAGAAATCAGTCCACACACGTCTATAATCTTGAGCTTTATTTGTAGCATTTATCTCTTCTCGTTGGCCATAACCATTTTCCGATGTATTTTGCGTTTCGGTTATGATAATGTCTTGAAATTCCATAACGTTGCGACGATTTAAACGGGCCCCAATAATACCGATTACGAGACCCTCACGTTCTATGCGATTCTTATTTTGCTCAATAACACCGCAATTTTGTCGATTACCATCATTTATGAATTCGGTGTAGGATGAGACCGATAGGAAAGCTGATAGCTGTCCGAAAGCAAAAAATTTATTACATAACTTGCTTTGAAAATATACTCCAGCAGTAAATATTTACCTTAATTTCGTCATAACTCAAAACATTTCTCAGTATTAATGGCGGTTTTTCGTCTTTCGTCCCCACTTGCATGAAACCACTACAGCCACGCACCCTTGACATTAACAGATATTTATCATTTTTACCAAAGAAGCTGGCACAACGTTCGGTCAGTAGACGGTGCACGAATTCAGTGATATTTAGTTGAGTGTATATCCCTTTTTCAATATCGTTGCCTGGGTGTGCGCGAATTCGTTTTATGAGGAAAGCAGAAATAATTATTTCTAATTTTTTTTTTTAAGCACTTATTAGACTTAGTGCACCTATTCTGAGTTTTCTCTTTAAGGCTTCATAGAGGCAAAAGCTTTCGAATACTTTTCATTTTTGTATGCCTTAGGTCGCGCGTTTCCCTCGCAAATACTCAAAAAAAATGAATCGGAGAACCCGTAAATTATGGTCTTTAGCAGTTTTATGATTCAAAGTTAATTAGCACACATGTACGTCTATGTGCTTATTCTCTTTGTCGGTTATTAGGTTGCGGTTAGTAAGTCAATGGCATCATGGACTTTTTTCACAATCACCTCCTTTGTAAATTTCTTTAATAAGACCACTTTTCCAAGGAATAAAGAAGAATGAGTTTTGGTTATTTTTCAATTCTTTCTATTAATTATACCCTACACCACTAGCGGTACAGGGTATATTAAGTTTGTGCCGACCTATATAACACGCAGAGGCCTTAAGATAGACCCGCCCTTTACTATACCCACCGATTCAGAATCGTAGTCTGAATTGATCTAAACCTATTTGTCCGTCTGGGGTCTGTCCATGTAAATTTGTCTTCAAGCTACAGGTCACAATTTTTGAGATATTTTGATAAAATTTGGTGTGCTGACGTGCTTCGGTCCAAGGACAAATGCTAGTGAAAATGGTTCGGATCGGTCCACTTTTCCGGTCACATCTCATATAACGTCTTATTTTAAAAAGTCGTTATATTTTCAAATTTCTCGACAAAAATCGTTGAGTTACAGCATCTTGACATTCTCGTGAAACCGCAATTTTTTGAAGTCCACCTCATATAACCATTATTACGAAAACTGATTCTTCATATGGTAAGAAGGTATAATTTTTAGTGTGTTAAAGTGAAAATTGGTTCATGATATTAGATAGACATAGAAAACAATCTTATCGAAGTCGTTGTATTTTTTGAATACTACCGCATATAAGGGGTGAGAATCCTTAAGTGGATCAAAATTAAATCATTTAGATCTATTTCTTCGATCCCAGTCCATTCAAGATTTCTTATGAATAGTAAGCCCCTCAGAAAACCGTTTAACTTTTCAATATTTTATGATGAAAATTAGTCCATAGCCGCGATTGGGCAAAACAATTAGTCCAGAAGATTGATGTCAAGCTGTGGCTATATATTAATTATTGATTTATAGATTGATAAGAATTTGCAAAATTGTCACTAGACGATACAAAAGGTTTTATGTACACGCTCAGCTGGCAGTTTTGTGTGGGACACTCCTCACATGTATCAGACGATGTCCGTCCGATCATCTTTAAATAAACTTTGTCACGTGTATGATTGCAGACGAGTCTGGTGAGCATCTTCATCAGCCACGTGGTATAGGCGGCATCAGATAGAGTTTTAAAGGTAATGAAAGGATGGATCTTGTGGAACAGATGACCTTCATCTGATCTTGCTACTTCACAATGTTTGTCTTTCTAGTCTTCCGTTATATTATTTCCAATTAGGAAGCAAGCGTCTTTGGGATTGATATTTGATGTACTTTTGATTCGTAAATTCGTGCGGGTCTTTGATTTTTCGAACAAGAGATTATAAAGAAGAATAAGAATAAATTACGTATTGATGCATACATAAATTCTCTGTGCTCTTAGATCGATTTGTCACTTAGAAGTTTCTATATCCTTGAATGTCTGTCTATATGCCCATTCAAGTCATAATTAGAGCGATCAAAGCTTAAATTATGTCGCTTATAATATATGTGCCGTGGAAATTTATGGGTCCACGAATATTTCAAGCCTGAACAATCATATCTCAGATTATGTTCTACTTCAGGTAAGAGTTACAAGAGAAGCTTATATTTCTCTTCCTAGGGAGTTTGGACAGTTTAGATGCTCTTGCGTCACTTACAGACGTAAGCTTTTAATTTTCGCCGCTAATAATGAGATTAGCTAGTTACTTAGCATTGGGACGAAAGTGCGGGTGTGCGTTATATGTTATTCCCTTTCCTATTAGCTTAGCAATTAGCTTTTTTTCACTTCATCGTCAATTTCCTTTTCCTTTAGATAATTTAAAAACATTGTAATCTATTATCACAGATGCCATCGAGCATACATAAGCGTCAGTGTATAAATAATAAAAATAAATAAATAAATAAATAATTGATTAAAAGCGAATTTCTTGGCCGAGCCGAGCTGCAAGATAATTCATATTTACCTAAAAAATGCTAATAATTAATTTCCAATTATTCATAAATAATTAATACGAAGAAATGTGCTCTAAAAAATTGCCTAAATAAACATAAACATCAGCTTGTTTTTGTTGTTAACTGCCTATGAATTTCATCAACTCGTGTAAATTATAATGAAAAGATTGTGAAATAAGCATTTTTTTCTCACTCACCGTAATTGCTTTTGTGCTCCAAGAAATCTAAATAGAGTTTCAAGACACGTTCATGTATTATGGGATAAGCCGAAGCTATTTGCTTTTCTATGTAAGGATAACGGTCTTTGGGTTGACTCATTACACGACAGGTGTTGGTGCCAAACTGTAAGAAATGTTTTTTTTTTGCCCCTTTTTTTTATCAAACCTCTATTAACAACGAAGTTGCGAGAGTATTTTTCGTAAATTTTGTTCTTCTGTTTTTTTTTGCTTTTTTTTGCCTCACTTACCTCGAGGGGAAAGTTGGAAGACTTCCTTTTAAATTCGTGAATGTCGACATGTGTTGTTTCCGGTTTTTTTACATCCAGACATTGCTTTAATAATGTTTTACCGTAATCGGAGAATTTTAGAGATGATCCAGCTGCAGGCCAAATCTTTTCAAATTCTGCACCAAAAATGGACATAATATTGGAAAAAACAACAAGGCGGAAACAAACGATAATATTTTCTGTTCCGAATTTTTTTCTTTTTTTCTTTATTTCAACTTTCGTATTGGCATAGAGTTTTGACTTGAACTCGCACTGCTTACTGCTGTTAACGTAATTAATTTCTAATATCATTTAATGCGATGTAATGCTTGCTTCGTTATATTTGTTAAATTCCGGTCGGTAAGAAAACAAAACAACTGCAAGAAACATATATCAGCTGTTAAAGCAAGAAATGTGTTTAGCAAAGCTTGAAAAAGCTTTTCGCCAAAGTACAGTGTTTTGATAACACGAGAAAAGAAGCAAAATGAATTTTCAGAGCAATAAAGTGCATTCAGCGAAAGGGAATGTCATATTCTATTAGGTGTGGAAATAGCTTCCACCGTTCGAAAGTGATTGTCGCACACGAAAGCGTACACATGGCGCCTTCAATTTTTCCGAATTTTTTGACGTACGGAACCTGACCATCGGTGCTTGCTCGATGCAATCCACCATCCGCTCATTCCGTTCAGCTCAGTAAGTTATCTGTTGATGATATTTTGTTTATTTGCAAGCTGTCAGGCAGTGTATATTAAAGGGTGCAGAGCTAGATGCCAACATGCAGTATTTGAGCGTGACTTCGCTAGCGATTCCTAGGGCCATGTACGATTTGATACGGCTGGTGTTTACGCCTCTCCCCTGCAATAAGATTGCGTGCTGATTACTTTTGTGCTTTGCTACTCCGAATGGGTTTGAAAAACGAAATGATGTACGAAGACATGTGGACTGAATATCAAGGGTCCACCTCAATGCCTTATGTAGCAACAATAGACAGAAGCATGTAATGATGATACGGTCGACATGATTGAAGTGACTTTTAATTTCGTGCTAATCGATAGAGTATCTGATCGGGCTATTTGTGTGAGTGTGATAGGCAAAATGGAAAAGATTAAGACCTCTCCGTCGTACGACAATTAAGCGTAAAAATATAATAAACAATTTTTGGAAAAATGTAAATAAATTTTCTATAAAATCGTGTAAATCGAAAATAAATATTTTGTTATGGAAAACCGCTTAAATCGATGACAACGTTTTTAATTTTTATGCATTTTTGCTTAGTAATTGATCATCATTATCATAATCAAGGGGTAAGTCTCCGATTAAGGACTTGTGTAATACTTGTACAACAAGTCATTCCACACTTTTTCACTTCAATCACTTGGGATTTAGAAATCAAATCTGTCGCTAGCAAGTGCAATTTTTTTCGATCATTTCTTTGTATACATTCGCATGTAGCTCGCACCGACATTAGAGAACTCTTTCATTGTTCTCCTATCGTAGATAAATGTAGCATAACTGTTCTTGTGACAATAAAAATGAATTTTTCATTTTATGGATTGGTAGTAGTTTTCTCTCTTTGAAGTCTATGTAGAGTGGCATGTCGATCTATTATTTAATTGCTGCAGAGTTTACATGTGTTTTTGTAAACATAAAAAATCTTATCTAATTTGTCGGATGTTGTCGGGCAACGAGTTTGGCCATGCGAAATGAATTTTGTAGGTTAAAAAAAAAAAATCGGTACACGTGGTGCAGAGACTGCAAAGAAGATCGAGAACGAGTGAAAGACAAACAGCAGCGCCCCGAATAGCCGATTAACATCTATTGACAAAAGTCACGTTAACAAAATGAAAGGCCTGTTTTGTACCCCGAAAGCATCAAAGCCCGATTGATTCCGAGAACATGTAATTTTTTTATCTTCTATGAAAACAACGATCTGCGGACTATCAGGGCGACATTTGCTTGATTGAGTATAGTGCGGATTCTGACTGTTCAAAAGACACAATCGAAGCGGTGCTGCTTCGATTCGATTGAGGTCATGGAAAGTGATATTGATGCAAGTATTTAAGACCATCCTGTAAAGGAAGGTTTGTCGAACTATGCCAAACAACGATTTTGGCATAACTGCATTGCGTGGTCCGCGGGTTGTCAAAGTCAGTATTTTTTTCTTGTAGATAGACAATCTTTAGCTTTAAGAATCATGCAAAAAGGGATACGTGTGGAACGATCAGTGTGTGTCAAGGATGTTTGCGCCGTCGCGCGCCTTTAAGAATATTTGAATCTTTCTCGCACTCTCTCTTAGTCGTTGTTGTTCTTGCAAGTAAAAGAGTTTCTTTCCATTTTATTTCATTAATTTAATATTTTTTTTTAATATTTTTTGACAAGATATATTTAGTTATTTATTTATTTATTTTAAGTTTTTTCTTTCGTTCCCTTTTACTCAGTTTGTTTTCTTCTTAAAGTTTTACAATAATTTATTTATTCTCTAAATACAATATAATCTCAGATATTTTATATTGGTTTTAATTTTATTTATTTTTATCATTAATTATTTCATATATGTGGATTTGTTATGCGTTCGCTTTCTTTAGCTAAAAGGGTTCCTTGCCTCGTCTTACTTTTCCTTAAGAAATATGTTTCTCTTTGTTTTCTTGTTGTTGTCATTATTATTATTATTATTATTATTATTATTATTGTTATTGTTATTATTATTTAATCATTGAAATAATCAATTAATGAAGAAAGCGATGAATTTAGCGTAAATAATAATTTATAAATAAATTCAGTTTAGTTGTTTTAAACGAGAGTCCTTTCTAAACATTAAACTTAAAGGATAGCAGTTATAAATATTGTTAAATAATTTTATTAACTAATTGCATGTTTTACATAATCTTTTCATGTTTTATTATTATTAGTTTTTTTTTTTTTTTTTTTTCAAAGAAAAATATTTCATAAGTTCATACGCAGCGCAGTTTTTTTTGTTTTTTTTTTTTTTGTTTTCCTTTTTTTGGTTTTCTTCTAAAAAGGTGAAATATATAATTTGTGAAAACATTTTTTAAAGTTTTTTTTTGCAAAAACTAAATTAATTTTGTTTTTTTTCCTTTTTTAAGATGGAGGTAAAATAATTAAATATTTAGAAAAAGAAAAAAAAAAAACATTAAATATTTCGATAGGCGTTATTTATCGTTCTTAAGATCGTTTGGGTCTATAGGTGGTTAGGGGCAAAAGTCGCAGCATTATAGAACTTATAGAACTCTCGAAATAGTAATGCACTAAAGTAAAGTTCGACTGGAACTATCATCTATTGACCTCAAAGTAAAATTAATGCAATTTATGCGGCGAGCAGGGATAGCCGAAGAGATATCCAATCGAAAATTTATTATAAGAAGAGGGTAAGATGTTGATCAGTTAGTTTCTTTGATTAGAGTAAATTGCAAACCACAACATCAATATGACGATGGAATCGGCCAATAGCATGCTGTGTAATTTTGAAGTCAAATCGTCAAAATATTTCGAAATATCTTTTACAAAACTACCGGCCTTTATAAGTGGCATTATATTCTTTACTTTGAAGATCGAAAGTAAGCCTTTAGGCGCCTCAAGTCGCCTTTAATTTGAAAATGTTGAAATAATCGAAGACGAGAAAGTTGACGCATTCGCTTATATGGCGATGTAGAAGATTTCTTAATATACGATATCGAGGTTTTCCCTAGCGTTGAGGCTCCAAGCACTTCAAAATAAGGATCAGAGGGTAAGTGTTAAAAATCACATTTAAGTGAAGCATACGCAGGCAACTACCACCACCACAAGTTCAACAGGTAAGAAAATTACATTCGATTGTGACTGTAAGCAAAAGAACTTACAAAAGTTCTTCTGCAAGTTTGTAGGCGACGTCTTCACTTCTGCGAAGGGGAGAATGCTTATCACAATTACTACCACACTTGCGCTGACGGACGGAGATGGATAGATGAACAGATGGACATGCTTGGATGCATTATGATTTTGAAGTTGGCTAAGAACTTATATACTCTATGAAGTTTCTGAAGCTGACCTTTCCACGCTATAAAGTGAGTGCACGCGGATACGGATAACACCCAACAGCCATCTGCGAAATAGTCCCAACTTTTGTTAGGTCGGTCGATTCAGGATCATTTGAGTTTGTTTGTCAGTGTGATGTCTGGCCGTGTTTTTGTTTTCGAATTACGGAGCGCGTTCTTCGAGATATTTCAATAAAATTTGATAGGGATGGAGTCCTAGAAATAAACCTACGCAGCCCAAGCTCAGTCTGGTTAATTTTCATGTCAAAAAACTATTATGAACTAATTTTCATTATAAAATCTTAAAAGTCAGACCTTTCTACCACATAAGGGCTTACTCTTTGGAAGGTAAAACTGTTTTCCATTTGAATTTTTCATTACGTAATACTACTACTCAAAAGTTGCTTTGGAGAAATCTTCAAAACTGTCAGATTATTCTTCTAAAGACTTTCTCGTAAGTAGTTGTAAAAATGGTCTGATCACACATCCATTTTCAATAGACTTCTCTCTTGGGCCAAAACACGTTAGTGTATTAAGTTTCGCGAACCTATCTGAAAAACGATCTGCGATCTGTACCTTGAGTATAATGAGAATATACATGCACGGGCCGCACATAAGCTGGTAGGCTTAAATCGATTATGAAAACGGTATAAAGGACAGTTGGCTTTGTTTTGATTTCTCCTGAACGTTGCATACATCCGAGAAGCTTAATATGTTTTCTACTGCAAGTGGTGTAAGGTATAAATATTTCATGAAAAGTTATTGTATTGAAATACTAAATGAATATGAAGAACTTGGATACTTTGCAACTATTTCTTGGGCCATCTCTCCTATAAGCTTTTATATGTGGCAACCAAGTCTTATCTACTGCATCGGCCCATTTCATGGACACACCGATCTATATGAATCCGCAAGGAAGAAGCGATGCAAATTTTTTATATGAACAAAGCGAAGGAATTGTTAATTAAACGAATTGGTGTTACGGTATTTGAAAGTCCATTTTGTCCAACTGATCGTTCAATTGAAGATATTCTCTAATTTTCTTTTTTCTCTCCAAGTTACGCTTAGCATTTATTATAAGTCGTCTAAGAAATATTTTCATTTCTATTTGTTAAGGTTTATGCATTTCATACTCGTATCGAATGAACTGCGTAAAATAACATTGAAGCATACTTGTGTCAGTAAAGTCATACCTAACGTATGAAGTAAGAGGAGCGGTTTTTAGAAAGATCTCTTGTTCAAATAAAAATATTACGAAGAATTTTGAAAATTGTTTTGATCATATCTTAATCATTAAAAATTAATTGTTTGATTTATTAATGTTTTTTTTTAAATTATAGTCATAGACATCTTGTAATAGGATACCGTTCGCAATAAATGTCCGCAATAATGTTTTAATGCAGCGATACCGCTTAAATACTTTTAAACACATTTTGAAAGACTTAAGTGATTTTTATAAAAGTTTCCGCAAAAACATCCTTATTGACTACCTTAGATTGATTCACATCGCCGCGACTAGTTTTCGTCTTGGATATTTCAAAATGCCCTTGCAAGGCAACGCGTATTGGATTTTAGTAACTGTTATGCCAGCAATTAAGCAAATATCCGCCATTTTGAAGCATTGCCATCAACCCATTGCTGTTACAACAATTGTACACTGTCCTGTACACATACATATATACATGTACATACATACGTACATACATACATAGATACATACATAAATACATACATATATACATACATATATACATACATACATAGATAGATAGATAGATAGAAAGATAGGTGCATTCATACATACACACATGTATTTATTTAAATTGCATGATGAGACACATAAACGACATAAATTTATTGATTGATTGTTTTTATAATTTATTTATTTTTCTTCATTTTTAGAGGTCTTGTTTTACATGAGATGACTTCGCTATATATGTGATCTTTTCATAACTGAGACAAGTTTTCTTAATACAAAGAGAGCGACATTTATTTAGTATTTATTTTATTATAATTTTCTTAAATCAACCATCGAAGCAAATACAAATCAGAGGTTCGCTCCATCAACTCTATGCATACTCCTGATCACTGTAAGATTTTAAATTTATAATTTGATCATCATTTTATACATATATATATGCATATGTATATATATATATATATATATATATGTAGATACTTCATGTAGATTTTTAGTTTACAAAAGTAATTACATTCGACCCGCAAAGAGCAAAAGCAAAACTTACACAATTAAAAAGAAAAAAAATTCTTAATCGAATCAAATTTGGGAATAAAAATACCCTTTACTTTTAGCGCATGGGACATTATGTTCGATATGAAGAATAGTTAATAGAAATTGAAACTTCTCGCGATTAGTTCGTCAATCTGTGTCTAAGGTGCGAATATGCAATCAAGTCGATGCCATCCTTTCGCTTATCTGCTGTAGCGAAACAAAGATTACACTAAGGCAGCGTGACATTATCAAATTTATTTTTTTCTGAAATGCTTGCGAACTGAAATTCATGCAATTCACGGTTTGAAGCGATAGTTGCGATCACATTTCGAACAAAGACAATTTTAAACAACTGGCGCTGTTCGCGAGTAGACCACGTACAAGAATTCTTGACGGGTTGAGTTAAAACTGATGCAGCAATCAGATTCAGAAGGCAATCAGAATGTTTGTGATCTGGGGCGTGGTTATATTTTTATAAATAACCTACGATCCAGGGAAGCCATTCAAAATTCCGGATAACAATGATTCGGACGCGATCCTCTGGCACTATCACATTGACCAAATGCCGGTCAGTATTCACTATTATTAACTTAAGGTCGCTACCGAAGCGTATACAGGTCTTGTAGTTTGCTTTTTTCTTTTTTGTTTTTTTTTTTTAAATCTAATTTTCGGTATTAATTTATCCCTTTTATCACATCTAAATATTTTAAGCCAAGTTTTACATATGTTTTCATAGCAAAATTATTTGCAGATTTTAAATCAATTAAATTAAAAAAAAAAAAAAAACAAAAATAACAGAAATAACAAAAAAAACGAAAATAAACAAAAATAATTATTATTATTTTTATTATTATTATTATTTTATTTTGTTTTGTTTTTTTCGGGGGAAGAAAAGAGCCTGTAAAATGTTAAAATTGTGTCCTTTCTTTACTGAATTTTTTTTTGTTTATTTGTTTTTTTTCTTTTTCTTTTGTTCATTTAGTTATTATCATTTTTAAGAGATTGTTTTTATTAAGAATTAGTTTGTCTTCGCAAATTTTTTCTTTTACTGTAAAAAATAAATGCCACTTGTCTTGTTAATTATTTCATAATTTATTTAAATTTAGTTTTTTCCTTTTTTTTTTCTTTTCTTTTGTTGGTTGCTGGAAGATATCTTTAGTGTTTTCTTAAAAAAGTTTGTTAGAAGAATTCCTTTTATTATTATTATTATTATTATTATTATTATTATTATTATTATGATTATTATTATTACGATTATTATTTATATTTTTTATTTTTAATAATTCCAGTATAAAGTGTGGGTTTTAATTATTTTTCATTTTTAGTTCTGCTATCAATAGTTATGTTTATGTTTATGTCTTAAAAGTAATTAAGTTTATGTGAGAGCTGTATAGGTGGTTATAAACGGAAACTCCAGTGTTTTGCTTTTATTAATGCTTATATATGTAGGTACGAGCCGAAGGGGAATAACAATGTTACCCTCGAAATAGACCCAATTATAAATTTATAAATTTATAAATTATTATTATTTTGCTATTGTTGTTTTATTTATTTATTTATTTTTCAAGAAAATAATTTACTTTCATTAAATTTCATTCATTTAAATTTATTTATTTCATTTACTTTCTTTCTTTCTCTTTCTTTCTCCTTGCTACACAATACATTAATTAATATTTAATTTAAATTTGATTTTTTATGTTTTTTTTTTTTTATTATTCATTATCGTTTATTTATTGAATTTTATATCATTATTAACACCGTACAACGTACAACGCGTTTCGTTTGTAAAATTTTGCGAGTACGCATCAGTAATTACTAATTAGATAAAGTGCAAGGTTAGATCCGAAATTGGCTAAAAACTGTACGTTTCTGCTTCTGTACGTTCTGTTCCCTTTTATTCTGTTTTGATCCATTCGTTCGCTGCTTTCGCGTTTGTTCTATGAAATTTTGAAGAAACTCAAACGATACGTATTTACGCTTAGTTTAGTTGCGAAGATATATTTCAGACATTGATCTAATCTGTCCTCAGATACACCGACCATAGATAGCATTTTTACATTTTACATTGTAAGTGAGTGGACCGAGTAAGAACCAAGGACAGTCGAGCTTTGAATTTTTTTTTTTATAATAATTGCTGTCGCGAATGTTTTAACGTTAGGATGGATCGAACGACGGAATCGAATCGGCTTAAAATTGCCCGTTGATCGTACGGGCGTTACATTAAGTATTTTATAGAATTTTCGATATATCAGCGAGTGTTGTTAAGTTCGGTTGTCGACCCCCGATGTGACAGAGTGGTAATCGAAAATATGAAAAAAATACGCATTGGTGCCAACTGATTCAGAGTTCGAGTGCGAATCATAGACCGAATCTTGTTTTGCTTTCCACAAATTTATTCTTTGGTTTATCTCATTTCATTTTATCATTTTTTTACTTTTTTTTATTTTTAATTTCTTGTTAAATACGTGTTTTACTTTCTATTTGCTTTCAATCCA
This sequence comes from Glossina pallidipes, assembly GCA_000688715.1. Lineage (NCBI taxonomy): Eukaryota > Metazoa > Arthropoda > Insecta > Diptera > Glossinidae > Glossina > Glossina pallidipes. The sequence goes on from KK500073.1 coordinate 107,268, forward strand.
CATGTACGCATACTGCTCTTTCCATCACATATTTATAAAGTTCACCTTATGTGTATATGTGTTGGTACAAAAACACATGTATACACAAACGCGAACGTGCACACACACGCACACACACACACACACACACACACACACACACACACACACACACACACACACACACACACACACACACACACACATACATACAAACTCATATACACAATTTTAAATTTGATTTCATTTCTTTGCTTTTTGTTTGTTTTTTCTCTTAGAAATTATCTTCATTTTTAATATAAATTTCTTTTTCTTTTATTTAAAAAATTTGACTAGATTTTGTTTTTAGATTTGCTTTTCATACTTTTCGTTTTTTGTTTTTTTTTATCATTTGTTTTCCACTATTTTATATTTATTTTATTTCAATTATTTGGTATTTTTTAGTACATGGTTTTAACTTATTATTTATTGCCTTATAACATATAAATTTTATTAGAAATAATCTTATTATATATATATATATATATATATATATCTATATATATATATATATTGTATGTATTGTTTTTTGTTTTACTTTCATTTGTCTCTTTCTATAGTAATTCTTTCTCTTAATACTTTTATATAATAATTCGACTGTTGCATTTTGGCCGCTTTGAAATTCTTTCCTTTTTACGGCTGATTTTTTTTTTTTTTCCATTCTTATAGAAATTGTTCTCTGAGTGCCCCGGATTAAGGTTTCATAAATTCAGACTAATCAGAGTCATTGTTTATTGTTATTCATTCGCTTTATCATCCAATTTGTTAAGTAAATCCTAGGCAAAGAATTCGGATTTTCCTTGGATTTTATAGGCCTCTTCTTCCACTTTGTACATATCCAATAGCTGGAAGAAGACGTGGAACACATAAATAAATGCTTACGAAAATATCTGTAGGGTGTCTCGAAAACTTATGCAAGATTTGAATTTATTCCCAAAAAAAAAAAAAAAAAAAAAAGCACAAAATCAGTTTAACAGCTGACAGTTTAGGGTTAGCAAAAATGGACCACTCGATGGGAGAGTAACGCGTTTTCGCTGTTCAATGAATATTTCAAAAATAACAAAAATTTCCCGCCCACAGACATAACTTCGTCAACTAACCATGTGATTTAACTCCACTGCATTTCTTTTTATGCCGTTAGTTGAAGTCGAAGATCTATACCAACGAACGCACAATCACCCGAACATTGCAGGAGGAGATTCAGTGGTGCATCAAAGAAATTCAGCCACATTTATGCAAAATGATGATAAAAAATTGCGTATCTGTCAGCAAACACACACATAACCCTATCCTGTATACGACATTTGATTTAATAAAAAAATTGCTTTGTTTCTCTATGTAATTCAAATCTTGCGTAAATTTAGGGACAATTTTTTTTATCGAAATAAAAATCAAAGTAAATTATGTTAATTATTATGTTAATTATGTTAAAGAGTTGCATGTGTTTCGGGCGAAATTAGTTAAATTTGGAGAGCCCCTACCGATTTTGTAAACACAATATGTCCGTCTGTCCGTTCGTCCGTTCGTCCTTTCGCTTTAAATGAATTGTACCGTCGCCTATTATTAAGTCATTTATTTTTAATTTTCATATCAACTTTTCAAAGATAAGTCTCACGATAAACCGCTAGAATGCACTAGAATTTGTTTTTCGTAAAAGAGTTAGTTAGTTGTTAGGTCAGGCAAACTGCAAACAGAAAAGTGAATTGTGATTTGTGAAAAACAAAAATATAAAACACATATGCAACTCGATTAATAATATTTAGTGAGTATTGCATGTATAGTGATCAGAGGCACAATTATTTTACCAAAATCTCTTCTTATTCCTCTCACAATTTTGCAAATTATGATGGGAATGAAAAAGCCGGAAAACGCACGCAATCAAATGACTGCTAAAAAGTAAAAGCTCTTTCGCTGTTACGTTAACAGCAAAACACCCGTTAGTAACATTAGCAGGCACGCAATAAAAGCATGATTTTTTTCTGATTGCAATTAAAGCTTTGCGCGGAGATGCAAGTTAAGTAAAATATATTTAGGTGATTGTGCATTTATTGTATGCGCATGAAATGAAATGAAAGCGAAAATGGCGATGCAAGGGGACAGACAGCAGCACTGTGATTTTATTAATACCTTTTGCACATCAGTACTAAACTCTTCCACTTGTTTGGTGTGGGCAACCTTCAATTTTTCCATAGCGCGTCCTTGTTTAACACCGATTTGCTATAAGTTCGAAAGAAAGGTCAAAAAATGTCTCTCAATGTGGGACAAAATTTCGAATCGTTTACCTTCTTCTCTTCCATAAATCTTTTTATATTATTTTGCCTTTTCTCTCGCAGACGACGGTCTTTTTCATTTTTGGTTTTTAAAGTTTTATCATTTTGTACCTCCTTGGCCGTCTCAGCCGAGGTTTTGGCTTGTTTCGTGTTCAGATCTTTTATATCTCTGCAAGATTTTCAACAGAAATGTATTAATTAACCTAATTAATTTAATTATGCGTAAATTAAGGGAATAACGTGTGCACTTACCTGGCATGGCGCTCTTCTAATTGCTTGATTTGCTGCGCCTGCACAGTTAGCATTAAGGCTTTCATGGCTTCTTGCGAGTCCTGAACGTGTTGACGCAATAGATCCCATTCTTCTTTCTTGTGTTTGGCAATCATTTCAGTCCATTGTTTAGTTTGTTCAGTAATAGCGGTTTTAATAGCCGCATCGTTACGTATCTCATCTTTACTCTTCCCTTTTATTAGCTTATCAATTGCAGCGTTTTGCGTTTTCTGTATACCTAAGCGTTCTTTGGTATGTTTCTTCTTTAGCGTATCTAACTCTTTGTTTTGCTTTTTGGCCACTTTTTGGAAACCCTTTTCACTACGTAGAGACTCTAAAGTAACGGGCTCAAAAACCAAGGGCGGTTCTTTCTTCTCCTCCTCCTTACCTTTGCCGGCATCTTTGGCCGCTCCGCTGCTCTGCTCTTCGATACCCAAAGCTTTCATTTGTTCGTTCTGTTGTTTGGCCGCTCCTGCAAAACCTCTAGGATCAGATAACATGGCCATGAAGTCTTCAAAACCATCAGGTACATAAATTTTCAATTCGATGTTTACGAACAGCATGGGCAATGACATTGGGAAATTGGCTTCGGTACGCAACGACACGTGACGATAGCCCGCCTGCAGACCATCCAGCGGGAGAATACGTTGCCCGATCATTTTGCCGCTCTCTTCATATACACCGAAACGTAAGACGGCCAAATCTGGCAGCACCACTTTACGAAATACAAATGGATCTTCATTGTAGACAGGATTTAAACCATTATTTGGAACTAAACGTGTACGAAACTCTTTCTTCACCGTGTCTGAAGGTAAACCGAACATGTCTACCTCCACGTATGTACCGACTTTTTTATCCGACAAAAACTGCCCGGCTATTATCTTCACCGAACATTGAGCTGCAATTACACCGTCGACGGGAGCATCAGCAAAGGGATCGAATTCTTTATCGGAACGGCGCATGAAATCTGGTTTCACCAAATAACCGCAGCCACCATTATATTCGAATTTACCCTGATTAAGCTGCATAGGCAAATCGGAGGTTTGAAAGTTCAACGAGACCATTTGGCAGCCGGCATTCCAGAATACTTGGGGCATGTAATTGGAAGAGTCGGCCCGGGTGCCTTTCGGGTATATACGTGACATTTGACGTTTGTTGTAATTGACGAAATCAATAGAGCTTGTCTTCAGATAGTTCATGCCCGCCGATTCGGCAAACGAAGACATATTATGAGCTATATTTTTCTCTAAAAGAACAATTGGATACATTAATATGTGAATATATAAAAGTTTTGATAAGCATCGATTATGTCTAGCATAACTTTGTATTGGCGGTACCCTCGAAAACCCCATTTGTAACGAATAGTTTTCCGGGGCTTAGGTACCGCGCAATTTCTTCTTAAGGAAGCACTCTATTAATCGAATTGTTCAAAGAAGATAGGCTGACACCTGTCGCCATTAGGAAAATAAGGACCGTAAGAATGTATACCTACGAACAGTCCTTCAAGTTGAACTACTTTCTCAGGGTCAAAATCCCAAATTTGTTTTGAGGTATTAGATGAAATATATGGAGGTACGGTATGTTTCGCCGTTAACTAAATGATGAACTTCTTTACTTACCAATAGCTTTATCGAATCCCTGAAATTTAATCGGTTGCGCATAATTAACCATTGATGACAGCCAAGGATGTACATTTGTCGTTGAGCCGCTATATGCCACTGCGGCTTCCCCGCCTTCAGCGGGGGCTCCTTCCGCACCAGGCTCGCCAGCGGCGGCACCTTCGGGTGGTGGTGGTGGCGGAGCTGCTGCTTCTGGCGGTTTCGCAGCACTAGCATCTTCCTCGGGGTCGTCATCGGTTTTTAACTCGCCCTTCAGAAACAATTCCAACTCGACTTTTTCTACTTCGGGCTTCATGCGTTTATTTTTAATAAGAATCTTACGCTGTAATTTTGAAGGCGGTGGGAGAGGCAAACCAGGTTCCAACTGACAATCAAAAAAAAAGAAGAAGAAGAATATAAATATGCAAGAAAAAAAAAGGAAAAAAAAGTGAATAAACAACGTACCGGGTGATCAGGTAGAGGTTCTTTTAGTAGCAGATCACCAAAGAAGTCATCACAGTATTTGGCTAATTTATATTGCTGGGCACGATTGCAATGATTTTCAAACGATAATATCACCGGATAGTCAGACGCTACAAAAGCACAATCAGCTATGGCCTGTATACAATCCTAGAGAAGTGGCGGAGGGAGGGGGGAAAACAAAGGCTTAACAAAAGTTGTTCATTGTGTGACTGTCTAAGCTGAATTGGGCCTACCTTATACAAAATTTCTGTACAATAGGCGTGGCCGTGAGTAACAATCGGCTCCTCATCCTCACCTTTGCCATTCCAACAATCTAACTCGACACAACTTTTTCGAAAAATCAAATTAAATGAAAATTGATTTCAATTTATTTCGGAAAGGTTCGTCACTTACCGACAACCGGCCAATAGTGTTTGGCGATACATTTCGACTGAACTCTTGCCACCGATCTGACGACCCGATAAATAAGTATTATGCGAACTGTTGATGTAATAATGCGATAACGGTTGATCCATATCCATATACATTTCCAAACGATCCAAAAACACGGGAGCATTCTCATCTGACATTAGATAACGCTTAAACCCGTCCATGGATAGTTGACCTTCACAAGTGAAACAACAATGAAAAACAATCTCAATCGGATTCACACAATCAAACGTACAATTCTTTTTAAATTCTTCGTTCAATTCATAGTCGTTTATAATTTCTGTGCAGCGCTTCTCCTCGTAGAGTGGATACAGAATTTCGTTCATACGTGGATCACGTTGCTTTTCGTTCATAAATTGCACGAACTGAGCCATGTCAATAACCTCCGATTTACCTTTAGTTCTAAACGTAAACCAAAAATACAAAAAAAAACCAAATAGTTTTTTGTTGAGTTTCTTCAACTCGATCTTTTCTTTTAGGCTTACATCGTTGTAAAAAGTTCTTCTATGTCATTACGGGGGCATACTTTATGATAAAGCTTGTAAAACTTATCAAAGGTAAATTGATCTTTGGTCATGGTAGCACTTTTTTCTTCCGGCAGACCAACATCTTTAATGCATTGGTAAACGAGTTTTTCCGTCTTGCCGGAGGCGAACGTTTTCGCAATTACCTTCACCGGTATCTTACCACCCTTCTCTACTGAAAAGCATAAACGCATCCAACTGTCCAAACAAAGTAAAGAAAAATATTACAATTAATTAACGCGAGCAGCTTTCAAATGAATGCTTTCGGAAAGCTTAACCGGTTATTAAAGAAAGCATAGTTTAGCTCAAAGACTTATTTGTATAATTTCTTACCTGATAGCTGTAGGAGTCTTGGGTGGAACTTGGCAACGAGTGTTTCTTTTCTTATTTTCTATAGAAATATCGCCAGTTTCTTGAAAGAGAAGATTATACATACCTTGTATTTATTCTGCCTTTAAGATTTCGCTTAAGTCAATTGTAAAGAGTTAGAGAGTTAAGTAGTAATCGGGAAAGTACGAAGATTGCCTGAGGCTTTTTAAGTATCAATCTTGCACTACCCTATCCCCCCACCAAAAGAGGAAACAAGAATACATTAAATTTATGTTTTTGAAGGCACAACCTGACACGGTTGTGGTTAGACCTCGTCACTTCTCTACGTCTAATCCGATTAATTACAGATGCTTGCGTGTATTTTGATCAGCGACATCTATTGGTGTAAATGATAAAGTGATGTGAAGCATCAACGTAAACAATGGTTCATTTTTGGTGATTTTTCACTTTCCCCTGCGTAAGGTAAATTAACCTTTTTCTTGTTAATGTTAGTGACTTATTTAGTGTCCACAGACACTAACCATGGAATACTCAAAACTTCATTACCAGTATTGTATGATTTGAAGAAATCTGGTGTCGACGCCCATCAAACAATTTTAAAAGCTTGGTCTTGGTTTCAACGGTGTAAAAGTGGTGATTGGTGACAAAGATCGTCCAGGCCGTTCCAAGAACGTTCAAAGACGATGAATTACAACACTTTTTGGACGAGCATTCAGCTCAAATTCTTCAAGAACTTCCGAATAGCTTAGTAGTTAATGAATCAACTGTTTCTAGAAGTTGAAAAGGAGTGGAAAAGATCCAAAAGGATGGAGGAGGGAGGAGGGAGGAGTGAGGTCGACAATACGAATTGACTGAAAATGTCATTTCAAAAAAAAGAAGAGCTTTCTGTGGCCTATTGTGACTGATAATGAACAATGGATCTACTTCGACAATTCCAAGTGCAAAAAGCCCTGGGTTAGTCTAGGAGAGCCGCTCACATCGACATCGAAGCGCAATAGTCATGAGCATAAAGTTTTGCTGTGCATATGGTGGGACGAACAAGACATAGTATGTTAAGAGCTGCTAAGACCGAAAGAAACTGTTGTTGCAGATGGCTGTTGACAGCTGAACAAATTTAACGATGCATTGTTGCAAGAAGGACCAGCAGTAGCGGTTAACAGACGCAAAGTTATCCTCTTGCATGACAACGCTCACCCACACATTGCAGGGTTCCACTGTTGGGCCTTCCGATTACCACTTGTCCAAATCAGTGCACCATGGCTTGACCGGCACTCGGCTTCGAAATGCTGGAGGAGTGTAAAAGTGCACCGATGATCGGATAACCGCCAAATCAATATCGTTTTTTCGATACGGTGGCCAGAAAGATGGGAAGGTGGGGTTCTATCAAATGATGGCAAATATTTTAATTAATAAATATTTTGTCAATTTTCCTCAATGAATGAATGAATTTTTCAAGTGGAAAAATGTCCAAATCAAATATAATTTTCGGAATCGATTGAAAATCATTTTTGCGTCTTTGCGCATAATTTCTAGCCCGACTTACTGGGCAACATTTTCGATAAATTTTGATAGAATTTGGTGCACTGGCATACCTCGGACAAAGAGCGTGTGAACACCATGGCCGTAGGGAACGAGTTAGATATAAAATAAATTTGTACCCCGGTGTTTGACGAATTTCACGTCTCGTTTGCGCGATACGAACGCAATCTCCGCTCATTTAGAAAACATTGAAAAGAGGTTTCGTAGAAAATTATTGAATAATAGGTTGATACAAGGAACATAACAAGGAACATTGCATGTTGCCTTAACTTGTCAAACACAATTCGGATTAACGCTGCACCAATAAATGATTTTTCTTCTTTTTAAGCATTTTTCGAAAAATATTCAAATCTTAGATAAGAGAAATCAATGGCATCGTGGGTTAATAACAGACCCAGTTTTAATTCATATACAGAATAAAATGAAGATTCATCAAGTAAGTTGCCCAAGTAGGTATAACCTTAAAAATTCTGTCTGAAATGTATTAGAGTTCACAAATTTAAGATATAAAGCGCTCTTCTATTTGCATTTAAGTAATTTCTTTCTATTTATATTTATTTATTTCTATCAGTTATAGAGAACATTAACAAGGATTTATTATGTTAAGAAGCTGAACAAAATGTTATACAATAAAATGTTTACAATTGCAAAAAGAAAAATGCCCAGGAATAAGAATGAGAATAAGAACAAGAACAGGAACAAAAATAAGAACAAGAACAAGAAGCAAACACGCAAAACAAGGACAAAGTACGTGCAGGAAGGAACGACATAAGGAAGATTCCAGAAGTAAATTTACTCTTTTTTTTATTTTCCTTTTTTTTTTTTATTTATTTACATATATTTTTATTTTATATTCTTTTATGTGTTTTGCTGCTTTAAACAAACGAAGCACTTGAGCAAATGTATGTGTGTGCACTACTATAAATAATGATACCCCCTCCCCCCCTCTCTATATTGGCAGTAAATAAAGGTGTTTGGGCAACATAAGATAAGATTGATACGATAGCAATACGGAGTTGGAAGAAATTTTTAGCATTTTATTACTTGAAAATGACTTTTAAAGATAAAGTCAAGGAACGGGGAGCACGCGTGTCAATGTAAGACACTTTTTTCCTGGCTTATAAAAACAAACAAGAAAAAAAAACAAGTGTTTTATTTATAGAAAAAAATGAAAAAAAAGCATAAAATGCCAAGTAATGATGACGCCTACGTTGTAGGTAAATAAGTGAAAAATGAGATAAAGATATGTCCTGAAGTAAGTTGAAAATGTTTCTTGCTATTGAAAATATTAACATTACTCTGGATGATTGAAATGCGTTAATACACACACACAGAAAGAGATGGAGAGAGAAACAGAGAGAGAAAGAGAGAGAAAGAGAGAGAGAGAGCAGAAAAATGTCAATTTAGATGTTTACTTACTGTTTCATTAGATTGGTTGTGGGACAAACATTAGTTGCTTTATTATTGTGAGTAATTTTACGTAAGCCCTCTTGCCACCGCTGTCGTTACATTTTCATAATCATATTTATTTATTTTTTGAGCATTTGAATATTTTCGCGTTAAAGAAATTAGTGACAATTGTTTTGATTAATTGAAGAAAGAACAGAGACATGCAAAACAAAATTAATAAGAAAAGAGAAAGCAAATTTATATACATACATATATACATGTAAAGAAAAAAAAAAAAATTTTAAAAAATAAATTTTTTTAAATTCATTGAAATCACATGCATTTAATTGCTGGATAATTCAATTAAGTTTAGTTAGAGTAAAATAATCAAAATTGTTAACAATATGGCAGCACTTAACTTTAGATCGTACACGCAATCGGACATATATATATATATATACAAATGGAAACCATAAAAAAGACACCTTTCACTAATGTGCACTAAACATGCATAAGTTGCCTGAATCTTTGCATAGGAAGCTTATGAGAAAACGAAGCAAGACATTGTAGATGTGTATGTGCGTGTGTGATGACAGAAAGGAAATAGGCCTCAAAGAGTGCAAAATAAGTAGTGGTGAGTAAGAAATATGTATTAGTGTTTGCCTTCTAATAAGAGTAATAGTTGGTCTCATGCAGACACCTCTCCAACGGAACTCTGAATTTTTTACATAACACATACAACAAACACAATCAGGACAAGAAGAATTGTAACGAAAAAAAAGAAAAAAAAAACCAAAAAAGGAAAAGGAAAAGCAAAGAACGAAATTTCTACTCTTTAATTTATGGGTGAACGAGACAACGAGTTCAAAACCATTTGTATTTGTTATTGTTGTGATGTTGTGCAGTAATAAAGCAAACGACAACAAGATAATGACAAAGAGAGTGAGAGTAAAAGAGAATGACGCTAAACTTACTGTTTTTTCAAACACATCATAGGACATATGTTATTGGCCTTAACATTATGGGTTATCTTACGTATACCGTCTAACCATATCTAAAAGAAAGGAAAAGAGGGAAAAATAAAGAATCAAGAAAGCAATTAAAAGGATATGCTTTCTCGTAATACGAGTGTGCGGCTTCTTCGACCTCCGAGACACCTCAACCTATTGATATATAACGAAAGACACGTTTAATACCGGACTTTCCGGAGGCAAATTATAATAATTCATTATTCGTATATTGAGAGACTCGTTGATCTCTCTTCCGTCACGCGATAGAGGACACATTGACATATTGATTCTTATAAATTAATTTATCATAGAAATACTTTGTATAATTTTAACATTTTTAGTGAAAGCCGTAACAATTAAGGATTTTTTGTTTTATTAAATCAATGCAACTTTTAAGATCAAGTTTCTTTTCTTGCTGCGATGTAAAATGATTCGCGGAAGACCGTAACATAGAATGCTGAACATTTTGCTTTTTTTTTTTTTCTTAAATAAAAACCGCGTTTAACGGCTTAACGAGTCGACGAAGTGATGTGTAAGAAATTGAGAACAAGTTACAATTAAGTCAAGGAATAAGTTCATGACTTTGGCAACATCAAGCCTTTCAAGCTAAACTATAGCACGTATGAAAAGTGACAGCCTACAGATTATCCGAGAGAGAGAGAGAGACAGAGGGAGAGCGAAAAAAAGGAAAAACATCGTGACATTTGTTAACTCAGGTGAAGGTAAATGAATTTTGAAAATGAGTGTAAAAAATTTACTGAAAAAAAAAAAACGCTTTCACGCTTAACATCATTTCGATCAAGGTGGTAAAGCTCTGCAAACTTGTGGAAAAGTTCATAAGGTTTATAGTGAAGGTGGTCAACAATTGGTTTCCGTTCGTCTCCGCTCCAGAGCTATCTTGTTAATAAAGTCAATGAAACTTTTCAAAAATAATCCCGGAAGAGAAGCACATCTTATCTTGTGATATCACTGCTGAACAAAGTATTGTCCAACAAAACGCTATTGACCCATTTACGTAGGGCTGAAAAGAACTCCTTAATTGGGTATCAAACGAATCAAGAGAACTACGAGAAATGGACGTATTTTTCATCTGCGAATCGTGTTTAAAGCGAAATGAAATCGAGTCGTCTTTTGGCCAAATTGAAAATGCAGGCGGAAAAAAGTGAATCGTATACGATAAGAAGGTGCGAAAAAATCGAAATTGAAAAAGTGAATCCAAGGCGAACGAAGTTGCGCGTAGGGTAGTAAGACCATGCTTCGTTCTTGATGAGATTAGAAAGCAATTGCATGTCACGAGATGCTCCAACGTGGCCAGACCATTCATTTCATTTTTTGTTAGTAATAATTAAAGAATTGATTAATAGGATAAGCCCTGTCTTTCATCACGATAATGCCAGTTCATACGCATCTTCAATGACTTGACACACATTCAAAGAACTTGGCCAGAAAGATGTTATGCATCCAGCATATATAGCAAGTTTGACTGCCAGTTGTTGAGCTGTTTGCACGAGTCTTGTAATAATGCAGAACTAATTGGAGAAAAGAAAATGAGAATTAATGGTTGGATTCATTCTTTCGCCTAGCAATCCCAGAAAATCTATATAATCCCGGTAGCCTAATAGTTTTACCAGAAAAATCGCAAAAGCTTATCGAGCGAATCGGCAGATTTCCATTTGAGATATAAAAAAAAGATGTATTCACATTTTGGTAAATAAAGACTACGAACTTGTTTCCTTAATGCAAAATTACTCTTAAGTGTAATGCTAAAATATTGAAGTCTTATTATTGATCATAAGTCAATTCTTTGCAATTTTACTTTCGCTTATAGAAAGGAAGAGGACGATACACTCTTTGCATTGGCCAATGACTGCATGATCGATTCGTCAATGCATTTGTAATGTTTTTATCGAGATATTGGATATTTGTTCCTCAATTCCGTAAGAATCTCACGCTGAAAGCACGACTCAAGATGTAGCGAAAAATGAAAGTAAAAAATCTTTAACACATTTTTGACCTTTCAAGTCTTTTGGGCATTGCATTAATGTGCTCATCACATGACACAACTTACCTTAGCCGTTGCCGCATCCGGACAGATGACATGATGATATGTTATGTTTATGTAATCGGTATTCGAGCATATGGTTAACGAGCGCTTATCCAAAGCTTGTAAATCACTGCCATTCTTTTTACAGACCTTGTCTAATATCTTCTGATCCTGTAACAGAGTAGAGCAAAGTAAGGCAACGAGTAGTGAATTATAGGAAAGCACATCACGCTCAACTTCATTTATATAAAATTGCAACAGAATTGAATTGAGAAATTTACACATAAAACATTGATCCCAAATTTCAAAATATTATTCACATTCACATCGCTTATGAAAAAGGGCGTGGCTTGCAAATTTCTAGAAAGTAATTTTTTTTTTTTTTTAAATTCCAATTCAATGCAATATCGAAGAAATTTATTTATTTTTTTTGATTATTATTTATATTTAGTTTTAAAAAGGTCTCGTTTAAATAGTATATTGAAACACCAACAATGCAAGGATTATCAAAATATATATATATATATTAGTGAAAAAGGCTTTTACAAAGTTGAAAAGAGAAGAATTTTTAATCATTAGTCCAACAAGGACAACATAACACGGAATTTAGTGCCTCTGTTTGCCAGCAACTGAATGCGATCGTTGCAGTCTGTTACAGGCAGAGCGCGATAATCGCTTTCAAGACTAGTCGGTGTAAATTCATGTCTATATAATTGCTTAGATATCTTAATATCCGAGCGAGGTTCTTCCAAGACAAAGAATTGCACTTTCAAAGATGATCTAGGTTCAGTTTTCAAAACTAATTGATACGAAAAAGAAATTACGTTTGCTGGATCAATCTCGTCTTCGTTATTAAGTCTGGCTCTTATTATCCATAATTCATTGAAAGCATGAAAATCTGTCGTTGTATAAAACAACTGATGATTATTACAATAACTCACTAATTGCAAGTCCACACAAAGTACTCTCTCGCGGTTCAACGAATACATTGAACTATGGAATATATGTTCGATTTCATCATGATTGGGATCATCATCAATTTCTATTGTTTCTAAGGTAGCGGCAATGTCTTGAGGAGTTTTACTTAACAACTCACAGTTGCGTTCATGATCGGCCGCTTCCTTACGTACGCCAATCCATTCACATCCTATGCGAGAATATTTGCAACCTATCGGACTATCTTGACATTCGTGACGTTCATGATGATCTAACGAACAATGAGGAAATTTCTCGTTGCAAAATCGGCAGTTACTCGGTAACTCGGCTATTGCAAGTTCAGCTGCAATATTTCGCACTAGCCGGGATACGTCTTTCTGACAAATGGGGCATTTAGCAGTTTTCTCACATAATTGTGCATCGGTCAAAAGATGCGCAAGACATGATGCGCATATCAAGTGGCCCGCCTGGCACAGATACAATGTCGTTCTGCGTAAAGCCAAACAAATCTTACAACGCAATATATTCCGCAAATTGTTCTCAAATATCTCGTTGGCCGTAGCATCTGCTAGCGACGCGGACACGCTCGGCTGCATTCTTGGCACTGTATCCCCAATTCCGGCCGCATTAGTTGCTAGTGAGCTGGTTGCAGACTCCTCAACGCGCTCTTGCTGCTCTCCTTGTTGTCGAACATTATTCAAGGAATCTTCGCTACGCTCAGAGCTCTCGATGTTCGACGATGACATTGCGATCCTTTTTCTAAATTCCTAACTTGAATAATCCAACAACCAATCGAACAGTCAAGATATGTAGCGGAACAAACTTCTCAATATCGAAAAAGCAAACAAATGAACTCAAAAAAATTATGAAAACTCGTGGTTGACCTTCAAATTATTTTGACAGAATACTCTATGATTGCGCGAACGTTCGAAAATCACAGTTTAGATGACAATTTCGTAAATTTCTTAAGTTTCAAAAGAACAAATGGGCTCGTTTCTGCACCCTACGCGCGTACAGATCAATCCTTGCATTCGAGAATTTAAATGAATTTTTCTACACAATTCAATCGATTTACTCAAAAAACTACGCTTCAATTTTTGGCATTTTCAATGCTGTTGTTCTTCTTCTTCTTTATTTGTATTGTTGACAAACGAGTTTTGAAAAATTCCCGAAACATCATTATGTATAAAAGCAAAATCGAAAGGGCTCTTGGTTGGGTTTGGTGAAGCTCTGTGCAAGTTCTAAAATATTAAACTTAATTTACAGCGACCCCATTAGTATTTAATGAGCCGGTATTTAAGTATAAGAAGAATTTGTAAGACCTCTCTTGTGAACGGATACATACAGGTGCCAGTTTGCTGGTTTCATCCTAATCTAACTCGTTTTGTTGTTTTAATTTCATCCAATTTTAATAATTAAAAAGAACAAATAGATTAAAAGGTAATAATCGGCCCAAACCGATTGTAAAATACCCCACACTCTATGGTTGAATACAATTATTTGCTTATACACGACAAGAAACATTAAAAATAATACGTTATTGCTATCTAAAGGCTTGCTAAGCTATTGTATCTTGCGCCACAAATGGTGCAGGAACAGACACGACTCATAGACTTAAAAATCCCCAAGCAATGCTAGTTTTCATTACTTTTAGGGAAATTTTGAAAAGAAATTATCTCTTGCTAATTCTCAACAATCGATCTAAGCCGAAGCAATTGAAGACAAACATAAATACAAGGTAAGGAGGTACGATTTCATATGTCAACGGACAGATATGCATAAATCTTAGGTATATATACATAGGTTTATCATTATCTTTGCCTCATTCAATAATACGTGCCGTCGACTACAAGAAGAAGAGGCAGAGAGTTCGGCAAAGTTTCCTTGCAAGCAGACCAGATACATACTAAACTAGAAAGTTATATACAGTCACTGCCGTAAATTTCCCGTGTTCTTCTAAATTTCCCGTGTTGTTCTATACGCGTACATAGATAAAACAAATAAGAAGAAGATATTCGGCTTTGATCGATTGAGTGAAAATCCATTTGTAATATAATTTACCGTTCGTCTCGTATATATGTATATATGTTTCGTCTTAAAGTTTTAAAAGATTTGACAATACTTTGCATCGCATCACATTAACCAAAAAGCAACTTTACGCAGATCATCTTAGTTAAGTTTGTCAACTGATTTTGTTTTTTTTTTTTTGTAATTTTAGACAATACTCTTGGTCCGATTTAGATCTCGCTGGCCGTTGTATTTGTGTGTCCGTCTATATGTCTTTTTATTGTCCATAAAAGAATGATGTCTGTCTGTCTATCTGTCTGTTTGCGTAACTTTGTAGTATTTGCGGTAAACATTCTGCCGTAAGCGGGAATGAAGATGTCGCCTACAAATTTGCAAAAGAACTTGGAATTGATGCAAATTTTCCAAAGATAACGCCTACAACGCCCACATGCCTACACGACAAAAAGAAAAAAATGTCAGCTGCGCCCATTCCACACTAAAGAGGATGAAATTTTTTTGTTCTTTTACTTCTTTTGTCTTTTTTAGGATAATGGTGATTGGTATAAAAGATTCGGTCTCGACTGAATTTAATTTTCCTACTTATTGTCCTTCATTTCGTCTTTCCATCTGTCCATCGACCCATCTATCTTTCTGCAGATTTATTTCTTTCCTTTCATCTGTCTTTCTATTTATTTGCTCTTCCTTTGGTCTATGTTTACCTTCAGTTAAATATATATAAATAGTTAAAAAGTTATATTCGCCTTAGTGCGAGTTTTTCATTGTCAGCACCCAGTTCCAACCAACTCACGCAAAGTTCGTGTTTTTTTGTGGCGTATTAGTTGATCGAATACAAATTTTCTTGTACCGACCTTTTAAATGGTTTTCGGAGTTATTGGTTGCAAATTCTAGGTCATGAGTTGAAGTTTTTTACCTAATGCGGGTGTGTTTGTCTGTGTGTATCTGTTATCTCTATATGCCAGCTTGATCTATGATCATTAATATAAGTATTCCAATGACAGGCTAAGCACAGATGGTCGGAATTCAGACCCGATGCATTTGATCGAAATTAATTTCGAGCTAGAAAGGTACCATTATATCACATTTGGTTCATAAAACAATTGCGATTCCTACGAAATCCAAAATCGTGCAAATAGAAATACAATGAATCATAATTAAAAAGAATGAAATGAATCATAATTAAAAAGAAGAAGAAGAAAAACTACTGTACCGATCCGAAAGATTTTCAATAGCGTTCGTCCTTGGACCAAAGTATATCTGTGTACCAAATTTGTTGAAAATATCTCAAAAATTGCGATCTGTAGCTTGAACACAAAATTACATAGAAAGACATTAGTCGGACAGAAGAGCAGCCAGGCTTAGATTGATTTCGAAAAGCATATCTATCGCTTAGAGAACACGTTTCCCTACGTGAGTATGAAATGGTATGTTTTTTGATTCCAGCATAATCTGACTGACTCCGGAAATTTTGTATTTGTAAAAAAATACCCACACGTCGACGTTGCTTGCGGCAGCATGTGGAAATATCATTAGCTTGACTGCCAACTTATAGACCGATATCCTGTTCAATATCTTGTTTGGAGTTTAGTTTCTTTTCTCTACTCATTATCTCGTTCGTACATATCTTAAAAATTGCATTTTTATTTGCATTCGTTAATCTTAACTTATACCTGACACTAAATTTTTCTATCCATCTGTCCACTATTCCGTCTGACTTGTCCGTTCTTCTGTCCATTATTCCTTACATACATTCGTCGTTCCGTCCGTGCAGCCTGTGGTTCAACGATCCATTCTGCTCATTTTTTTTTTTTAGTCCGCCTCTCCGTCCGTTCTTTCTCCTTTCTAGCTATTCATCTTAAATTATTTTAGAGAATTAAAACTTTCACTTTCCTTATGGGTAGTTTTGGACATGCGGCATATCAAAGTAATGAATAAAACTATCTTTTTTAATGCAGGCTTGATTAAAACTTTTTTGATATTGATCGTTGAGACGAGCTAAGTTCAACATATCCTTTATGTGTATCACACAAGCAAGACACTTTTGCTGTTTGTGAACGTGCTTGCCGCCTATCACGTCCGTTCTTGCACTACGACTGTTACTAAGGCCAGTCCATGCATGCTTCAAGATATAGATCAATAATCGTCACGGTTCAGAAGTTGCTATTTTTGGCCTATTGCGGGCGTGACTAGGAAATAAAAAGGAGTCGAACAAATAGAAAGACGAACGGTCCAAACCAATCATATATTTTATGCTAATCAAGAACACATACAACCAAGTGACAAATCTAACATACGTCCATACGTCCTGGTATTGAGTATTCAGTATTGAGTACCAGGAGAATGATTACGATTGAATGAACATCCGTTGATAAAATAAATTATTATTAGTTTTCTTAAATTCACCTGAGCGCTGGTGGTTTATTGAAATTTGGGTTAAAGAATATACTTAACTTTGCCCTTTAAGCTCTTAAAAATATATTGCATTATCTTCTTATTTTCTTTATCATTTTTTTTTTCCTTTCCTCAAATAAACATTTTATTTCTTTAAAGAAATCGACAAACCATTTATTTTGTCTGTCAATCATTATTGTAATAAAAATTCGTCATTCACTTCAAATGAAAGATAAAAAAAAAACGAAAATTTAAACGAAATATATGTTTTTCTTCTTCTTCTTCTTCTTCTTTTCCCTTTAATCCCCACACAGCGCTCAAACCACCCCTTCCACACATAGTTTTACTATAGAAGAAAATGAAAAAGAATTACACTTCAATGTCAAAACAATAATGATGATGAGTCTTAGAACATATTTACAAAATGCTACACTTCGCCGAGAACGAATCTTAGACACCTAACGTTTGATTGCCAAATTTTTTATTCTCGCATCTGGCCAGTTTTGATAATCCCGAATAATAAGCAAAATCGAAGATTTGCTTAGATGAAGCTATACTTGTGGAACAACATTTTAGTCGACCTTTGCGAACAATTTCACTTTGCTCTCTTACTACTTGTAAGTGGAGAAAGGGTAAGTGTTTCATAATTGGAAGCGATTTGTTTCGTTGGTCATCAATAGAGACCTGCTGATCGTAACTGAGAGTCTTTTATAATTGTTTTTCATTTTCTTTCGCAATGTTTGCCCAGTTGTAATAGCGATCGGCGGACTTCGATGCAGCTGCTTGTAGTATATTTTTTTCCTTTTGTTGCAAACTGTGTAACGAATTTTGCATATTTCTACAATGTGATTGTGTTTTTCTTTTCTTTTTTTTTTTTCTTCTCTGAGAAAAATCAATAAACTGTAAAAATGAGATGAAAAACATAAATGCGTATGTGTGAAGGGAAAAGGCAATTCAGGAGGAAATGAAAGTAAAAACGCCAACGCTTACCTTGGGTACACCGCCCGCTCTTATGTCACTAACTTGACAGAGTTCTATAACATCACCCTCCTGTTAAAAACAAAAGAATGAAAGCGGAATAAAAGGAAAAGTGAGAAATTGATTGAATTTATTTATTTTTAATATTAAATTCTTTTCATATTTTTCATATTTTCATTTTTTAAATTATTTATTTATTTGTTTTTATTTTTGATTTTTTTTTTTTTTTTTTGTGTTTATAGCCACTTACCCTGCCGTCACTTTTCCAGTAGAGAAAGAAGCCATACTCGTCGACTTTAAATTTTGCATCCTTTTCGAAATCATTTTCTTTAGTTTCCTTTTCATTCTCAAACCAACGATCGAAAACACAGCCTTCGGTAAGTTCCGGTGGGACCGGTATAATCCAATCAAACTCGTACTTTTTAGTCATTTTTCCTGAGCTACCACAACGCTACACGTCGTCGTCGTCTTATATTAAGTTGTTGTGGTTGTAGTTGCTATTGCTCTTGATATTGCTACGGCTACGGCTACGGCTGCGGCTACGTTTACGGCGACTACTGCTATGTACGTAATCATAAAAAAGATTTTTTTCTTTTGCAATTTTTTTTTTTCGCGCTCTCTTTCTTTTCCTTTCCAATTATATATAAATGCAGAGAAATGGAAAAAATAGTTTTTTTTTCTTTTCTTGTGTATTATGATAGTTTATCAATACTGCAATTTTCTCTTCATTAATGTTGTAAAAAAAAAAAAGAGAAAAAAAAAAAAAGACGGGGAAAAAATCAGGAGAAAAACCACTCTGCAGAGCGTGAATTTATTATTCTTCGTCTCTTTTGTTATTGTTTTATATTTTTATATTTTTTTTTCCTATTGTTCTCTCGCTGGTTATTGTTGTTAAATTAACGGATTAAATACAAAAGCCGGTTATTTCATTGTCGATAATGCTCTCTCGGTCTGCCTCACATATGCTTTAGGATAACAATTAACGGATTTTATGTGAAATTTCTGCATTTTAGTGAATTTCCATTGAGTATATATATAATATCGAGAGAATATCAGGCAGATTATGCTCGAATAAGCTGAAACATAAATGAAAGAAAAAAAAGAAAAAGTAAATGAGTAAACGAGATGAGGGTAATAAAAAGCATAATAACTGTTTTTAGTTAAACCATTTTGTACTTGATATTATGAATTTTATATAATTAAGTAATTAATTAATTAAGTAACGAAATCACTTATTTAATATTCGTAAAGAACAATGAACAAAATGCTGTTAGTGTTATCGGCAACTATCGGTATATAATTACTCTGATCCTTATCTCTCTCCCTTGCACTTAACACTGACGACATGTTGAGTGCCCGCCCGCCTTCATATGTGTTTGTTGCTTTTAATCAAACATACAAATACATAGCGTATGGAATGTGGGCGTGTGGGTATGCGTGTGTGCATGTGTTTTAGATTGCAAGTAAACATTGATAGGTTAATATGTTGACAGTTTGCTCTATAGATTTTCTTTGAAATTATTATGGTTAACCTATTATTAATATTAAGGTAATTTTGTTGTTATTTAGAACGTTGTGAAATCAACTTTCACGGGTTTCAAAGGTCGTCCGTTATATATGTACACATACTCACACGCTTCGTTACTTCAACTTTTCGCCTTTCTTCTCGTCTCGTCTTTGCTTTCTTAAAATCATTATAGTAATAATCCTTTTGTTATAATGGCAAAATTTAATCTTATACACATTCATAAACAAACACACATACATACATACATAGATACTACTTACACGTGCTTATATTTATTATCTACCATTTACTGCAATTGAAAAATTCTTCGAAAATCGTTTTAACGACCTTAAGGCGTCTTGTGATCGACTTTCCTCTCTGCGTATGCTGCCACAGCAAAAGCATTGTTGTTGACAATCAACTTTATTGTTATTGTAATGGTTGTTGTCGTTCTCGTTATCATTATGTATGGGTAAATGGTTAAAAAGTCACTTGAAGCGTAAAATTTAATTAAAAACTTAAGATTTACTGAGCTTTCGCTTTTCGGGCACACATATGCATAGGACAGAAGATTATAAATTTCTTGGAGAAACCTGAACAAGGATAAGCGAACAAAAAAAATGAAAGAAGTAAGAAAAGCTTTCTCTCCTTACTCCTTTATATTGTCTGACTAATACATTTAAATTCACAGAAAACGTGTTTTTTTTTTGTTTAGCTTTGTCTCTTAAATTAAACATTTTTTCTTGAACACTTTTCATATTTCTTGTACCCCGTCACCATCGCATGGAAGGGGGTCTTCCTAACAGCTATAAACATCTTTAAGAGTGCTTATAAAATACATTGATGTTTGATAACCGTAAGGTCACACGTTCATTTAGTCATATGTATCCGTCCGTCAATCCATTTGCTGGTTTTTACTTTGGGACCATCCACAGTCGCAAAACTTAAAGTGGAAAGCAGATGCTTGACTTTTCAATTCCCAATTGTCATTAATTCATGAATGGTCGCGATCAGTTCCCAAGCGTCGCCTCACTAAGCAATCACCAGTAACTTACAATCCAGATCAAATATGTGTGCAAACAGTTCGCAAAACCATCATAAAGAACATAAGGGTACTGATGATTGGTTAACGGATCTACAATAGCCACGCATTCGCATGAGATTCATCGCAAAGGCAATCAAACTTCGTGATGTGAATCCATCACTTCATACCTGAAGTTAAGCAACAATCAAGTCAGTAGACTGAAAGGAGGAAATTGGCTTCAAAGAAGACGTACACAGTTCCATCTGTTGACAAGGTCTAGGCATCACTTTTTTGGGATAATTTGACTATGTTCGGAAAGAGATAGCAATCAGTTGCTGCGAACATTGCGCTAGCATGTTGTAACGTCTAAGTGAAGATGAACAAGAAAAGATGACCTCTATTGGTGAAAAGGGAAGTGCTGCTTAATCACCAAAAACAAAAAATGCTATTATTATTATAAAAAAAAAAAAAAAAGAATTTCCAAATATGATGATGAATGCGATCTTCGCGCTTTAGTTGCGCTTTCTTTCACTACCTGTGCCCCATGTGAAGAGACCACTTACAGCAATAAAAACCTTAAACAACTTTAACGATGATGTAATTCTCTGAATTGATTTTTATTTGTTCCCAACTTCCCCCTTTCTCTCTTTTTGCAGTTGGACAACACAAGTGTTTTGGTAGATGCGTTTAAGTTGTTGTAAAGAAAAATAAATAAATAAATAAATAAACATTATTTACATTCGCATAATTTTTTTTTATTTCTGCATATTTTACAATAAAAGATAAGTAAAGAAATAAATGCAACAAAAATACAAACAACATTTATTTAAATGCAAAATAAATAACTTAAGTAAAATATAAAAAATGTTGTATAAAAATTATATTGCAAAAAAAAAAATTAAAATTGTATATAAAACAAATTAGACTGTGATCGATAGACATTGACGACCATTGAATGCGCGACATCTTTTCCAAAATACGTCTTGATATCCGAGATGATCGTGAAAATTGTCCGACCAACCTATTGTTCAAATAGTGTTCAACATTATCCGAATGTCCCCGAAATCTACACCTATTGGTTGAATGCAAATACACCTAATTCTCTTTTTACACGACAGATACGTTTCCAAAAAATACGTGTAAAAAAATCGTGTAAAAAGAGAATATCGGTGTATATCACAAATCAACGAACAGGCAGACAAGTGTGTCATCGATCTCGAAATATCGAAAATCTCGAAAATGATTCGAAATTGATTGAATCGAATGTGAGCTTACATTAAATACTTCCGGATTTTGAATGACAAGTGGCAACGTTTCCCGTTGCAATTGAAGCCAAGTCCCAGATTGGGAAAGAAAGAATTTTAGATTTTCGCTAAATGTAGAAAACAAATTAATTCATATTTAAAAGCCATTAAATTCCTACTTGAAAATCGATCATATTTTCATCACTATTCTAATGTCTTCTTATATTCGAGTTTATTAAGTGACGATAAAATTTCATTTCTCCTTGAATCCATCCAATCACAGTCAAAACTTCAAACCAATTCATTCCTTAAGATATTAAAAAAAAAAAAAAAACAAATTGCGATTTGATTCACTTTTTACAATATTATGAGTAACTTGAAGTTTATTACTTTTATTACTAATAGCGAGGTCGCATATCTGGCCGGAATCTGCGTGAAAAATTGTATTCAAAACGTCGCTCATCACATCATTTGCCTACGAATGGATGCGATACAAATTCCATGATCACTAATAAGCGTTGATGCCGTAGCCTGAAATGTTCGATCAACTAGTGGCTTAAACATGATTTGTTTTTACGATATCGAAAATGAACAAGAGTTTAAACCGCGTTCCATCATTTTTATCTAATCCAGAGTAAGCAAAGGTGTTGTCATTGTTGACAAGAATTTGATGAACGTTGAAATTTAGTAAATACATTTTTGAATCCATTAAAACATCATTAAAAAAAGAAATAAATGCAAACGCGCCCTCCAATCAAGCCACACGCTACTGACTGAAAGATTGAGATAAAAGGTAAACACGAGAAATTTTACACAGATACTTGTTAGTGGCGTTCGTATTTGAAAATGGTCTCGAACTCATATACAATAAAAAAAAACTTCTTTATTGGCTGCAACAGGGATGTGTGTGTGTGTGTTCTCTATATTATTCTTATAATTTGCAAAAGAAGAACATTACATCACGGCAAGGCCGATCATTACGACATACGCGACACCACTTCGCATAACACAACTAATCCCTTTTTTGGGGCAATAATGCAGCAAAACTGGCCTGTCATTATTTTCAGTCAAAGGCATGCTTTTCGTGAGAGCTTGATCTAATTATATATCTTAGCAAACTTAATTTACTTCCTAAAAATTTTATTACCTTTCGGTTTCGGTCATAAAAAGACTAGAAAATGGACTTTATCTCCATATAAGCGCATGCTTTTCATGATAAACCCTATATATGTTAGGATCGAAAAAATAATACTATGTGATCCAAATTCTGGACCGTTAGTTTGTTTATTAAATTGCTGCTAAAAACAATTTAGCAGGCGCCGAATGTCGCATACCCACCACTATATTTGGCGGATGTTTTCCATTTTTGCACGTAGGAGTAGAGTGCTTTCTAATATGACAAATTTCAGCCTTCTACCTTTTATAATTTTCGAGTAACGAGTGAAAATCCAAAAACTTTTGTTAGAAAAAACTAATTTGCTTTCAGTTTTCGCTCTACTGCGCGCTTTCGTTCCGACCGATGTGGTCCATTTTCAATAGCAACCTGCGTGCAGAAAATTCTAATATTTCTACTAAATTTGAAGTCGATATCGTTACCAGGGGAGTGCCAACAACAGACCACACAGACACGCACACGGACAGATAGGCTACATCAACTCACACTTTTACTCTAATCAAGCATATATACACTGTATAGGGAGGGTCTGAAATTCCCTTTTGGTTCTTACATACCTTTTGGAGAAAAACGAAGTGAGTATACCGCCATCTTGTAGTGGTGGGTGTAATTAAACCTTTCTCTGAAGAGCTTAATGTACATGGACAATCTTATATGGAGTGTGGTCCAAGAAATAGATTGAAATTACTATTATGAACCAAATCGATTCATAGTCAATCAGTCGGAACCTTTTCTTGACTGAACTTGTTACGCCTTGCGAGTATCTTTGTCAGACCTTTTCGAAAATAATTTCATTTGATCGATCATAAGGCAAACTTTTCATTTATTTCTCGCTTTCATGTTTCTTTCAGTTTTATATCTATTGTGGGAGGGGCATTCAGTTCTATATCTATTGTGTGTTGAGCTCTGTCTTTCCCGAGTTAATTGATCGATAAAATATACAAATCAAATTTCTAGTTCACATCTTAATTTTTTGAAATGTGACAATTTTAAAGCGAAGAATGTGTCAAATGAAAGGCATACATCTGCTTTTCTATATACAAAAACGGATAATAAAATAATTCCCATTCTCTGCATTCGATAGATTGCTTTCTTACGTCACATTTTCTTTTTCATATATGTGTATATAAAATATGTGTGATATATATGCATATATCTAGGGACACATGGACATAACAAAATGATAGAAAATGAAGGCCGGTATAAATAGTCTAATAAGGGTTCATGATTATTGTGGATGTGCACATTTTCTTTTTTTCACTTAATATAAATGGTTTTATAAATGATCTTCTTATCGTATATTTACGTGTGAAACTCGCTAGAGCTCTCGCGCGAACAACAATGCGAATAATGGAATAATTTTGGAAATTATTCGACTTAGTAGCCAACGTAGATCATTATGACGACTTAACGAAATGCTCACACGATTTAATTTTCTTAGCGGAGGGCACCCCCCCGTAAATCTTAGGTCACCTCCTTTCAAGCTCGGCAAGAACGAACGATAAATCATCATTGATAATAGTCAACTAGAGTTAAATTTCTGGCGCGACAATTCGCCATAAATTTCAATCAAAACTATGCAGTTTTCTTGTTATAAGTCAATCGGAACCACAATCGGTGAGCACATTTTCACAAAAGTATGAGGCAATCTTTATTTATATGAATGATATTGTTGTTGTTCAATTTTTAACGATTTTGTAAATTGCAACAAAAAAAAAAAGAGATCGTTAGAGAAGCGTATATTGTCTCTTGTCTTGCTTAAGTAAATTTTTCCGTGAAATTCTCAAAAATCAACTTTTGAAATATTTCCTAAACGATTTCGATTTGTTTTCCTAAATCTATACACGAATCATGTTTAACTTTAATAGTTTTGCGATGCCTTTGAAGTATTTTTAAAAACAAATTATTAAGTTTTTATTAATAGCGCAGCTGTTGTGTTCTTTTGCATTACAAATATTCTTTTTTCTTTTCCAACTTTTTTTTTCCAAAATCTATAAATTTTTTCCTTTTTTGTAGACGTTTGTTTAGTTCCTAATAAAATAACAAAAAATCAATCGATGGAATGCGCTTAACCATCTAGTATGTCATCCTGGCTACCATTATACCATTATTGCTTGTGGCAGATGGTAAACTAAAAGTTGAAATATGCTCTTGCACGCACACATGTACATATATGTATATAAACGTAGGCAAGTCAATACACACATTTCCAACTTAATATACCAGCAACAGCGTAACCAAACTGTTATACGCCGTGCTGGATTCGAGTTTTGTGATGCCATCTAAGGCACGTATAGGCCAACATTTGTTTACATATACACGTGCATCGGGCCTGATAAATGCGTAGGTATTAATGTGTGGGAATTTTGTAGGGAAACTTTTAATTGTTTTTTTTTTTTTTTTATTTCGTACGCTGTGCATGTCTCTTCCATGAACTTTAAGTCTCTTTCTTGGCAGATTGTCTGCATTGAGGAAAAAAGATTTGAATTCTTTTTTTTTATTGCTTCGTTTTGTTCTTTTTCAACTTTAAGCGCCTTAAAAATGAAAAACTTGGAACATGTGCTGCTTTTCCTACTTTTGTCTTAAAGAAAAGAGCATTTCGCTTAACTTAACCTCCTCGCTTAGGTTCAGTTTGGATTAGTTAGGTGAGTATCTTAGCGAGCTGTTGTTTGTTGTTTAATTATAAGGCTTTTTAACGAGTAATAAGAAGACAATGTTACTTAAGATTTTTTTTTTTTTGACTCCGAGCAGATCGTTTCCTGATCTTGTCATTGTTGAGTGAATCTTCACCTTACATGTATGTAAGAGAAAGGTCAATAGTTCGGTTTCGGGTAACAGGAATAGTTGCCTCTGAACACTTTAAACAATTTGCGGAAATTTTCTTCTTTACGTTCGTGAACTATACCACGTGTCCCGGGATTTTTTTTTCAAACTAAAATGGAAACTTTTAAAAACCATGCATGGACACGTATAAATTGCTAAGCGACTTTAAATGCAGTTTAAATATGAGCATCGGAAATGGATTCGCTTACTGCCGAAATCGCGCTTAATATCTTGTAGATTTCGAGATGTATGTGGACCTTTTCCTTTATCTGCTTATCAAACGAATCGAAAACTTGTTAAGCTATGCAATCACCATCATACTGATATCATTCTTACGCGCTTATGGCATTGTGCGCAAGAGACGGCAGAGCAAAAACAAGGACGAGATTGAATAATGCGAACCGTTACTCGCGCTTGTAAGATCTGAAATATTGTAAGCAGCACTTTTCTTCACGCAAACTAATTTCAGTATATTCTTCTTTTTCTTCTTCTTCTTCTGTATTTAAACATAACTATCAAATTGTAAAAGAAGCGATTCGTCTTACTCTCTGATTAGGTGTTAGAACCAAAATGAAAATTCGTTTTTTAAAAAAAATGTTTTTCAATTTTTATCATATAACGGTAAGCATCAATCAAATGGAACAATTCTTTGCCTATTGTCCTATAAATATACTTACAAAACATAAGAATTTCTGCTATTTTATAATGAAAAGCGATTTGTCATGTAAACGAACTATGCCAACTTTGGACAACATAGGCCTATTTTTCGAACTTCTTACCTTACAACGCGTTCTCATGAAAGCTAAACTTTTATACATCGAAAAACTGCTTTATGGCGAAATTAAGTAAAATATCGTATTAGGCGTCCACTGGATGGCCTTGCTTGACTCTAACGTTCATTTATTACTTATTTAACCTTCAACAGATGGAAATTAAGAGCTAACGTGCGAAAACCATTATATTAGTAGATAATGTTTTCTAAAGAATAATTTTTTCTAGTCTTACGAGCAGAAAGATTTCAAATTTTTCATTATTATTATTAAGTTTATATAAAACGACAACACATCATGCACATCCTTTTCAATAGATATTTTGTTTACAATTTTTTAAATGCGTGTGTGTGTGTGTGTGTGTGTGTGTGTGTGTGTGTGCGCCTTTCATTTTTTTCTTTTTCCTCCCTAAAATTGTTCTCGCATTTGAAGTAAAAGCCACAAACATCCGACTACTTAGGCGTATGATTGTTGTTATTTAATTCTTAAGCATAGAATGCATGCATGCAATCATATAACAATTAAACGCTTGTTGTCTTTTGTTTGCAATCATTAAAAAAAAAGAAAGAAAAAACCAGAAATTAAAATTAGAACCAGTAGAGTAAGTGTGCGTATGTGTATGTGAGTGTATATGTGTTTATATGTTCTTTAACATACATACACCGCGAAGCAACGAAGGCCTTGACAATCCACGTGTTTTGGCATTCGGGTAGTATTTAAAAAGAAGAAAAAAAAACAAGTAGGAAAAAAACTATTCTCTGTTTTATTACGATATTTGTGGAAAAAGACGAACCAGTGGAGACACACGTACACTCATGCGTTCACATTGACATACAGATGCACACGCAAACACAAGTGCGCTCTCTGAAAAGTTCTCCATTTAATCTAAGAAAAAGAAAAAAAAAACGAGCACAAAAATCCACTTTTAACAATATAGTACTTTTTCATGTTATGGTTGTGTGTGCTGTTGTGTTGCTGTTGTATGTTTTATTATTGTTGTTTTTTTTTTTTTTTTGTTTTGTTTTTGTCATTCCGGCGAGGATTATTTTAGTTTAGTTTCCACTAAGCAATCAAGACAATAACGGCAAGAGCTACCATATTATTAACAAGCATCATCATTATTATTATTGTTGCTGTTGCTACTGCTGCTGTAGCTGTTGTAATGCTTTAGTTGATGATAAGCATCAACAAGCACTCAGGCATTTCTCATAAAACAAATGAATTCTTTTGCTTTTAAAAAACAATCATCATATGTTCATAAGCTTATCTACGTGCATCTATGGTAAACGCAGTTTGCGCGTTAAATGAAGCTTATGATCAAGTCCTGTTGTTTTCTTATAATACTTTTTTCCCGTCCAATGTGCATCTCACGTCTTCTACGTTATACGGAAATCTTTCTTTATATTCTTAAATGAAAATTCCGTTTAGCTTACTTTTTTCTTACGCTGACTGATCGATTTGCGAATTTTTCTAAAGTTTTTTATTTTATATCTATTTTGTTCGTATTTTCAGCTTCAATTTGAAAGAAAGCCTCGATCAACAGTAGAAGAATTCAGGGTATAGGATGACTTAAAGTGAAAATGATAAAAATTATGAAAACAATTGTATCCAGATAGATCTTCCCTCGCTCTCCCACTATCTCTCTCTCATTCGTCGGGTCATTCTTAGCTATGCTTATACTTCTTTAGCTCCAAAATCTAACCATGTGTTTTCATAATGAATCACAAGGCGATGTGACCCTTAGTCACTTACGAGAAACATGGCGATATCCACAAACAAGCCCCAGGTAAAATATTATAAAAAGGCTATACATTTTTCGATTTCGAAAAAAATTATATTTAAAAAGAAAAGAAAAACCCTTTTAAGATATAAATAAATTCTTTTCAGGTAATGATTTTTTTTTTTTTTTTTTTATATATATATCCTAGAAGTTTTAAGGCATTTATGAAGCGATTAAAAGAAAATCTTTCTTTCTTGAAAGATTTCCAGTTGTGTTAACTCTTCAACTTCATATAGTTCACTGCAAGGACTCTACCTACTTCTAGAAAAGCCATTTTATTCGTGACATGGCAACTTACCTTCATATAAAATTTATTTCAAAAAAATTGAAAATATATAGTAAATAAATAAATAAAAATCGAAATATTATTGAAAATATGTATGAAAGCGAAAAAGAAAGAGAGAGCTACAGAAAGGTGGAACTATTGATGTTTTTTAGAAAATACGTATTGTGAGCATTTCGATTAGCAGCAGTAAGTACCTGGGATTGTCGCAAATTTAATTTCGAAAATCACGAAAGCTGACCAGCTTCGTCAGGAAGTTTGCAGGTAAACTTGGAGATATTCTCAGATTTGGTTTTCGGTTCGGCTACAGAATCGAATCTGTAAGAAAAGAAATCGCAGCGTAAAACAAAACGATTCAATGAAATTCTTTAACACTCTAGCTTAAGCTAGAATGCTTTAGAAGCTTAAATGCATTCAATTTTGCTGGTTTTGCTTTCTGTTTTCGTTACACTACGTCTGCTGTTGATTTATTTCTATCATATTCAGTAGCAGAAGTGGCGGCCGCAACAACAGCAGCTGCTGTAGCAATAAGCAAAACATTACTCCCAGGAATAAAAGGAACTAAACTCAATTCGTTGACTGAATTTGAACTCTTGTGGTTTTCAACGAATAAATTGTAGGCTGAAATTTCGTTTATTTTCGGGCAGCAATTAGAAATTTCTCGGTATTGCGGTTGATTATTGTTTGTGGTTTTCTATGCAAAAATTATTTATGCCCAAAAATAGAAAATGTCCTAAACACAACTCTTAAGTTACCAACGCATACATATGCGGCAACGTGCCAGTAAATTATTGTTTATTGTTTTTCCCAACCCACATGACATTTGCCATTTTCCTAATAACTTAAAAGATATTGCAATTATTTTAGAGAAAAAAACAATATTTAAATAACATAACAAATTATGAGAAATGCATGCCACTAAAAGTAATCAAATAAGTGCGACATTGACTTTTCCAATTTCGACTGAATACTAACTACTGAATACTTATTACATGCACAGTAACGAAACGACAACGTGAGAAAAGGCCTTCTCTGAGCCGATAGATATGCTTTTCGATAACTTTATTAAAACCGCTATTTAGCATGAAATTTAGGTTTCATTATGAGCTCTTTTCGCTTATCCTTCTTATGAGATCGAATACGATTCGTATTCAAACAAATTCGTATTCTCTATGCAGGCACTGCTTCCTCCGATTAATTACAATTTTTATTACTTTCGTGGCTGAGGTAAACAATTTTATTGAAGCACTTGACCTTCAACACTAAAATCGGTTGACATCGAAACCATTTTATTGTATTCACACCCACTTAGAAAGAGGCACCACTGACACTGCCTATTCGGTTTGCACTAATCGTACGATGACTGCTTAGATTTTCTTCGTTGAGAATGCGAGTGCAGCAAGGGACGGAATAGGAGCTGAATTCCCATTCAATCGTGTAATTAAAGGGTAGCATCTTCCTTTGATGCGTTGGCGCATAACGCAAATGCACAAACAAAAACTTGCCTCTTATATAAGACACTTTAACCCACGGCCAGTAAGAGGTGTTGAACTAAAATTGCGTACAAATATTTCCTGAAGCTAAAAGGTCAGTGCAAGGAAAAAAACCTCATCGATCAAATGTTATGCCACAGTCAACAAAATAGATGTTATATGTTGATTTAAGGGACTGGCTAAGAAAAATCAGTTTTAACCCAAATACACATTTTTAAGGATTGACACTTAACTTAAAATGGACATGCTTGGATGGATGGACCGATATGAATGAAAAACCATAGATAAACGAAAGAATAGATGGATAGAAAGAACGACCGGGTAAAGGACAAAGGACAGATGGATGAATGGACGGAACGGCAGCAAGCTAAATTAATGGTCTCGGATCGAAAATAGAATGTATATGCATTTATAGTTGATGACGATTCGCCAAATTTAGAAGTACGCGCGATCCACACACAAACAACAGCGTGATAGATATCTAAACGGTTCAGCTCGGCCCTTTCAAGAGATACTAAACTAAAAGTTGGCTCGAACATTTCCTACGCTCATCGAAGGGATCAACGCAAAACAAAATCAAAATACGTTGTCGTTTGTATGTCGCTGCGACAAGGTTGGAGTATAGATTTTCTAGTTTTTAATAACATTTTTGTATATGTAACATAAGCCTTTTACGAGAAGAATTGTAAAGGATATGTAATCTCCTTGTTGCTGTATTATTTTTGAACCTGAAGACCATTCATAATATTTTCTCATAAATTAAATATTTTATATTATTATTATTATTATTATTATTATTATTATTATTATTATTATTATTATTATTATTATTATTGTTATTATTATTGTTATTATTATTGTTATTATATTTTATTTCTTTTCTTTCAAATTTACTTGAAGTGCATCATGATTCGATTTTTTCTTCAGTTAACTTTATTATATAATATTTTCCCTTCTTCGAGTTAGTAAACAGGAAAGCTATAAAAGTTTTTTTTTTTTTTTTTTTTTTTTAATATTTGTTTAATGCCACCCATGCTTTACTTTCTCTCAATTTTGAAAGCCTCAAGGTGAGCTAAACTTTTTTTAAATGAATTTTAACAAATTAACTGGAAAGAAGAAGAAAATTTAAATAGCTTCAGGATTAGGTTTTGTTGTTCTTCCTCTTTTGGGTTTTTTGAAATGGGATAAAAGGTCTTTCAGGGGGAACAGCAAGCGGTGAAAGTTATTGTTTATTATTATCGAAAGTTATGGTTATGCTGGTGTTAATTAACACTTGAAAACGCGGCACATTAATTGCTTAGCTTCGTTTCCTTTCTTGCCTTCTTTCTTTTTTTTTTAATTGGATGCCTGGTCAGTTGATCGCTTTTAACACGATATGAAGTTATTAACGATGATTATGAAGGCGAATTGAGATTATTCGTAGACTTGCTGCAAATTGCTGATTCGATTCCCAATTTTATAGGTTTGAGTGTTGCCGGCTCTTGCACACATAGATGCATTCTAAATTTCAAAAGAAGAAGAAGAAGCAAAGAAAAAATTTAACTACTCGTAGTAGTGCTATATAATTTTTAGACGTCGTACCTTTTTTCACATGCCCACCAACTAAGCTAATGAATTGATTCATATCGATGTCTAGTACCATTCTATTTCAATTCCGACTTGGTCACGCTTTACTTGCAAAGCGTAATAACTCACTATAGGCAGGCGCGTTATTTGCCTAATCGGAAAGATCTTTACGCTGACTTTGTAATCGCTCTAAGGCAATATTTGCGCCGAGTCTTAAGTCAGTATCTTTTTTATAGGCTGTTGCTTGTAGGTTTTCACTCTTTTCATGTCCATTGTTTTTACCGCAATTACAGATGAGTCCCCATCAATATATGTGGAGTGGAAATATTTAGACAAATACCTGACAACACGAATTGAGCGGGAAATGAAGTTTGCAAGTTAAGTCAATAAGACGGTGCCTAACAGTTGACTCGATCACTTGTGCAAAATTGAAATTGATAGTGGAACTTGAAGTTGGTATAATGTCTGTTCAAGTCATACTTTGGCTTATCGTCGATATTTTTGTATATAATTTGATGTTAATTTTTTTTGTTTTGTTTTTTAATAAAAATGCAACATTAATAAGTGCATTAAATAAATCATAATCGAGTAATCGATCATAGCTACCTATCTATACGTAGCGGCTATTAGACCAGCATGGTGGGAACAAGAGTTCGTACCGTGTGTATACATATGAAATGTTCCCTTTTGCTTTTCGTTGACGTTAGTTAGTCGCGCTCCGTTTAATGTTTAATGTTTATTTTCAATATTTGAGGAAAGGATTTTAGCTTCGGTTGACAAAATCTTGTTTATTTTAATACTTTTTTGTCTTCTCCATCATTAAAAAGATTTATTACATAACGTAAACCACTTTTTTAATATACTTTGTAGTTGCGAAAGGCAATTCCGTGTAGTTTTTAAAAGCTTTTAACGCTAACCGACCCAACCGAACACATGTGCTTGCGAACATAATATGATTTTATTACAACATTGCTCAGATAAATTGCACACAATCGTACAAGATAACTAACTATGTAAGAAAAGTTACGATGTGATTTTAAACGACATACAATGTTGCGGATAAAGTATTTAATCGAAAACAGTTAAGGGTGAGAAAAATTGCAACATTTGCAACATTTGCAACATCTTCAAGAATCTGCAGAAGACAGTTTGAAAAATTGGCCATAAAGTCGTGTACTTAATGGAATCTTTGATGGTGGCTTGTAAACCGCAAACTATAAAACACACTCTTAATAGAGCAACATTTTCAAGTAAATGAGAAAAAATGTTTAAAAAAAATCCGCTAAAGCGTGCATGCGATTTGTTCAGGGTTAACCTTTGCCTGCGAGATTTCCAATCGATTGATTTCAATACTTTACGATATTTTCGAATTATTTTCAGTTAAACTTAAGATGATATAGAATTGTCGGGTAACCCTAACCTGCTCTTAGTAAAGTCGCGCCTGTAGCATATCTCGACGTCAATAGATTCTAGATTGTAGCAAATTGCAGTTCTTGTTATTGTTGTTGCTTTTTTACTTTTGCACGAGCACTCCGTAAGTCACAAGCAAGTTTGGAACATTTTCAAAACTTCTCCAATAAATGCCAATGAAAGTGCGACTGAAAATTCATAAACGAAGACAAAAGCTTCCTATTCTTTTTATCTGAGATATGATCTAACACCAGGAGTAGATACTGAGCTCAATTGATCTTTAGAAATAGAAGGATTAGTGTACATCAGTACAAAAGAGAGAGATACGAATTAGATAAATTGCACATTCATCTGATGAGCAGGGTCCATCTCTATGTCCCTATACATTCGAAGTTCTCCAAGTTAAAAGACGACACTGAAATTTGAGAAATGCTTTATCTCCATATATAGTAATTCACAGGTCAAATATGAAACCTTCTATTCCGTACACTAATTTTTGCAACTAATTCTATTCCAGCCAAACTTAGTTTCAAAATTAATTGTAACGTCTGTTAAGAAGAGATATTTGTCTTTGCAAGTCTCAGCAAAAATATAGTTATACCCTACGTCTCTTCTCGTATACGGTGTAGTAAGTTTGTTTGTGTGCCTAAAACGCCCAGACGGATTTTAGATAAACCCATCTTTTGCATTATATAAACTTGTCTGTCTGTCCAGCTGCCCATCTGATTTCTACCCATGTGTTTGTGTGTTCAATGATCGACCGTGGCCGATTTTTGTATCTTCTTGTCATTCACCATATTTTATGATCCGTGTGTAATTCGTCTACTATCCCATAGTCGACAACACGTAGGATTTGCATGCGCTATTTGCGTATCCTAAAGCTTCTCGGCTATATTGCGAAATTGCTTGCAAGCGCTCGAAAAGACCGACGAACAGACAAATATAAATCGATTCCATTATTCTACGCGATTTTGAATACCAGAATATACATATATATATATTGTGTTATACGTCTTTGAAACTGATTTGAAACACAATTCATGTAAACCTGATTATAGCGCACATGACAAACAATTTCGCCAATGAACTATGACTTAAAGGAAAAGGCATAAAAGCAGAAAGAAAAAGATGTGAATAAGTTAAGCTAAAGTCTCTCTAGTATACGCACACGGCTACGCGCAAGAACACACATATGCACATACATATGAATACCATCACAACCGCACCACGCAGGTGAGGCAAAAGGCTAACATTGCTTGAAGGAGTACGTTTACACGATACGCAAGCTGAACTTAGAAGAAGATGTAATGGAAAGAAAGGTCTGAAAATACGATACAAGACACATTATGCAATCATCTGTCGGGCTTAAGTGTTTTAGGATTATAATGAACATCAACTATTGCTTCCGCTGGTTCTACGCTGCTAATATCCATTCGTTCCTGTCGAGAATTATGCTAGAATGTAGAGGAATTAAGGATACCACAAGCGGAGTAACGTTTGCTTCCGTCATCATGTACGTAAGCGTTATATGGGAAGGCTAATTCCGCATAAGAGCGGAGTATAAGATGTAGGCCGTAGAACATCATCGTAACGCATGGAGGCAGATATGCAATTTAAGAAGCTAGGAAGAAAATGGTCAGTCCGTTGGCCGTTTCTGTAATCGTAGACATTCTCCTGCGTGAAATCTTAGAAGAAAAGCCTTGTAATGGGCGTTCGCCAAATAGTTCAAAGGAGAAAAACAGAGAAACTCATTTCAATGAGATGGTGATGATCTTGTTGAGGAGAAATAGTTCAGTGAAGAGTAGGTGACCGCATGCTCTGTAAATCGAAAGATCAGTTGGCCAGTTCTCTTCAAAAAAGCTACAAAAATTCGGGTCTGAACTGTGCGGCTATGGAGGAAGACATCGAGCATGTCCTATAGTCGAGCGCATGACAGCGTCCCGAAGCTTAGAACATTGTCGACAAGTTTGTGATAAAAGGAGGAGAACATCGAGCATGTCCTATAGTCGAGCGCATGACAGCGTCCCGAGGCTTAGAGCATTGTCGACAAGTTTGTGATAAAAGGACTCGGGTTGACGGGGCAGTATGTGGAAAATTAAATGTGTATGTATATACATACACTTACTACATGCACGCTATCGATGATAAATCATGCCTGCTAGTGCACATTTGTTGTGATGCGTAAGCGTAACGCACACCTTACGCATCGAAAAAACATGTTGACTTTAATTAAAGTTTCCTTTTCTCACATTAACTTCCATCTGTTGTAGCTCCTAACCATTAAATGCTTTCCAAATACAATACACTTGTGATGTTTTCAAGTTGCTAGTGTTATTGTCATAATTTTCTGGTCTTCTTGCTGCATGTCAAAGTTTTGTAACATGAAAACGACTTCAATTATTTTTACATTCTTTCTTTTGGTTGTTTAGTGCGTTTGTGCGATTATTTTCGCTTACTCCTTACATTTTCTGTATTTCCATGTCTTTGTTGTCGTTACATTTCGCTTTACTGTTGTTAGCGTAATTTTATTTCACTTTCTCATCTTACAACCACTGCAACAATATTATGTTATGCTAATGGACACAGCATCCCGAACGACCTGAGGACACGATCCTCTTTTATTATATGAATCCTTTAAATGTATCTTTGCTATGTTTCTCTATTTATTATGGTCTTCATATAAGTTGCAATCTTTCAGCTCTTGCAACGACTTTATGTACATTGACATGTTTTGATTCAAAAGTGAGTCCTATCAAGAATGAATTGAATCGAACTATTTTTACGAACATTCCCGTCTATAAATTGATTTTTTGCATAAGTCGTTGAATTGTCGGCCTAACCTACGTCTTTCTTCCATGAAGGAAATGCTCATATTTGTCTTTTATTTGTTAATTTGTCTCGAATATTTCCCAATGGAACCATAACAACAGCAGCAGCAGCAGCAGCAACAACAACAACAACAACAACAACAACAACAACAAATATAATAAGATAAAAAGCAAACATTTTGAGCTAAGAAAAATTTATTCAATACACACGCACACACACACACACACTCCCTCTCTTATATAGATTAGGTGTTTATATATGTGTGTGTTTCGTAAATCATTAAATTATTAACAGAAATATATATAATGCGTCAATAAATTTTCAAGAAATAACAACTAATCCAGGAATGGAATAATATTTTACTTAAAACGACTCGTTGCTTATCTACTGCTTAAGTGTTGTCATCAAAAAGCGTCATCGAATTCGATATGGCAGTGTGAGTAAGATGTGAATGTATCCCGGTACGTAAGCTATTGCTTAACGATAACGGGATATCTCTCAAACCGTACCTGTACCTGAAAAGTGCTGTATTTAGTGCAACGTACGCCAGGGACAGCGCAACTTAGATGACATTAAGGGTTAAACGGGAAATATTCAGAGTGCTTTTACTTATAGGCGAACCTATGCAGCGATTTGATTGAAATTTAAACTTAATTTGGCGAAAGTTACAATCAAGTTGAAATATCAAGCCTGAGATTGTAGGTCAAGGTTTAATTCAACAATCGGAATTTCAATGACTGTATCCAGAATTCAGTGCGTACCTCTGTCCTTTTTAGTATATAAATAAAAGTAAATGAAAACGATGCACAGAGAAAAGCCATTAAATCTGGTTGCAAAGCGTAATCATCAAAAGTAGTAAAATTTCCAACTCTTACATTTTCTCCTACATTTTCTTAGTCCTTTGGCTCACATAAACCGGTCACTTATCCACGAACACTTCGCAGCTGTTAAGTATTCATCAGCATCATCAGTGTGTTTACTTATCAACAAGTACGTCCAGCCAGACGACTTTTTTATTTTTTTATTTTTTTTGCTTTGGTTTTTACTACACTTTCATAAAGTCATTCAGATTAACTTGGGAGTGAGAAAAGTTCATAAGGATAATATTATTACAATTTGACGTCTTCGATTAAGTAGTGTCAAGCTCGACCTTTCCATTAAACATATGAATAGTGTTTGACTCGTAAGTACAGCTTTTTGATTATGAAATAAAAAGGAAAGAATGTTTAAATTGCTATATAAAGTCCGCATTTTTTTCGAATGAGGTCCATAGGGGTTGACCCAAAACACCTTTTATACTCTACATTACTTGTGGTACAGGGTGTATTAAGTTTGCGCGGCCGTCTGTAACACACAGAAGGGTTTTATTATATCGATTGAATCAGAAAATGATTCCGAAACGATCTAAGCCTGCCTGTCTGTCCGTCTGATTGTGCGTATGATTCTTTGATGCCTTCATATGGGCAAGGCATAGTTTGTGTGTTCTATGGCAAAAATAAGAATTGTGCGAGAGAACGGGTTGTAAGGTATTTAATAGTCGACCTAACTCGACTATAATCAGTTTACTTGGTTTTATCGACCTTTCTTGATAAATATTAAAAATTGTACCTTCTTCGTATCATGACTTTTTCAAAAATTTAACGTCATAGAGGGAATGGTCATAAAAATGATTCAATCTAATCCACTATTAGTAGGACAGAGATATGCTTTGAAAATATCTCAGAAATTGCGAGTTCTGTCCTGAAATTTTGCTAGATTTTTCTCGATTTTTCATTACATGGAAAGGTATTACATAACAAATCAGTGAACCTAATAAAATTTAAGTTTGAAATTTGGAGAGGTTGCGCACTCCGTTTAGTATAACTTACTATATGGATGCGTCCACATGCTAAGATCAACTAAGGATTCCACACTAATCAATAATGTATATATATGTGTGTGTATATATACTCGGGTAGTATATGGTCGCCATTTGCCCATGAACTGCAGAAAATGTTAAGTGAAAATGATGTAAAGGAATAGTTACACCTACTTATACGTTACATGCCGAGCTTTGTACCCTAAACTTTTGATGATGTACATCAAGACGTAGTTATAGGAAAGGAACAAAACTGAACAAATTCCAAGCTTTTCAAATCATGCGAACTGAACACGTGAACGCGACGTTAGCGTGACCGTGAAAAATTATGAAAAAGGCCCTGTAATGTCAAGTAAAAGAAGTACGAAAATTGTACCCATTCATGATCGAATCGCTTATACCCATCAGTGATTTAAAAAAAGGGAAGATAACTACATTTTCATACTCTATAATATTCATTAGGCGTGGCTGAATTTTTGTTTCTATTTATATGTTGTATTTTATGAGTAACGAGCAAACAACACGGAAAACGGAAGGTGTTCGAACCATGGACTGGGACCGCTTTAGATCACTTTTAAATTCTTTTGCAAATTTGTGGGCGATATCTTCGTCTTTGCGAATGGGGGTTTGGCAGCATTTGAAATTCCCAGTGCCGAGCGAATTTTTAATAGCCATTCTGGTCGGCATATTGATGCCTGTCGTTGTATTCTTGTGTTCCACTCAACGCCACCAGTCGTAATTTTTGTGATGTTTCTACGAAAACATATTTTGACCCAACGATGAACCCTATTGAATATGACTAGCATGGGACTACTCCACATATATAATATTTTGTGTGACGCAACTTTTTAAATTTTTTTTGGCAAAAATCGTTTCGGCGAAACTTGGGTGAAAACTTTACTCGACTTGGGCCAATTTCTTGTTAAAACAGAAAGAATATCATTTTTAGTGTTTCATAGTGAAAATTGATCCAACTTGACATAGGCATTAACTGTAGCGAATTTGCATCACGGTGGGATCCTTATGAAAATTTAATCTTCATATGGCCGCGATTTTTAGCACATTCTGACGAAAATAGGTTAAGAATAACAAGATGCTGAACAAAAAAGTTAATTCTGCAAAGCTTGAAAACCGTCCGTTTATGTTTGGACATAAACTGCGATTAAAAGGAAGTCTTTGCTTCGGAATCTGAAATAACACGGAAAGATAACTGTGGGCCATATATAACTGAGGATCCGGACAAAGCAGAAAGATTCAATCAGTATTGTATAAATTCAGTGCAATAGTTACGGAAGTAGGCTTGGAATGTATTCCGATCGGTTAAAGGTAATAAATAAAGGTAGTAAATAAAGGTAAAGGTAAGTATTTTCGGCAAGCACAAACTAATAGAGCAGCGATTCGAGATGTGATTTTGAACTTCGGTACCTAGAAGACATGGCGATTCGACAACTTATCGCCCAGAGTAATATTTGAATGTTCAAGCGATCTGGTACCTTATCTAGTCCACATCTTTAATGCAGGTGTAAACAACTTTATTTTTCCCGATATATTTAAGATGCAGAAAATTATATCAAATACCAAATATTTCTCATGGAGGTACGGTGGAGACGTATCGGCCAATATCTATCTTGTCCACAATCGATAAAATATTTGAATAAATACTGCATGCTGTCCGCAATCTGTTGGCAGAAAGTCAACATGGTTTTAGAAAAGGCTGTGGAAGGGGATAAATCTGTAATTAATGGAGTCAACCTTGGACAATGGTTACTCTGTGTGTGTAGGCGAAATGTTTTACGATTTTGCGAAAGTATTTGATTTGATGGATGATAGCATCTTAATAGAGAAACCTTTTTTTTTTGTACGGTCTTAGCGGAAGGGAGCTTGTAGTTTTTAAAAGCTATTTTACCAACACCAAGCAATTCGTTCAAATAAACTCGAGCAGAAGCACCATGAAAAGTGTCCAGTGTGTAGCATCTGGGGGCCACTATTATTCCTGATTGACCTGAACGACATACATAATATTGGATTACGCGGTAAAATGTTGACATATGCTGACGACTTATGTATCCTCTATCCATGCAATCAAGAAAATACTCAGAGTCGTTGGTGAATAGTGACGCTGCCTTGATTGTAAAATAGAACAGAACAGGAATCCAAACAAAACGAAATTTAGCAGATTCAAACCTTCGAGCAAAAAAAAGAAACCATAAATGCATTATCAAATTTAAAGGCAAGTGTGATTAGCGAAGTAGATGCAGTGAAATATTTGGGAATGCATCTGCAGGATCTGCACCTGTTTTGGCAAAACCATATTCACCGGCTTAAATGAAATGATCTCCAACTATAGGCACAATATTTAAGCGAGGACATGAACTAAATGAGAGGACGAATCGGTTGATATTTCTGCCAGTAATTCAAAGTAGAATAAATTATTTATCTATTGTTGGGCCAAAAAATATAGTTACAACTTCCAAATGGTGTTTTCAACAATTTTTCTATATAAAGGCGTGGTTCGAACAATTCTACCTGTATATGGCTTACATAAAGTGCAGCTGTTCATATCCATGCACAAACGTGTGCGTAATATAGGGCCGCACACAGCTGATTTACAACAAAATCAACATAATTTCAACCGGTATCCAGATGTCGCTTGGAAATCACGAAACAGTGAATTGAACGTAAATGTGTAGCTTGGAGCATATGTATAATAGTTTGCCAGTATTGCTTAAAGCTCACTCAGAGTCCATATCAAGTTTTAAAAGAGCACTAAAGCAGTACTTACTGCACTGCATTGCAATGCTTCTAATGAAGATGCAGTGTGTAGTTTAGATATATTGATTAAATATGTGGAATCCATTAAGTGGGTAGAACTAAATGTTTTATTGCCCGATTTGGCCAATGTGCCGCTGAGACACATTGACGCCTATATATGAAAATAATATTGTATTTCGTATATTTATCGCGAAAATAGATGAAGAGTGGCGGGGAGAGAGACGTAGTGTTAAGCATCTAATTGTCGGACTTACCCGACGATAATATTTTTACTTATTTTCCTAATTAAGATTTCCGTTACATATACTTGTCGAGTAGGTTGTATCAGCTTTACTTGTATATGTCATGTTACAGCAATATTGTAATGAGTGACTAACAAGCAATTTCTTGCATCCTATGATACTTTGATGCATCTGCTTACACAATAGATTACATATACAATGCAATTAAAAGATTGCAAACATGTTTTCCTTCTTGGGTTTGTTTTAATTTTTTTCTTATATTTTTTTTCAAGGCACTGAGGTTTCATTTCAAAAAGCCGCTCGACTTTTCCATCATCATTTAAATGTTATTTTAAAATGCATTTCTATTAATCCACTTAGTCTCGAGACGATAATTTTACCTTCGAAAAATGGAGCGATCACATTATAGCATAGAGAGAGAGAAAGTAATTATGAGAATATTATATGCCTGTACAGCATACATGTTTATTCATATTTAAACATACATAACACACACCCACACACACATAGACATACACACAGAGAGAGACAGGCACACACGAACCGGGATTATAGCCAGATGCATGAAGGCGGTCTAATGGGTGAACGCGCTTAATGCTTTCTACCCCTTTGAAAAAGTAAAAAAAGACTATAAAACAGACGCTCACGCACACACACTCACCCATATACATTACATATTAGACATTGGACAAATTGTTAATCGTATGGATTATAAAAGCAATCAGCTTAACGTAAATTTACTTAAATGCTAATACAAAATCTTAATATAATAGCCTAAGGCATCACTAACTCTTCCCGCATATTATGCTTTATATGCGGGCGCGTGTGTGTGTATGCGCGTTTGATTGCATATATGTACATGAGGGAGTATTGAAAAGGGTATCGTTAGATTGATGTTCCTGGTTTGCTTGTTTTTTTTTTAATTTTTTTTTTTCTTCTTTCTTTTTTTTTTCAATCTATACGTAAGAGAGAACGAAATTGGCAAAGCATTTGATTAACTATCGTTTACTTAAAAGGATATTATGTTTTACAAATGAATTGCGTTTCCTTTTCTCATTTCCCTTTCTATTTTTTTGTATCTCGTTCTTCTTCGTACTTTAAAAGTCAAGACATCGTCCATACAGTCAGTTACTGCCTACGAAATGTAGGAAAAGGGAAATTTTAATGAAAGTAAAAAAGAGAGGAAAGGGGTTGGAGAAAAAATACAGCATTTATGAATGACTAGTGCAATTTAAACACACTTGTCGTCGCTTCAAAAAGACGAATAAAGGTGGATGTTGATGAAAACACTTCGGCATAATTAGCTCGTTCACGTTCAACAATATATCAAAAGTCATCGATTTTCAATTTATCATACGTAACACGTAAAGGTTGCTAATTGGATTTTTTGAATAGTTGAGAGAATCCTATGCCGCGTCCAATCTAAAGAAATCGTACAGAATCATCTGGATTGCACACTATAATGATAGTATGAACTGACTCGGGTAGTAACTGTGCGAAATACTCAATCATACACGGTTGGCTATGTGTCGACGCGAAAATCTTTAAAATCTATCTATAGCATATAGTAAGTCACACCTTAAATATTTTTATTGAAACGATTGAACCCGATTTTACAAGCAGTGTCCTACGATACGATGCGAACAAAATTATTCGCATAGATTGTAGGATCAGTAGAGAAAAGACTTGATTTTAATTTCTTCTATTTTCAATAAGTTGACGCTACTCGATCTGA
This sequence comes from Glossina pallidipes, assembly GCA_000688715.1. Lineage (NCBI taxonomy): Eukaryota > Metazoa > Arthropoda > Insecta > Diptera > Glossinidae > Glossina > Glossina pallidipes. The sequence continues at coordinate 150,012 of KK500073.1, forward strand.
TTAGAGATTTACTTTCCCGTCTTGAATAAAAAAAAACAAAAGAAGAAATTTTCTACTAAACTTTGTTCAAATATATGAGAATTTACGACCGCCTCTTTCAATAAATTTTTAACATTAAATTTAAATTATATGCACATACATTCCTTACAATAAGACAATAGTCTTATAATTATAGTATGGGACAGCAGATTGCCAAAGTCTCACATGAAACACTACAACATTTACTTTAATAGTCAAAGAACAAACAGCCAACAACAAAGTAAAATAATAATAAAATAAACATATAAAATGATAATCACATACCGAATACATTTACTGCTCCCCACCCCCCGTCTTATCAGCACAAGACTATAAAAGATGTAATGCTTGTTTAAGTATCATTAATATTGCGTTGAGGAAAACGTTCCTGGCGTTCTTCCCGATAGAGACGATTTTCGAGTTTCATAATCTCAATACAAAATACTAATATGTCGGGTCCGAGAGATGACTCGTCATAGATAATTTAAATAAAAGCCAAGCAAGTTATGTTTGAAAAATAAGTCAAAATTCTGAGAAAAAGTCTCTATATTTTAAAGTATGACTACAACCAACGAATTTCGCTTTATAATGTCGTTAGGTAACGATTTTTAAACCATTCGCATAAAATCGCATAGAGAAAGAGTTTCGAATAGAATTCCCATCGAAGAAAGTAGCTCATGCACGGTAACAAGATGAACGAGTATGCACAAGCAGTGGGACAAGCCGATTTGACATAAGCTAATGCATGGGGGCTTCATAAAATCGCTTCAGTCGCGCCATGCGCTTGATTCCCCTCTCTACTGCTGAGTCGTTTCGTATTACAATGCAACAATACTTGATCAAGCAAATCTTTAATGAGTAGCCCAAAAGTGGGGAGAGTTGGGCGAGACGCTTTTAAGGCATCGATTGGATAGACCGAACCTAATCCCTATTGTACGTCCTATTACCATTTGTCTAGCTTTCTGGTGTTAGGATGACTTCTAAAAGGGCCTTTCACCTTTTCGCTCGAATATCGTAAAAGTCCTGTAGTGATAGATAGTTGGCGTTGCCACGGGGCGAAATGACCCAAGTTTAGTCCAATACGGTTCATATAAAGTATAAAAAATGCTTGTTTGTCGATTTTTTTGATTCGACTCTTTATTACAGCCAAACATAAAAAACATAATATTACCACGATTCCGGAAAGACTTCCGCGAAGACTTGCGGATTAGCTGCACAGTGTGATAGCAGTCAGATGCGTAATCAGCGCCAGTGTATATAAATTCTCATATATAAATTGATTACGGCTGTCGTCTATGTTCTCGTTTATGACTTATTTATATTTTGAAAAGTACGCAACGGAACAGGATAAATAAGAGGAGAAAGAGAACAAAATGTAAATAGTTTCACATATCATGTTGCTGTTGTTGTTGTTTATTTTATTTTTTTTTTTTATAAAAAATCATAAATTTTCTTGACTTGAAGAAGTGAAGTAAAGAGATTGAAAAGAGGATAATATAGCATTTCTCTTACTGAGGTTAAAATTCGAACTTTCGATCCTTTAACTAACTGCAAGCACACTGCTAATAGGAACCTGAAAGAGAATACTTTTTCATTTATGAATTTTGTTTACTGCTATTGTTGTTCTTCTGTTTCTTTTTTTTGGTTTTTGTTTTTTCTTTATTCTTATTTTGTTTATTATCCTTTATTTTCCCCATAATGAACTATAAAAAATCGATTTTTTTATTTTGCTTTTAAACTTTTTTTATAGATAGTTTTTAAAGCATAGTTTCCGTAGCCAAAAATTGCATAAAGCATGCTTTTAGGAAACCTTTCTTTTAAATATTAATTTTATTGCATATTTTACGAGCCAACATACTCGAAACGTACAAATGTATGCATACGTACGGTTACGAACGTTCAACATGAAAAACGTAAGTTGGCTGCTCGTTTGGTTGGTTGACTGGTTGGTTGACTGGTTCGTTGGTTGGTTGGTTGGTTGGTTAGTCGGTTACTTCACTCTTCAAATAGTATGTGTTGAAAAGTTTTATAATAAAAAACAGCAACGATATGGGAATCAGAGTATAAGTGAAAGACATACATTTCATAACATAAAAATGAAATGATATTAACGGCAGCGTTTTTGTTGCCCTTAATATTAAGCCATAATACAAGTGAAAGTTAAAGTCAGTGAGTTTTCATATTACTTTTTCTCTTACTTTTCATCCCCCATTTTTATATGTATTCGGCTTTTTCGCGTTGTTTTTATTACTGCATGATGGCTATGGCGTGCTGGCTTATGCGAGACACAAAAAGGAAAACAATAGCGAATTTCGTTCGATAATTTATGACATTATGCTATACTATGTATTGATTAAAACATCAATCACTGAAAGTGATAGTTGAGCGAAATAGAAGCACAGGCAAATATTAATATTGCTTTCGTCTATTGGCGTGTCTGTGTGCAAATAAAATTGCGATAATTGGTTTAATGGGAAAGACCAGTTGTTTCAATTCTCATATACTTTTTTTTTTTGTTTTTTTTTGTTTTCACTTTGTCCGAGCCGACACTAAAGCATCTAACAGCATCCAACGCCCAAATCTATTAATTATTGAATTTCATCTCTTAATAGAAAAGCAAAAAAAAAAAAAAAAAAAATAAGAAAATATTTTGATTACATTAAATGGATTTTTTCCTTTTTGTCCCTATTGTGGCCGCAACTAATGTGTTTTAATGTGTTTTAAGACTTTAAGAAATATCAACAATAGCCGGACAGATACGCGGATACAAAACATCGCAAAATCTATCTGTAGCTAATCAAGACTATCTAAGAATTTTTCAACTCATAATTGTTGCGCTTTATCAAAGCCTTGCTCCGCCCTGAAGATCTTGCAATTAGTTGAATTCAGTTTTGAAAGTTCCCTGAGTGAGTCCCAATTAATGACAGAGAGTGTTCTTTTGAATCGGACGAAGAAACTTCAACTATCCCTCATTATCTCTCTTTCGTTGTTCATATGTTTATGTATGTCTGTCCGTGCAGTTGATTTTGTTACTAGTATGATATAATTTGCATTATGTGTAGCGTCCTGTCGATCGATGACTCTTATAAACGATATCGGCTTTGATTTGATCGTTGTTAAGAAAAGGATTATCTTCAACAACTACTGGCAACACAGCGTAATTAAGTTCGATTCGGAAACCTTCAGTTTTTCTGCCAAGAAATTTAAAGTTTGGGCTGAGATTAAGAACTCACTTATTGAATTGTACGGGCAGCAAGTCAGGCACCTTTGACCTAAAAGTGAATTGAAAAAAATTCTCAAGCGAAGCTTGGCCGGTAAGAATCTGATGAAATAACTTCGTGTATGATCAGTGTATAAACATTTACTGTCTTCCAGATATGCACCAGTGTTCGAAGCCACTTTAATGACTCAACCAACAAGGGTGCATTTTTACGGATACCACTTGATTAGATATCTAAGCATTTTAACCATAGAGCTTGGCGACCACGTGAACGAGTTCTAATCTCAAAATATAAATCGTTCTTTTAATGTTCTGTACGTTATATGATGGCACCGTTCTCTTCTCTAAATTCCAATTTCTTTGCAGGCGTTTAATCTAATGCCTTATGACGTAGTAATAATAGGCAATTAACAACTAGAAAACCTGTTGACTTTGAAAGAAAATCATCGTATTGATAGAAATGATTTTCTCCGCTTTTGGAATGTACCTAATAGGCCATGAACGCAGACAAGTGGTGCATTTCGAATTATTCGCTCAAGCTTGAGAAGATAGCGAGATATTCGGTTCACGCAGGCTCGTTTTGGAAAGAGGCCATGCTTACGAAAGAGGTAAGTCCGGATCCTAGGCCTAATAAGGTAGCAAAAATATGGACCGTAAAAGCTTACATATGCTAGGCTGCTTTTTAAATTCAAAGCCTTATCTAAATTTAACCGTTTCAGGAAATCTCCAATCGTGGACTGTGCGAAGCTTACAACTAAATTCATTTATTGTTTCGTTGATTTCGATCTTTGTTTCGCTCTTAACTTCTCGCCTCCATAGCAGCTGAAGTTGAGTTGAAATATTTTTAATTTGGTATAAAATTAGCGCAGCCAAAATACTAAATGTGGCTTTTACTCGAATTTTTTTTTTTTTTTTTTTGGGTGGGCATGGTCGATTTACTCTATTTTTTTGCGCAAGTACTCCAAGATAATTCATAGAATGTACATGGAAATTGTTATCGTCATAGAAGTCTATGAGTAATGAGGAGAAAACCCACCCGTTTTTTTCTTTTAGTTTGAAAATCGAGGTGCTCTCAGCGTACCTTGTACTGCAGACGTATCCTCTGATCGATTTAATCTGCTTGCATGAATTTTTAAAGCTTTTGCTAACTTGAAGCCGATGTATTCATATTTGGGATCGGGAACATGTTTACTGAAAGCACAGCACAGACGACCAGAGACGAGCACGCGCCAAGAGAGTATATGATTTTTATTGGGCCTTTCAATTCCTTGATGCTAAATATAAAATGGAATAATTTCCAAATCTCTAAGAGTGGCGACTTGAAATGCGTTATGAATAAGAGTCTGTGGAAATTAATAATAGCTTTAAGAGTGATGGTAACCCTGGCTAAATATATTTAGAATGTAAAAAAGTTTGGCTAACCTGCAGAATGTTGCCAGAGCTGAAAGAAATGAATAATTACTTATCAAGTAAAAATGCATGTTTATTACTAAAAATCAATTGCGGTCCGTTCCGTCTGTGTTACCGAACATTTTATTATTATGAGTATTGCTTGCGTTACTATTTTTCATTAACAACAAGTTAAGAACGTCACAAATCCAGTCGATCACATGGAATGTCTAGGAAAAATAAAATGCGCTTCAATTTTAATTGGAGCCTCGGTCTCAACAGTCAGCTGATTGCGTGCGTAATAGCTTTTATTATTCGATTATTCGGTTTTATTATGCGAATTTCATTGGGTCCTCCTATTAGAGCACGTAGGATATTTCTTTGATCTTTTTGACTTGATGTTTGATTTCATGTCAGGGAAAGTTCTTTACACCTTTCTAACGCATATTTAAAATGCTTAAGATTTGCTTGCTTAACCTTAAAAACAAAGAAAAAATTTTAGTATTTAAGTCAATCCGTTGATTTGTTTTTTGGAAAGTATTTTTATGGGAGAATCTTTTTAAAATTTCATCGGAGAGATCATTTCCATGTTAATTTAATTATGGCTTAATTAAGAAGCATATCTCATATTGCAACTATTTACTAATATCCTTAAGCAAATGAAATTCCTTTACTGTTAATAAATTAAAATTTATGCAGAAGCTATCATTAAAACTATTATCCACAGGAAATTTCTCTATTACTATCTATGTAATGAGTTGCATTCGACTTTAACTTTTAAATGACAAAATGAATTGTTTTCTCATTCATTTAAATTTTCCTAAATCGGTATTATTACGCTGTAAAGGCCAGCATCCTTAAATGTCATATGTTACGTTAACCAATTAGGTCAAAGAAGTGATTATAAGGTTCGTTAAATTATCATTATCATCATCGTCATTAGAATTCTTAACGTCAACAACAGCAACAAAACTTTCAGATAATTAATTGTATGTATGTATGCACCGTAGGCAGAAATGAATCAAAAAGATATCATAAGTAAGAAGTTAAGTTGCATTTCAAAGGGATTTCATTCCCATTTAAGTTCGTTTATGTAATAACATCGTTTTCAGGTAAATTCCCAATTATAAATATTTCGTTTCATTCATCAAATACGGCATTCACACGGCACAAATAACACATATTCAAAGCCTTAAGTGTAACGATACAGTGAGAAGTAAGAAATTCAAATCGGCTGATCTGACAGAGGGACAGACATCGCTTAATCGGCGTTATTTTTACACTAACCGCGAATATGCAATAAGCTTTTTAAGCTTTTGCTCGTCTTCCAAAAGAGTCTTCGATACGTTTTCATCGTCTTGCTAACTTTATTAAGCCTCTGTTTAATCAAAGGCGTATTAATTAGTCAATTGAGACTGGTTTTCAATGGAACACTGTTGATAGACTCATACGATTTCTGGATAGCACCGATCTTCAAACAACACGTGCCAAAATATCATGACATTGTGACAATTACGTTATAGCTTGCAGTAGTTCTACTGGGATTGCTTTCCCGAACTTCGTCTCTTGATAAAACGTTACTTTTTGATGAGAACAACCACCTTTCACTGCTTCAACATTGAAACTTGAAAGATGTTATGGCGATCCGTGATTGTCGAAAAAATAAATTTGTAGATGGTTTGCTAATTATAAACACAGTCGTATGGACACCGATGACGCTGAACGCTCTGGTCGCCTGAATTCGACAGTTGTTCCAAGAAACATAAAAAAATCGTACAAAATCCTTTTTGGAAGATCAAAAAATGAAGTTGCACGAGATAGATGGCATCGTAAAGATATTAAGAGACATCCCATCCACCAGATAGCATGAACATTTATCCATGAAAAGAAGAGGTCGCTTTGAAGTGGATGCCATGTTCGTTTACTTTTGATTAAAAACAACAACCTGTTGGCGTTGTTTACACGAAATGAAAAGGATTTTTTTATGCGACATGTGATCCCTAATATAACATTCATCGACTAGGACAAAGGATCAATAGCGAATGTTATGAACAATTATTAGTACGTTTCCGCGAGGAGTTGTTGATGGAAGTGATGGGATATGCCGTCTTTAATCTATCTATGTGCCCATCATCAGTTAAGAAGAGTTTTGCATCCTTCCCGACTAATGACTTCTATAACATATTTTGCCATAAGCAGACACAGAACTTTAGCTAAATCTCTTTAAGATTGAATGACATAACATTTCTCGCATTCATTTTTGCCAAACTTATTTATGTATATTGTTGTTGTTGTTGTTGGCATTATAAGCTAGGTTCTTAAAATATCACAATTAGTTAATTTTAATGTGAACTCTTTTTCTTTTTTTTATTATTATTTCGTTGCAGTAAAGTTGAGAATTTATGAAAAATTATTTATTTGTTTCGTTTTTATTACGCATTGTTTTATACACGACTGCACTTAACTAACTGTATACTCGTGTTGTTGGAAAATGATGAAAAAATTAAACTCTAATTTAACAGCTCATTAAATATTTAACCAACAAAATGAAATCAATTTAATTGTCTGTTACTCAATAAAGCAATTTAATAAACAATGCCAGCATGTGTATGGCGATTGCTATTATCAGCTTTCTGCGCCTCCAGCCACACCGCAAAGCTTCTACAAACGATAGTTGTGGGAGTTCCGCACATTTGTATCCTTTCCCGGGAAGAATACATACATCATGTCATTCCGTCTGTAACGCGCAGAAACGATTCACTGTGAACCTTACAAACGACACTCTATAGGCATTCAGATTGAAGTTCTAAGAAGCGATTTTTAAGCTGACTTAGATCTGTCCGTATTTGCCGGCCGGCCCACTGGACATACAAGCTAGAGCTGCTACTAAGCAAAACCTAGCAAAACTATATTCCCTGACGTTTGCTTTCACTACGTCCAAGACGGGGCTGGGAAGAGTCTACAGGTAAGTTAAGCGGCGGACTTAGGATACTTGGATTTGGCAGCAGTGCTGTTCTGCGTAATTTCTCGTTCTTTTTTTTTTTTTTTCTTTTCGATAGAAAAGTGCGATTAAAGTAATTTTATCAAAGAAGGTACCAAACATATCGTGATTCAAGTCAAAAGTGCTTTTCTCTTATTGCAGAAGATATTTGCTTAGTTTGTGAGAAACTCGATTGACTTGCGTTGTATTGAAACTACTGCGCAGCCGATGAAATTGTTTTGCCAGGTATAGAGTTCTCTCGGAAAGTGTGTGAAACTATTTGGATCTTCATCAATGCAAGTTTATTCTTGCTCTAAAGCATAGAGCATACTTTGAATGTTTTTTCGAAAGGCGATTCTGTGAATAGTCGACATTGATGGAGTGCCTATACTCAACGTCGAAGAATGATAAAAAATGTTGTAAATTTTGCGAATTCATCTCTGGCATCCACATAAATTCTTGGCTGATAACCGATTCTGTTCATTGACTTAGACGTTCATAATTTCTCTGTCATTCCTGGCTTCAGTCAAACTTAAAGACAAATTTAATCCGTGTAGAAAGAAGCTGAAAATATAATCAACTTTGATGAAAAAAACTTTTTGAAAAAAAACTCAAATGATTTGTTCCCGGTCTTCAGGTTTTTCACGTTCCAAATTCAATGATAAAATTAGTATACGTTCATCTTCTTCGATGAATGAGCATAAAAACAAGTACACAAAGAAACAATAAGTGAGTATTTCATTAATTACTGTCCAATTAGTGTGAAAAGCTTTTGTAAAATAAAAATAAAAAAACAAAATATATAAAAACCAGAGATTAAAAGAAAAAAAAAAAAAAAGAATATAAAAAATAGAAAATGAAAAAAAAAAAACGAATGTACAATCATAATAAATGAAGAATTAAGAAAAAATAAGTATGCGCTTTGTGTGTAGATGTGGATTCAACTTGAAATGCAATTTATATGCACCAGCAAAACAGTTTATTATGCTAAGCTGTTCCCGTCTTCCATGTTCTCATTACTTTTCGTCATTATGTTCTTAATCTAGAATTCCTAACGTTCTCCCGATTCGAAATCGATGTTTTATTATCAAATGCTGGGACTTGGCACGAACTGATACTGATGCATACTTATCTGACTTGCTATAACATTCAAGTATTTTTGAAAATGAGGACGAGGATTACGTGTATTCTTAGACCAGCGATACCTGTTAGTTGGCTGGATTTCTCTCCATTTCTCATTATACGATCTTTCGAAATATCTGCACGCAGTAAAAGACTTTGTTCACTGTGTTGCACTGTGTTTGTTCACTGTATTGTCGTACAAGTGCAACTAAAATTGATTTACATACTTCACCATTCAAATATGAGAATGAAAATCATTGGCATTGGCGTACCTGAATTCGAAAGATGATTCGCATGTGAAATCATGTCCATGTGTGGTATGAGTGCAAGCAGTTGCTTAAACTTTCGAAAAGGGAAAGAGAAAAAGTCTGATGTGTGATTCGGAGCTGAAGACACCGCACCTTGAGTTCATTGGGAAAGTAAGCGCAGCAAGTAATATTTCCCCTAAAGAAAAATGTAAAATGCCAGAGCAGAGATGCCAAGTGCCAGCAAGAAATCATTAAATTGTCCTTTTCTTTTTTTTTAATCCGGTACTTCTCGATATTTCGACGAGTACTGAAGCACTTGTCGGTGATTCACCTAAACACAAACCCTCTCGTTTTAGCCCATGCCGGTCTGGATTGGTTGAAATCGTTCTTTTAAAGAATGGCTCTCTTATCAGTTGTGACCGTTATGGGCCACTATCGGTGCTCAGATGCCCTGAGAGAAAGAATAAAAAACATAGCAAGTCATTTTTCATCCTCCGTGACACATCGGCACAAAGACTTTAATGTCAAATCAATGGACTTATCACGCTACCTTCATTTACTTATCGTTCAACATGTGGCTTATGAGATCCACGTTTTTACAAATATATATAAAAAAGAAAAATGACATTAAAACAAATGGAGCGATTATCAAGATTTCCGCTTTATGGGCCGCTCGCACATAAACACGAATCACGATATATTAAATGAAAATTTATTTGAAAATTCTCTTAGTTGAAACATTTGACAAAATTTTATCTCAAAAAATTTCAAGCATCGTCTTTGCACTGCAACTAATTCGTTAATAATTTACTTCATCTGAATATTATTTACACACCAGTGCGATACAAGTCAAACGTTTTTATCTCTTATGATGCGATCAGCAAAACTTTTAAACAGAATTTTTCATTTAATTTAATTTATATTCCTTTTTTTCTCACATTTCTTTCAAAAAAAACCTGCGACAGACATAAAAATTTTTTAAATGAAAAACAAAAAAAAAAAAACAAAAAAGAACAAGAAAAGAAACGAAAAAATATATATTTCAAATCGTGTGCGCATAGATAGATAGATAGATGGTAGAAAAATTATTTGAAATTTTTTTCAATAACACACCTGTGATATGTTAAGAGCGGCTGTGTGTTTAGTTGACACAATTCCACTCAAATCAAATCTGACAGATTTCAACATGTATGTGATTTGTTTGCTTTTCTCATGTACACATAATTTTCAATTACTGTTCGAAACAGCGAATAATGCGGCAATAAATAGAACATCAGCAGAAAAAAAAACAAAAAAAAAACAATGAATTTTTTGTAAATTTTTAAAAAACCAACACAAAAAGAAAACTGTTCTGTGACTTTGTATACAATCCAGAGCGACTTGGTTAGTTTCGTTGAGGACGATTTTTAAGGCAAAATACATTGGCCAGAGGATCTGCCGTAACAATAATAGTGTGGTCAATCCATCCGACATGCGATCAGGTATATTTATTCCCCTTACATTCGTCAGTTTATTAGACGTTCATGCGCAAACTTTTTCTCCGCATGTTGACGAAAGCCGTACTGCAATAATTTTTAGGAAAGATTTTCGAAATGGAGGAGGATAATGTGCACGAGGATGGTGTGGTTGATCACCTCGACAGCTTTTTCATTGGTGACTACACTCCGGACAATGATGGTGAACTTGGATTGAATCTTGGCACATATACATCTGACACTGAGGTTATTGTGGCATTGAGTAAAGTGGAGTCGGGGTCGGTTGGTATCGATGGTAGGTTTATCAAGCTTGTATACCCACTAATTTCTGCCTTCCCGCTTGATAGAGTTTACATCATTTTCTTTTTACTTCGTCTAATATCCCAAAACTTTTGGAAAATCGCCCTTGTTGTTCCTATTCCTAAACCCTAAGTGGGTTAAGGATCCAGATGATTTTCCTCCAAGTCTTTAGGCGACTAAAAAGGCCAATATGCTTTCCGTCAGGGTTACAGTGCTGCTATTCTGTTATTATGGCTTTTAGAACCAACTATAATGCGGGTGAATCATATGCATTATTATCTCTTGACCTCTGCAAGGCGTTTAATTGAGTTCTCCATGCTACCTTACCGAATACCTTAATCGAATCGATGAAATCGAATGTGTTTCTAGTCATATTATATGGAAAAATCTATAGTAAGCTGAGAATAATCTATGGCACCAATGCGTGTCTACCTCTTTAGATTAGATTGAAACTAACTCATGCCCTCTTTAAGCCACATATCTTATAGTGCCTTGAGATGAGCTCCTTCTCTGCTGAAGCATGGTAAACACGATCGTGACATTCGTGTATAATGTCAGGCGTAAAGATCACATCCCATCATGTGTCCAAAGTTTCCTGTGATGCTTCTTCAAAGATTAAATTAAATGTCGTAGTCTAGTTACTTCTCTTAGTCGGATGAAAGAAGGTTTTCCTCTTCCATTCCGTAATATATTTAAATATTTGCATTTGCAAATTCCTAACCTTCGAAAGATCTTTTGTGGCAAGAGTGGCTCACTGTTGGAATGAATTAGCCCTAGAACTCGGCAGGTTCACACAATCTAACAGTCTATCGTCTGATAAGCGTTCTTGGTTATTTCGCGAGCCATATTTGACATTCCTTCATGTGATGCAATCATATTGGGGAATACTTAAGCAGATATGGATTGCGACCATTGTTGTTGCCCGCTTCATTTATTGCATATTCATAATTCTGGCTGAGAAGCTACTTCCTATGGAGGACAATGTCAGGACAGTAAGATATTAGCAAAATTGTAGCAGTACGTTCCAATATGACATGCATGACATACGGTATGGAATAATATCGTTTGGCCCAATTAAGGGCTTGTATCGAGAAAAGTTAGCAGGGTGTCCAGACAGTCTGTTGGGTAGTAAAATCAACTGGTGATATAAGCTTCCCCGATTTATCAATTTAACGACAGGGGCCGACGCCAAGGACAAGCTCATGTTTTCGAAGAGCCGAAAAATCGATAAATTTTGACCGGTTAACATACAGAGGCGAGTAGCGTGCATATCCGAACCTATATAAGGCGAGGATAAGAAATTGTTTCTGCACAGGACTCGATTAGAACAGTGGCGCCACATTCACAAATTGGCAATAAAGTTATTCATGGGTTCTACTATTCTACTGTGGGCCTAACTACCGCAATTCACATGCTCGTCTTTTACTAAATCCTCGAGTATTATTATCATTATTATTATTATAATTAATTTAGTCGGAAAAAAAGGTTAAGATTAAAGCTATCATCTAACCCTACCACACTTAACATTTGAACCCATGACCATTGAGCTGTAAGTCGATCTCCTTTGCCTACTCTGCCACTTAGGCCGATAAATCCTTGAATTCGTTTAGGTTTATCTACAAGTAAACGTATTGGTGAACGTGGAAGAGCTATTGGATCGGGTGTTTCGAAAGAGTTGTTCGAAGAAAGTGTCTATTAACGTTCGAAAGTCTGCAATTTGGTTTTTCTGGCTGAACGGCTACTCATTGAAATGGAAAGGCGATACAAGTGGTTATGTGTTATGTTTCCAAATAAATGATCGAAGAGCTTAAGCAAGGCTAACCAATGATTTACTGCATTCTTTGATTGAGTTCTATACCAGAAAACATCATATTTCGATTATCCTCCACATTCACCCTTTTTCCCACTTACACCTTCCACTTTTGAATAAAAGTAAAAAAAAAGTAAAAATAAAAATAAAAACCAAAAAAGCTGATAATCACATGTTTTTAGCCGATCTCATAAATTGCGATCAATGTTCTTTACTAGTGGCTGTTATTGCTTTTGTTGTTATTATTATTGTTTGTTTTACAATTCATTTTAGAACGACTGGAATGTGTTTTAGTGTATTTGGGCACATTTGGCTTTCGGCCAATAAAGTTCAAGTTTAAATGAAATGCAGGCAGGCCGGCAGGCAAGTCATACATTTGCAACACACCGCCAAGCATGGATAGGTGTGGGAGTGCGCAGAAACAAATATGTAAAGGAAAAAATTAATCAAAAAATATTTTAAATGAACATAAAAGAAAAAAGAAAAAAAAAAAAAGGAATCATTTGCTGGCATTAAAGAGCGTATAGAAATTACAGCAACAGACAGACCCGTTAAATGTTAACTGTTTACTTCTTCCATTATTTTATACAAAAAGAAACTTCATCATCCATCAACCGAATTTGTGTAGCTCTTGGTCCACTCATTACAAAGTTCACAAATTAGATCGAAATTTTTCTTACGTTAATGGCATATATGGTGTATATGGACGGGAACACTTACGGGTGTAAGGGAATAATATGCAAGAATGAATGATTGAGACCCAACTCTCTCGAATTTATTCACAAAAAAAAAAAACAAAAGCAAATTTATTAAAGCAATTTTTTTACACAGTTCTGTACTTAGGAGTCGCGCTTTCCTGCCATTCTAATATAAACAAGTAAGAAAGTGAAATTCGGTCCAACCCGAATCATCGTTATTCTAGAAAAGACGAAAAAAGTAAAAGAAAAAAAATTTTTATGCTCTATGGAGTGGGCACAGCTGAGTTCTTCTATTTTCAAACTAAAAGTTTTTGTCCTATAGGCATGTGGGCGTTGTAGGCGGGTCCTTTGAAAAGTTTAAGTCAATTCCAATTCCGTTTGCCAATTTTTAGGCGATGTCCTCATTTTCGCGAACAGCAGAATGTTTACCACAAATACCACAAAGTTGCGCAACCAGACAGACAGGTAGGCGAACAAGCGGACATGTTTAGGTGTATTCCAAATTTGAAACTAACCAAGAATTTGTATCCTTTCTGTGGAATTCAAAGTCGATAGCTTCATTTTTGCGGTCAGGACAATGTTTACAACGGACACTACACAGACGGACAGGCGGACATGTTTAAATCGATCCAGAATTTTATGTTGATCAAGAATATATAATTTGTGGGGTCGCTGATGCTGCCTTCTAGGCGTTGCAAACGTTTTGACAAAATTAATATACTCCCTCATCCTTCGGCGATGGGTATAAAAATTTGTTAAATGTTAGTCAATATCTTAGCGAAACATGTAGGGATCTTTCGGAAACAGTGATTAGAAGAAAAGCAAAAGAAAAAAAAAACCAACCGAAAATTGCCGATGAAACTTGTTTGCCGTTAAAGATAATCCATAAGAAAACTGCTACGCTTTACTTCACCGCAATTTGAAGTCAATCGATTGGAAATTAAAAACGCTAGAATCGGGCGGTCAGCATGAAAAAGATGCTTTCGAAAAAACGATTAGAAAACGCGATTAGAAACGCGAATGGCAGCTTTAAGCAATGACTTGAGTCACGTTTCGAATATCGTTCTGAAATATCTAAGAAATCATTCAAGGCGATGAAGAAAAGTGACTGAAAGATAATCACCATCGCCCCTTAGGGTAAAGTGAGAGATGAAAGTTTCGCTAAGTAAGTCCATGTACACAATATTAAAATTAAAAAAATTTCTAACCCGAATGTTCTTCTTTATCGTGTCTATCTATCTATCTATTTAGTTTGAAATCGGGACATGCTTTCATACCAGATCGCTATAGTTTCGCTAACGTTTTACTTCTTTACAAAGCATTTCGAAAATGTTTGGTTTTTTTGTAATAAACATTAAGTTAATCACTTTTCCTCGATCGCCTATGAAATAATGAAATGAACACACTCTGCATTAGGCAACATTCTATATACGAAGCATATATTCAAATATTATATGCATATATATATATATATATATATATATACGTATATATATATATATATATGTATATATATATATACGAGCTGCAAACTATCAAGTTTCTAGCTCAGTCATAAATAAAGCACAATAATGAAGCTGCTATAGCAATACGTATTCAAGTCATTCATTGACTTTACTGATTGCTTTCTGTAGCATTTAAGCTAACGAATTGTATGTAGATGAGTGGAAGGTGAACGAAAACCAAAACAAATTTAAATCAATAAAAAAGATACAAATTTAGAGCAAATAAATAAATATAATGACAACCACTTGAAAGTACCTGAAGAACATAACATCAATAAAATATTTCATCTTGCAAAAGTGACTGGACTAACCATCTGGTCTGTCTTTCAAAAAAATGAGAAAGAAAAGGAAAAGGGAAATAGCGACTAATTTTAGTTGGCACTGTTCATCCTAGTATCAATAATAAGAATAAGATAGTCGAAGCAGCCAGTTAACTGTGTTGATCTCTTTAGCGATATATTCGTATACTCGCCGAGCACAGAGGATATAATATATGTATTATGTGAATTAGGTTGTAATGAAACGGCAACGACTTGACAAAATGACAAAAATATTTTGCATAAAATATATTATTATGGCAAATACACACACACATTAACAATCATAAAATTTTATGAGGTTTTCCGGCAAGGACGGATGGACGGACCATAATACAGTTAACTGGTTAATTACATGCGGACATATTAGTTGTACATCGATGACCACTGTTCCGCTCACATGCTACGTGATATCGTACCCTGGTTGCCTACTACAGGCTTCAGTCGCGGTTGCAGTTCTGCCTAATGCATGCAAGCTTGTACTTATTTTTACTCGCTCTTTATGGTCATCAGCGTCATCTCTACATGTCAACTTTGACTTTTCAATCGATATATATATATGTATATATCTATATATCGGGTTTTATCTAGTTCTGCTTTGCCTAGTTTTGCATGTTACAGAAAGAAAGGAGACAAAAAACTTACATGTTGCAGGTGCCACGCCGTTGTCGTGAACTTTAACTATCTATCGCGTCGAAGATATATGAATATAGCACTAGTCCTCCGGCTATTATAAGCAATGTATTGATCGTTAAAGATTAGGTGAGTGGAGAAGTACCTTCAAGCTTCATCGTAGTTTTTGTGAACAAGTAATTCAGAATATTTTGTCGACGAATCGTTCGCGTCGAGATGTTCGAATAAACATTTTGCAAGCTTCAGTGCCTCCAGCGATATTTTAAGTTCAAATTAAAGACTTTTATTAATAATATTTCGCACACAGAAGAAGAAGAAGAAAAACTACTTTTCAATCAAACTGCATTAAATTCTTTTTTGAGTTAAGTCTGGAAAGTGAACTGCTGCTGTTATATAAAGCAATTCTGAAACCCATGTGATGCGCTAAGATTAATCACAGGAGCTACGTGGTTTATGATGAAAAACACGTTCATAAGGATTTAAGCTTTCCGCCATACTAAAAAAAGGAAAATTGTCAAAATTGTCAAAACTGTTCTCGATATCTGGATCGACTTAGCGATGATTCGAACTTGCTCGCGATAGTTGTACTAGAAAATAATGAAGAGATAAGTAGACTTGAAAGATGCCATATACTATATGCCTACCATTTAGAAACTGTATTATATCTTAACATGTATGTGTTTCTAAATCATTATCGGATTAAAACCAATAAAAAAATTTTACTCAGTTGTGACCGGATCTATTATACCCATCGTCGTTAATCGTTTCCTATGAAAGATTGAAATGAAGGAATATATAAATTTGTAATTTTGGATGGGCGTGGCTGATTTTTTTCCATTTGTGTGTAAATTTACCGCGTGTGTATCTGCTGTACTTTATCAATTACGAGAACAAGATAAGGAAAGCAAAGGTGTTGTGCGTTGTCACTGTATAGCCGTGTGGGCGTTGTACGCGTGCTCTTTGATCTAATTGCGAAATCTTTAAACTCTTTTGCGAATTTGTAGCCGATATTTTCTTCTCTACGAATGTTTACCACAGGTACTGAACATTTGGGCAGACGTACAAATGAATAGAACAACAGACGGATATGCTTAGATTTATTCCGAATCTGCAAATGGTAAAAAAACGACATACTTTATGGGGTTTTTGCTTCTTTACGTTATAAAGGTATTGAAAAAAAAAAATTTAATTTTGATGCACTATAATATTACACAGACGGGTTGACATCGGCCATAGAATATGAGTTCAAATTTTTGGTACATTTATCTGCTGTAGCTTATGAGTAATGGGCAAAAAACCAATTTTTATTCTTTATGTAGAAGAGAAGCGTTCCAAACTTACGTGATGCTATAGGCGTGTCCTTCAACCGATTTGAACCATTTTCAACACCAACCTGCGTGCAGGAACTTGGAATTTGAAGTCAATAGCTGCATTTTTGCGACCAGGAGATTGCTTACAACAGACATTAAACTGGCGGACAGAGGGACGGACAAATAGACATGCTTAAATCGATACAAAAATTGATGTTGATCAAGAATATATATATACACTTTGTGGGATCTTCTTCAGGGCATCGTAAATGTTTTGAGAAAATGCATATATCGCTCAAGCTTCGGTGATGGGTTTAATAATTAATTATACAAATTGCAAAGTTTTATTCTCAACGGACATTAAAGCGAATGTAAATTTAAGATTGACCAATTTGCTCATTATTGTAAATAAATATTTTCGAATTTTCTCAAATTTCATTTTCTAATTAAATCAAAAGTAATTTTATTATATAATGCACGAGTGATTCTTGAAATTCCCTTTACGTCTCTCTCGTTTTAGTAAGCAGTGTAAGTAATGTGCCGCGAGCACTCGCTTATGGTTTTAATATTATTTCATTATTTCATCAAAATATGCTATACGAGTACAACAACAATATTAACTTCAATTTTTGGTTAGTTTTTAATGAAAAGTTTAGTTTAGAATGAAAAATTTTAAAGAATTTACTTTTGCTTTTGCTTTTCTTTTTGTTTTTCGTTTTTTGTTTTTTGTTCACAATTGCTCTGAAACTTAATTTTTTTGAATCAAGTCCTTATAATGTTATTATTAAAAAAGTTTCAAATGCTTGCAAATGCTATTGGAAAAGCCGTCTCCGGAAATACCATTCGCTTATAATGCAAACGTGTTACTAAGGAAAATATTATCATAGAATGCAGCAGCAAGAACAGCATCAGCAGCAGTTTAATAAGTTATATGCAAATAGTATAACATATATAGATGAAGACATGTTCTCGAAGGATACATACATATAAATATTATAAATATTATATTTATTTTCTTGTTAAGTGCGTTCACGCATATACAATAAATATTTTCTTCTGCAAACACAAGCAAAAGCATATTTCATATGAATTTGATAATTGCATGAAGGCATTTCTCAAGAAGAGAACGATAATATTTAAGGTTAAAACAGTCAATCGCAGCCGAAAGCGATCCACTTATGGTTGGATATCAAGCGAAGTTTGCATTTCCTGATTAAACTTGAAGTGATTGAGTGATATATGAATGGATTTTTAAGAATTTTTATAAAGTTAAATGTCACCTGCATAAGACTTTTGAATTCAAGTAAATAAACGAGTGAAGACGGTCCACCAAACCAAAAAAAAAAAAAAGAATTAAAAAAAACTGCATAATCATATACAAGTCGAGCGGAATATTCGGAGAAAAAAAAATTCGTCCGATTAAGGATTTTGGCAATTTCATCGTCTATAGTCATGTCTGTCCGTCTGTCTCTCCAATAGTCTTTCTATCGATATAACAAAAGCGACGACCACAAAATTTGTTAGAATACATGTACCATAAGCAGCGCACGATATAGCGATAAAACTTACTGCCAACACTATCCCATATATGAGCATGGATTCGCTTATTGGGGAATAACGCATTTTAGTTATCCAATGCTATCATGAAAATGGCATTTCTGGAAGAAAAATATGCTCGTCAGTTATCCTTCAAATCCAATCATTCCCGATGAAGCTCATTATCTGCTCGATGGCTATGTTAATAAACAAACTTGTCGCGTTTGGGAATCAAGTTGTTCTCGTGTGCATATGCTAATCGTTCTATGAGTAACTTCACATTTTCGCACATCAAATTTTTAAAAAGGCGACCTCTTAGTATAAATTATGGATTGGTGAGCATTTTCGGGCTATTTCTCTTGAAGAGGCCACTACAGTGAATGGTACTGAATGATAACTGACGCATAATAATAGTTGCTTTTTCGGTCCTCGATAAGGAAAGTATTGAACAAGGCTGTCCGACATGCTAGGGAAGTGATGATACAAAAAAACTTGCCACTACAAAGTTCATACATCTTGCCTGCTGTAGGCGACTTTTTTTGGGGGTAATTTCTTGAAAAGTAAAATATATGCAAATAATCCCTAAAGAGTTGACGACCTAACAATCAAAATAATCGCAGCAAAAAATTGCGTAACAAACATCGTAACTAGAACTGCGTTCACTGGACTTTCCAATGGATTTGATAAATAAATGAATCACATCCTCTTGCATACAATCGATGCAGTGCCAGTTAAGACGATTTCATTTAAAAAGTTTGCAACCTTTCATTATGAAATAAATGATTTTAATGAAAAACAACATACGGATCGTTCTATATTTGTTTATTTATTATATATAATATATGCCGTTTAGCTTGAAAGCGGTTGAAGTCTATTTTTGAAAAAACAGAGATAACGATGAGAATTAAAGAAAAAAAAGAATTCCAGCATATTAGCATTTTTATCAGAAAACACTCAAAAAAAAATATGCGAGATGTGTTCAAAAAAAAAAAAAAAAAAAGGCGGTGACTTTCAAATTTCGTGGGCAAATACATGTACTTTCATTTTTTGTTGCGCCGGTTTCTTGTTATCGTCGAATCGAGAGGAGTTGCTGAGGATGCCGGCGTATCGGTTGACTCATGCCATTTAATTTTTTCACATGTTTTAGGCATGCAATGTATGGCAGCGAAGTTTGCTCTGAATGTGTTAAATTTTTACCAAAAGATCCGTCGCATGAGCATCGCTCAGGAGTGATGTCAACAACGATCCAGATTTTCTGGAAAGGGTCGCTAGCTGGTAGCAAAACATGAGTATATGGTTACGATGACGTCGAAACCAGTGGAAGCGGTCAAAAGAACCAAGCCGAAGAAGAACCGGTCGAATGTTAAGGCTTTCCTCATTGTTTTCTTCGACTACAATGGCGTAGTGCATCATGAGTTGCTACCAAAACGTCGTACGGTCAACCAAAGAAAAACAAAAAACAACGAATCACGGAGATCGCATTACGATAATGATTGTACTACAGATCGCACGTCATTGCTTGTTTGTAAGTTTTTGACCAAAACCAATGCAATAATCATGCCCCCTACACCGTATTCACCGGGCTTGGCCTCCAGCGATTGTTTCCGTACTCCCAAAATTGAAACGATCCTCGAAGGGACAGATTACCCATGATTAAGGAGATAAAGACCGCGTCGCTGGAAGAGCTGAAGGCCACACTAAAAAGCGCGCCTATATAAGAAATGGTTCGAGGATTGGAAAAAGCGCCAGCACAGTGTATTATACGGAAGCTGGATGACTTTGAACAGGACAAACTAGATGTTGGTGAATAAAAAACTAATTTTTCGGGTTAACCTTTTTTTAACCTCAAATACATAACATGTACACACATACATAATTCAGATTTCCTAATAAAAAAGAGAGCGGAAAACAAAAAAAACAGATAGAGGCATTAACGATATTAGAGGAGTAAGTATTTTCCAAGTAATGCAAGAAGTGATGAATAAAAAAATCTCCCCGTTTTCGTAATCGTGAACGATGAGGTGAATGATATAGGTTTCGGATGAATCTATAGCATGACACAAGCACACACAAGCACGTTCTATCATAGCTTATAATAATCTGCGCTTTGGGCAAAAGAGGAACAAAAGAGGAACAAAAGGGGAAACTTGATCTTAATGTGGTCGCAAATTGTCCCATCACGGCAAAATGTTCACCATTTTATTATTATGAGGACATTCTCTATTTGTTAGCGCATGAAATGAAATGCAAACATATTTTTGACTTTGAAAAGAGAGAAAAATTTCGACGGATAGAGAGGATGAACTGCTTAAACAGATAATAATTGCAATGAGTGTATCGTATAGTATGTTCTATAAAATTTCGATTTACAATCAGCACAATGTGGTGGACCAAGTAATTTTACAAAAAAAAAAAAAACCAAATCATCTCCATCCGAGCGAATGGGTTTAGTAACGTAAGTATCTTAAATTTCAAAGTAATACATAAAGCAATGTAACGAAAGTTGTTAACAAAAGTGGAGGACGGACAATTTTGTTCAAAAAGAGTTTTTTTTTTTTAACATGGCCAATCACACAGGAGACGTTTGCTGTTCGTATAACATGAAAGAAATGAGAAAAGGCAAATAGATGGGGAGGTGGCCGCAGCCCATTGAGTGCGTGCCTATTCGATAAGTTTTAAGCTCTTACCGACTGAACACGACCAAAGTGAATCTTCGTCGCCCTCATATTTGAACCTGCGAACAATGATTTTCTAATCGCGTTTCCTTTATACCCGCATACGCATACAGATATTCAAATAGAAAAGCATTTTTTGTCATAATGTCTGAACAGCATCTTCTTCATTTTACCTTCGCTTTATGTCCAATATGAATAAGTACTTATACATAATTGTATAACATTTTATTTTCATTTAAAAAGAAAAAAAAAAACTAAGAAAATTACATTCGACCGCCATCGAATCTTGTTATGCCCTAATCCTGTTATCCTAAAAAAGATTGAAAAAAATGAAAACACTTCACTTTCATGTTTTTTAATGTTGAATGGGCGTGGCTGATTATTTCTATTTTTGTAGAATAAAAGTGGAAATTTATATCGTGGATTTGTAGTTGTAGTTTATGAGCAAAAAAAAAAAAAAAACCGGAAAACTAAGATGTATATTGTACTGCAGACCCATTTCAATATCAACCCGCGTGCAACGACTTCCAGTGTTCCAGCGATCATGAGCACATTTACAACAGCAATCAACAGAAACATGGACAGATGGACTGACGAACATTTCAAATATTCCGATTTGATATTAATCAATAATGTGTAGACCTTACATGGCCTCTGAACCTTCTTTCTGGGCGCTGGCCAACGCTTTGATAAAAGAACGACATAGAAATCCTAATGTTCTATAGCGTGTACCTTTACCTTTAAGTAAAAAGCAAGAAGCGAAATTTTTTTTTTAAATTTTGAAAACAGAGATGATCTCGGACTATGTTGCACTGTAGTCGTGTCGCTTTCGCTATGTATGCTTTCCTTCCGGGTGCGGCGGAAGTTTTGACAAATGGAATATACTCCTTATCCGTAACAAAAAAGTAAATGCAAAGTAAACTATCCGTTATCCGTTTAAAAAACGATCATTATTATGTAAAAAATTTTGTAAATTTTAATGCCAAGTCGAAATTTTAGATTTTTTTAGACAGCATTATAAACCTAACAAAGCGTATTGGATAACACATTTGCACGTACTTAAGAGCATATTATAGAAAAAATTCTTTACCATTACTCGTCGATATTATTGAAAAACAAGGCCTTAAGTGTTTCGCGATAACAAAAAACTGGACTTGCCCCACTTGCCAAAGTAAACGGATCGCATGTTTTACAGATAAGCAACACCTTCCTATCTATTACGCGGTCGATCAAATCAAATCAATTAATTAATGTTAAAAAATTACTAAGTAAATGCATCGAAAATTATTCAAAGACTCATCGAGCGCTCAGAAAAAGCTAAAAAATAACTCCTGCTCCTTTCCTATTCGCTACCTATAGTTATCCAGCACATGCAGCAGTTATTAATATTAAATTTAAAATCTAACTATGACGGTCTCGTATTCAAAGGCGAACGTTTTGTGTGACGTATACTGTGCAATAAATTAAATTGCGATAATTGAACGAGTTTGTACACTCGCTGTGTCGATTGGTGGGCTCAAATGAAATAAAGAAACCGGTAAAAATATTTCATCCATTGATACATACATGTACGACTTTCACGAAAGCATTAATGAAAAGAAATCTATGCTCGTCTTAGCTCCAAGCATCTAAGATTTCTGTTACCGAACGCTTATCGGGGAAGTTTCTTTCAAATCTCTTTGGTAAGTGTTTGCGGAAAAGTTCCGAAATATATCGCAAACGAATTAAGAACTTTTTTATCCATTTCCAAAGGTGCATTTAATTGCTTATCTCAAGTGCTAAGTGTGAGCTTAAGAAATCGCTTTAACACAGGAATGCTGAGAAGATCTGCGCACACCTGTTTAGATACTCGAAACGCGATATGATATAAACTCAGTATTATGTCCATTAATATGCAAAGCAGTAAAAAGGATCTAATTGCAGCTAAAGTGTTACGACATTGTTATCGGATAATGCTTTTGATGATTTTGCAAGCATGGTATGGTTTGTATTGCTTCTCCTAAATGCTAACGGAAAATAGGTTTCCATGTTTACGCATACGAACGTTTCTGTTTTTATTGCTTCGAATGCTTTTGTACATTAACCCGTTTTTCCTAAAGCACTTTTCGATTCCTTTTTTTCTTTTTTTCTCAATTTCTTAACTTGGAGCATATATCTCTATTAATTTATTTTAATAAATAATTTACCACCTAAATTAAAGGTAAGGAGAAATGTTCAGCTAAATAAAATGGAAGCAAGCAAACAAGCAAGCGAACGGAATAAATGGAATAAATGGATGAATGAATGAATGAATGGATGAATGAATGAATGGATGTGGAAATCATGAAGATATTTTATACTTTCATGTGCTTGTATTGGTGGTGGCTATGCGATGCGGTGCGCGAACTGATACCCGTGCACCAACACAGTTTATTGCTGCTGGTGAGAGCTTTTTCAGCGCAACGCCTACATAGATAGCTTAGTTTAGGTTAAGGATATGCCTAGTGTGTTAGGACGACCAGGCAGATGATGTCAACATATGTGTAGTATAAAAAGTATAAAATATTACAAAACCAAAAATAGAAAAAACATGTATTTATAACCAGCACATTTTCGAATTCCTACGGATATGGTTATGCAATGCAACGAGCAAAATTAAAGGGAGAAAAAAGAAAAGCAAAAAGAAAAAAATGAAAACATAAAAAAAGATTCAACAGATTACTCTGCAGTGCTCTTTCTGAAGAGCTCTTCTACTTTGCAAAAGTAAACTTCATTATGTAATAAAAAATAAATAGTTTCCGATTTCTTTTTTTTATAAAGACTTCTTCAAATTTTGTGTGCCCCGATTTTCTTTCTCACATAAGTTTACATAAAGCATTTAATGTTAAATGTATTCGTTTTTTTTTTTTTCTACATATACTCCTCTCTTAAGTATGCTAAACATTTCGATGTCTATTAGATATGAAAAGTTACCAAGCATTGTTTAATGACTTTTTTTTTTTATATATGGAAAGCATTCAATTTGTTTAACGTTGTGGGTGGATGTTTTCGAGAACTCGGTTTCAAGTGAAACCTAATAATATATTTAACGAAACGCTTGAAATGACAGAAAGCAAAAAAAAAAAAAAAAAAAATACCAGACCGACGTCAGATTTCGTTCATAGGCAAGTTGCTTATTACAAACGACAGTTGATTGGATGATAGAGTGAAGAACCATTCACTCCGTGTCAGTATATGCTGCATCGTATTCGAAGTCAGATTTTACCTACCGCTTAACGTAATAGATACGAAGTGCGACTGTTAAGTTAGCGTAGCCGGGTTTTAATTCTCAGTGTGGTAGACCGTTTTTCAATTGGGATTCGCGTGTGAGCGCAACTACAGTAAATACTTTGTCGGTAGAGATATTACGCTTACCAACTGGGCACATACCTCCCATGCTGCAGCCGTACCCTATCCGAGTTTCCTCACTTCGTGCCACCTGACTATCCCTGTGCTCTGAATGATTGGTCATTAAAATAAAAAAAAAAAAATTAACTAAATTAAAAAACATATTCACATTATCGCGTTCTATTTATATGCACTTGTTTCGGAAGCTCGGGTAACAAAATATGAGATAGCGTTTAGCAAACGGTCATATGTGAGATGAAAAAAATTGAATAAAAAGAAGTTCAGATAGAAAGAGCAGATTTCTTGCTGAATGTAGGGGCGTATGTAGACCGATTAGCTGATTTTCGATCTTAAGGGGAAAAATTTGGTATCAACTTAACGGCTTAACACACAATGAATGCATTTGCATCGTTCCTCATGCAAATTATTTTTTTATATAATTTCTACGCTGGGAATGCAATGCAAGCTCTATGTTCAATTACCGATAAATATGTAAAATAAAATTTTATATTAACAATAGGTTTAGTAAGAATTGAACTCATCACGATCCAAATGCGTTCATTGTGTTCAGCGCATTAACCATTTTAGATAAAGAGTTCAAATTGTAAGCCTACTTTGAACAGACTGATGGATAGACCGAAATCGTTCGGCAAGTTGGTTATTCGTTATTCGCACTGATCAAGGCTATACACATTTTGCGAGGTTTGCCCGTCTCGTACCGCATTTGATAAATCCGATATATGCCACGTGAGGAGTCCCTTGTCCTTAGTCCCTTGGACTGTTCTTTACATCTCCTTCTCCTAGTTAGGGATATGCCCTATCAACACGCGTAGGCAGAACAACGATCGGGAAAGCATTATAGGTGAGGAAGAAGTGAAGAAGGGGAACAGTATTTGAGTATGTTCTGCTCGAAAAGGGAACACTTGGAACATCTTGATAGTTCGCTAAGAGAAATCGAATTCATTCTCACATTTGTTTAAAACGCACCAGATTTATAAATCGCTCTGAGCAAATAAGTCCAGCAGAATATTGGACATAAGTTAAATAAGAACTCATAAGAATAACGGTTTAAATAGATCGTTTAATGAGGCGAGTGATGCAACATTGCCAGAATATATAATAATCAAATAATGGATAATTAACATGTTATGCACTTCAACAAGCTGAACTGACACAGATTGTCGAGTGAAATTTTCCTTTGGCTAAACTTTTTGAAATGCTCAAGTTTGCGAAAGAACGAACAGCCTTTGC
Source organism: Glossina pallidipes (assembly GCA_000688715.1). NCBI lineage: Eukaryota > Metazoa > Arthropoda > Insecta > Diptera > Glossinidae > Glossina > Glossina pallidipes. The sequence goes on from KK500073.1 coordinate 175,865, forward strand.
AAGACATAGCAGAAGCATAAATTTACATACATCAATATGTTGTTTGATAACTCTTTAGGTTGGCTGTGTGCACAAACTTGTGAAAACAAGTTATCTAACGACGAATATTGAAGCTTTTCATACATAAATGTATGAATTGCTTAGATATCGTCGTATGCATTTCACTATCATTTCGATTTCACCCCCTCCGCGTATTTGATTAGACGAACACTAATTTATGCTATGGCATGCTACGCCACCATCAGTCCAGCCAGCCAGTGCGGTTTCAATGGCAAACAATCAACATTTCAATGCTTAGTTATTTGCATACACAGTCAAAATAATTTACATAACGTTACATAGCGACGGTACAGGGGACAGTCGCAGATGATGGTTGGTAGGTAGGTGGCCGATAGACACTTCTTCTTACCGAGCATGTCAAACTAACAGGAAGAATATGAGCGCCGCGTTCAGCTATTCTACATCTACATCCACAGGCTAACTATTGATTTTGTTTCTCAATAATCATCTAACGAACTATTTAATGCACGTTTACGAACTGTTCATAACCTGGAGCGATTTTTCCTTCAGCAAATACTTATACTGCAAAAAATCTTATTATTTGCATTTACTTTCATTCAGTCATGAAAAAAGAGACGGAGAGAGGAAAAAAAAAAGAAAGAGAAAATGAGAAAAAGAAAAAAACAGCCTTTCATGTCACACGCTTTTGTTATTTACTGACACACATTGAGAATGGAAATTGTACAGTTAGTCAATTTGAGCACTATGCCGATGATGATACAGATTTCATGCATGCACTCGTTCTATACACATTCGTGTGATTTACATATATGCATAAAGCAGCGATTGAAAGTATGCTATGTATGCTATGTACCTCGTACCACTAAAGTGTGACATATATGAGTAAAAGAGGAAATGCGAGCGAAAAAGGTCAACAAATCAAACGGTTAACACATAAACAACGGAACCGGAAAAACAGTAAATGCCTAATGAAAATGAAAAAACAAGCAAAAGGACTACGTTGGCTCTAAAGTGCATTCTACCTACCTATATATTCTCTATATCACTTTATTCACTTGTAACTTAACGACTTCAAGTCGAATTATAACGAGTTTCACTTCAGAAGTCTACCAGAAATTTAACGAGAAAAACGTGTCAATCGAGTGCATTGCACTCAAGAGGCTTTCAAAGGAAGACTGCACTGTTGGATTTAGAACAAACTCAGGAGCGCATTACCCTTATCCTTGATATTTTATTTGGCATTATGATGCAATTCTTATACATTCGATCGTTTTACGTACGTATGAATTCCATTAGAATGAATCGGAACGCCCTGCTTCCCCTAATCAACCGATAAAATGTTTTTTAATGCGTCCATTATCTCCTTAAGAATATAATCAAAGTAAACGCCTTGTTTCAAAAGAGATCTCAAGCTTGTTTTATGTCATTTGCAGTCCTCCTCCACTTTATTGAACGATTTGTAGACGATGTCGTCCACACTTCTTCACATTTCTGAGAATTTAAGAAAGTAAACTTTTGTGAAAACAACGAACGCGTGAATGTTTCTCCTCTCAAAGACTTTCACTGTTTTCGAAATCGTTGGTGATGCCTTTCCGACGCCGATTCCTTGAAGATGGCTATATTATATCACGCCCAGTTTGATCATTGTTGTTGCTGTTCTCGTGTGGATCAAATAATAGGTGAGCAATCAAGTGTGTCTCAGTTTGGTTTTAAGAAAAAAAGTGTTCTCTTACTTCAAAGCCTTTTATTAGACGCTTTTTTCATCGCTACCTACACATTTTTCCCATTTCCCTAGCTCTCTTTATGGATTACCCGTTAGAAGAACCGTTTGTCGTTTTCAATAACCTATTTGTCGAGACGAAGGTAACTCCCACTGGAAAAAAGAGATCCTCTATTCTTCCTGAAAATGTTCGCCAGTTATGGAACTCGCTACCACTTCACATCAAAATGATTGTCAATCCTTGTAGTTTTGAAGTAGCTGTAAAGGCGTTTTATAATTGATAAATTAGGACCACGTCCGAACCTTTGCCTTATGTCTTATATTGCACGATTTTCATTATTTACGATTGTTGATAATCGTGCCGGAAGAGAAGTATATTCTTACTGGCACATTAATTATTAATTATTATTGCAATGATGGTTATGTATAATGAACTTATCTTTAATAATTATTATTATCAATTAAATTTAATAATTTAATAAATAATTTAATTTAATTTAATTTAATTTAATGAAAAGAACTCGCAGTTAATGCTTTTTTCTAGCATAAATTTTGACATTTTTAAATGAACGACAAATGAGAACATTATAATCGGGCAAGGCCGAGTGTTGTATACCCTACACTACTCCGCCTAATGCAGTTACTCACTCCCACCAAAATTTACACTTCATTTTCATGGAAAGGCGTACTTTTCAATAAAACCCCGCATATTGGACCAGTGTTTATATGCGGTGGTATCCGAAAAATAAACCTACGCGGTCCAAATTCGGCAGTAATGAACTAATTTTCACCACGAAATATTAAAAATTATATCTTTTTATCATAAATAGATTCACTTTTCATACGAACGGTTATATAACAGAGGGTTCAAAAACTTGCCTCAGCCGAGTTAAATTTTTCCTATCAATTTAGAATGTCCAGATAATATTATAGGACGAGTTTCTCTAGATATTTTGAAATTTGCAACTGATTTCATATAACGATATGGGGAGTAGGGGAAAGTGTGCACAGATCCAAACCATTTTCAATAGCATTTGTCCTTGGGTCAAAGCACGTCAGTGTATCAAATTTCATCAAAATATCTCAAAAATTTCTACCTGCAACTTGAACGCACATATAGATGAATAGACACTAGATGGACAGAAGGACAGAACGGCTTTGAAAATGATTCAAAATCGATCGGTATAATAACCACCACCTGGGAATAAAAACAAACCTTTAGTCAACCTGATCTTGATATTTTAGCATTTAACTATCAACCTTCGAATGTAATCTTTGTGATTGTTAGAAGTTTAAGAGTAAAACAACTTCCGCCGTATAGTTGGAGCTCAAAGCGAGCATATCGTATCATTAAATCATGACAAAACCTTCTTCGATTAGCCTACACCAAGTCATGTAGAGTGAAGAGAGAAAGTGAAGAGTGTAGAAAAGAAATAAAACGTCAACGTATTTGTAGAATGCTTTCTTAGTACAGGGTTCCTATCGCATCGTATGGATATTCTTATCGCGGATAATTGCTTTCAATGCTCTACACATCCACACTGTGTTCCTAATGTGTATTTCTAAGTATTGGACATTAAATAAATGAATGTATGTCCATCCGAGAAAGGTTCTGAACATTTGCTTCGCTTTCTTCTTATTTAAGCTAAATTTAAACTTGACCTGTTGTAGGTCAATGCTTAATACGCCCGCAAGTGCCTTATAAATGAAATGTTTTAGTCTCCTTTCTTTCTATATGGGTGTATGCTTGCTTAATAACCGGTTGTTAACACCATTTAATTGGCTTTAACGCCAACAGTGCAAAAGAATATTTGTTAACAGAAAATATTTTGTTACTTGAATACAAACGGGACGGTCTTGTGTGTTTTTCCTACAAAAACGAATAAATATATATGTATATATATATATATATATATATATACAAAATTTTCCACAAATTTTCTTTCACATCTTTTCTATTGTGTTGGATTATTAATAAAGAATAAATTTGTTCTTCTTGCACAAAATCACGAACAATGTGTTAGTGCATATGTAATTTTGAATCATTGCTCCCAAATCTCACAAATACTTAAAGAGAATATAATAATAGAAAGTAAAGTAAAATATGTGTACGTTTATGCGCATATGTAATGCAAAAATTTGTTAACTAACGGTCCACAGATGACTCGTAGATAGAATTAACTAACCATTCGTCGTCGGTCTATCCATCTGCCTGAATGCCTGACGCTAGCAAACTTTATTACAAACATTAGCTTACCATAGATATACCATAACCGAAACAACAGCTACATTTACTTTCTAGGTGTGTGTATGTACGTACGTATGTATGTATGCATGTATGTATCCATGCGTGAATGTATCTATGCGTATGCGTATGTGTATTTGTTTATTGGTGTGTGTGCGTGTGTGTGTGTGTGTGTGTGTGTGTGCTTCTATATGTCATCAGCAAAATTGTCATGTGATATTCGTATAAGTTCTCATTTGTATCAAGAGCAATCAACCAAACAACAAAACAACTAAGAGAGTAATGAAAAGCTGCATTGTTAAGATAACAAAAGGCATTAATAGGTAATTAAGGTAAACTTGTGTGTCCATACATCTATCTTATGCATATATTCCCATATATATATATATATATATATATATATATCCATGTATATAAATATATAAAATATGTATATTTAGCTTTCATTAACAAATCGTCTACAAATTGACTTAAATGTGAACTTACGGCAAATTTTGTACAAGTTTTAGACAGACCACAAAGTGTAAGTCAGTCACGTTATTTTCAGACCATATTTTGCATGTTCGTATGGGTTAATTGCCCAAGTGAACGACTATTTTTTTTTTTTATTCTCACCTGATTCGGCTGAGAGAGATATAGTTTTATTGTTGTGTAGTCTATTGGGTACTGAGTGAAATATCTTAAGGAATATAATTTAATCAGATAAATGAAGATACCTTTTTATATCCATTCGCGGAGGATGGCGAAACGTTGGCAACGTCTGAAAGGACGCTTCAGAGACCTTACAAAGACAGGCTTTATATATATTTTTGGTAATCATCAAATTATGAATGGGTTTAAGCATGTCCGTCTGTCCGTCTGTGTAAAGTCTATTGCAATGTCTGTTGTTATTCTTCTGGCCGCAAAAATGAAGCTATCTTAACTTCTGCGATCAGTAAAACGTTTACCACATAAATCCCCGAATATTGACAGAAAAGAAGGACAGAAGCTTTTTTCTACATATTACTGACTTTGTCACAATAGAATTAAATTTCAATATACTAACATATAGTACTCCACGCCTTTGCAGATTTACCCCATCATTATATTAGTTGTGGTTTGTGTATAATGAACAAAAGAAAATTTTTTTTTTTTTAAAACAAAGGTATTCTCCATGGGCATGTCCATTGACTGGTTTGGCCTATTTACAATACCAACATGAGTGCAAGAACTTGCAATGTCTCTGCCGAATTTGAAGCAAGTGTCTGGTGAACAGGAGAATATTTACCATAGACATTATAGACAAACAGCTAGATCGACAGATAGACATACTTAAATTGATTCAAAATTTTGATGTTGGCCAAATGTATGTGTATACGTCATAGAACGCCTAAAAAAATGAAAATCGCGAAAAAAAGTAAATCTGATTATAACCGACGTATTTGGCCCCCATTAGTTTATGGTGAAATAAAAAAGAATTTCAATAAATTATTGCATATGCAAGGAGTGAACTGGAGTGAGGTCCTCTGTAAACACTATTCGGCTTTCTTCGCGTTCTCACTGTCGAGATAGCTGTACTTATATGTACGCAAACCCTTCTTTTTCTGCTTGTACATATTATTGGCTTATGCCAAAAGGAATGCTTGACAGTAGAGAATAAACTGGAGAAAGATCATTAACTATTAGAGAGTTGCAGATAAAAGCACTATCCTTCATAGGGGCACATAAATAACAACCTCCTCGAAAGACAACAGTAGGTGTTTGAAAGGCATATATGTATATATACATATGTATATAAGTGTCAAATGTAGAAACTTTAAAAATGACGAGCGAATTGCTTTCAACATTTTCATAAAATTTTATACATATGATGCATATCGTATCTTACATAACGTATATCGTGAGCAGTTCAAATTGATTATCCGAACTCAAAACTGTACCATATTTCGTCTTATTTTTTCTCACGTTGACTTTTTAAATAATTGTGACTGCATCCTTGGTGCAGTCTATCTGGTTTTGAGACTTCACATCAAGATGCTATTAAAGGCAAATATAGGAAGAATTCGTCTAAAATAGAAACTCAATTTCGGCCTCATTTCGCAATTTTTCGCAATTAACTTGACGAGAGCGATGGGGAATATCCGAAGTTATTCGCAATTGTAGTCGTTTTGTATAAGAAAAAATTCCTATTTTTCTTATTAACTTTCACCTCAAAAGCAAACTCAAACGAACCAAAGAAATGAAATTTCGATAGTCTCTAATATTGGTTGAAAGCGCCTGAAAACAAAAGTATTCTTAGTTTACGCTGTATCATAGGCTGATTTAGCCCATTTTCAACAACAATCTGAGGGCAGGACCTTTCCGCAATTTTGCAGACTTGAAATCAATAACTTCGGCTTTTTGCAATCAGGACATCTTTTGTTATATCTGTCCATGCAGACAAGCAGACGGACAGACGGGCGGAGGAACATGTTTAGGTCAATTCAGAACTTGATACTGATCAAGAATATATATATATACAGGCGTCTCCCGTATAGCACTCGTCATTAACTCGTTCCGCACGGTGCCGAAATCGTGTTTTAAGAAACTTTTTTAATTATTTGTTTAAACCAAGACACAGTATAGAATCAAATAATTTAAACTAAGATATATAGTAATATAAATCAGGCCAATACGTACAGTGTTGTGTCGAAACCAAGTCACAAGCTGCAAAGCTTTATGATAGCTGCAACTTCGTTGCAAACATATAAATGAAAAAGTGTATTAACTTGAAGTTTCTCTAAAAACAAAAATTGAGGATGCGATCCAGATACAAGTAAAAATATTATAATGGGCCAGGACCCATCAATCAATATCCTACACAACTCTACAGTGATACATATAACGACCCAGAGCCCACCAGCAAACATCCTACACAGCCCTACAGCGACTTTTCAAAATAAGACTTTGTATGGGACGTGGTCGGATCCGAACCTTGTGGCAAAACGCGTCGGTGTAACATATTTTAACAAAATATATAAAAAAATGTCACCTATAGATTGAACACAAGGATACATGAATGGATTTTAGATGGACAGACATGCTTAGGTGCATAATAAAAGGTGGGTCTATCTCAACTCCTTTTGGGCGCTCATATATGCCCGTACCACAAATGATGTAGAGTTTAATAATAATTACGATTACAAGATTAATTTCCATTAAAAATTACAGTTAATCTTTTTTTTCCCCCCCAGTTGGTCGGAATTGCTTTTATTAACGATAAAGTAAAAATTCGAACAAAAAGTAATTGAAAAAAAGCCATCGAAATAGATATTTGAGTTTTCGAAATAGTGTCGATATGAAAACCGTGTTATAATAATCGAAAATATTGTAACGTGTTGTAATGCAAACGTGCTTGGCAAGTACCTTGTTACACGAAGGACGGCTGTATATATGTACATATATATATATATACTGTCTATTCGCATGTGGCGAGACCGTTGCCCATGAGCTGTAAAACATGTTGTGCGAAAATGTTCCAAAAGAATGGTTACATGTATCCATATGTATGCTATATATGGAGCTATATACAAAACATGTAATGATGGATGTCGAGATGTAGCAAAAAAAAATATGCGAATGAGTACAAACCGAACCTTTCTTTTCTTATTCAAAAAATATTTCTAAAAAATATTGGCATTTAAATGCGTGATGCACGATGCACAGGCACTTGCACGTGCTATCATCCGTAGACAATCAATGATAATATTATAGTGTCGATCCCTCGACACTATAATCTCGATGAATGTAAAATATATGATCGACCACGTTTCCGCAGGACAAGAGGAACCCGACATATGCTCGACAAACGAGTAGCATCGCGAATGTAATTAAAGGGCAATTTTTTGGTGTACGAGACCAGGAGTTTTTTACCTATAGCTATACTATGACAAACAATGCTTTTAGTCGACATAAAAATGCGTTACGCTGTTCATCCAACTTTTTTGTCACAACTTTAACAATTGCAGTAAGAAAAATGACTCAAGTTAATGAAAAATTGAAAATCGCTGAGTTAACTTATAATCAATACCTTTGTTACTCTTAATGACTGCTTTTAACTTGAAATTTTATTTCGATACGTGCTTATTATGTCCTACTGCACATTCATTCATTCATTAATAATAATGTGAAAAAAGAAAAGATTTTTTTTTAATTTATTTACTAGCAACTTTTACAATTTTCATTAATAAACAAAAAGTTGATAAATTTGCGAAAAAAGTTATTTCAACAACAGAGAGTACGTTTAGTGTATTAGAAAAGAGAACAATATATGTGATGGTATTAATGGAATGCTAATAAATGAGGAAAAGATAGGAATAGTCAGCCTCATGCATGTAACAAAAAAAAAGGGAAAAGTTAGATGAAAACGCGATCAAGTGTTAAGAAGAAGATAAGAAGATCTTAATTAATAGGACAGCAGAGGAGAAAAATGGATGTGGAAAAGTATTTGATTTTCCTTGAAAGTATTGCCGTAATTGAGTTTTCGCAAGATCAGGCTCTACTCTAAATAGAAGACTTAATTAATATCAACACAGGGCAGTCGGTTACTCCTGCGCTACTGTTTGACGAATACACAGTTAAGTAAAAACAATAGCTTCGATTACTTTTACTGTACCATTCATATTACACATGTACATATATATATATATATATATATACATATAATAATGTCAGTGAATTCATGCCTATGAGCCTCATGCGAAGATAAATAGATGTTTATTCGATTTATTTTACAAACACCTACGCGTACGCACGCATGCATACACCCAAAACCGGCATGAGTGTACAACGCTTTATAAAAGCACGTGCGAGCATATAAATTATTTATATAAGCATTTATTATAAGCTCCATAAAATATACATTTATTCGTACCTGTTTAATTTACTGCTGCTCTTTTGATATGTGTTTAAGAAAAAAACACAAAAAAAAAAATCAAAAAACAAAAAACAAAAAAAAAATGAAAAATTTGTTTTTTTATTATTTATATAAGCAAAAAACACACATTTTCGCCTTTAAAGAATTTTTTTTTGTTTAACGTTTTGAATGTTTGAACAAAAAATCATCTTTTTAATTAAAGAAGATTTTTTTTTTGAATAAAAAAAAAATAAAAAAAATAAATACATAAATAAATAACGCTGGTTGATTTTTACACTTTGTAATGAAATAAATTTTTGCTTTTCTTTTTTTATTTCATATTTGGATTGGATTTTCTTTTTCTTTTTTTTTCACTTCTTAGTTTTTAATGATTTATATCGGTGTTAATATTTCTAAATGAATTTTGTTGAAATTTGTAATTTAATTACTTGCTATACACTCATCTAAACACAGGCACACATATACATACATACATACATACATACACGCACATACACACGCAAGCATATATATATATATATATATATATATATATATATATATATATATTTGCGGGACGCGCGCACGGACATTGTAAAATAAAAAATGACTTTATGTTCGTTACAAATTATTAACTTAAAAATAATAATTTTTGCATGTAGACAACGATTTATGCGCGTTTGCGTTGCAATTACCGAAATGATTTTTGCGCGAAAATCTAAAATCGCGAGCATATTAAAAACAAAAAAGCGGAGAAAATGAAAATAAAATTGAATATATTGTGTGTTTAGAAAATAGCAAACAAGAGCAATAAGACAAATATAAATGGAGAAAAGAAGAAGAAAAACAAAAGGTATTATAAAATAAATCGATTCTATTCATTCTATACGCATCGTGGAATCCTACCACCTCGACCTAATATTTCTTATAATTAAAAGAAAAGTGGTGCGTATTAGGTGTAGGCGTGTCAGTGAAACCAGTTGATCGAATACTTTTGCACGAAAGTCATGCATACAATAGGTCATCATCTGATTTAAATTCGAAGGCGGATCACGCCCACTTCCAAAGTTGATCGCGGCTCGCGAAATTTAACTAAATCTGTGACCCCAACAACTGGAATTACAGAAGCGTTATCAGGGGGGAGGAAGGACAGACTTTGCCACGTTATGCGCGAATATTTTGCAGGATCGTATATTTTATGGAATATCTAAGATGCGTTGCCAAATGCAGCAAACGAATTAACAAAAGCAATATAACCTTATCCTTGCGTATAGGGTATAAACATTAATTGAGAGAATAGATAAAAGCAGGCCCGCACACCTATGCATTGCACGGAGAATGAATCGAGCGAATAAGTATTCTTTATATTTATAATCGGCTGTCTACTAGAGCAGTTGTTGTTGCGGTACATCCATCTCACACATCTATAATATATAATAGAAACTAAAAAAAAATTCCGCCCATTCTTTGCTTCCTCATCGAAAGGTGTACGTACAAGGGTTACAGGGAATGCGTAGAATGTTTGAAAAGCTTACACATCGCTTAAGCTACGGATCCTTAGCCATGTTTGTAAATACGTTTGCTTGTTTATTGAAACCGTGACTTTATTGGCTTCGAGTCTGGGCCGGTTGGCTTCATTTCAATATTTTCCACCAAAACTAATCGAAGCAAATCCGAAATTTGCCAACAGTGAACAAATATCTTAAAAATTGTTTATCTGTGGAATTTTTCATAATATTTTTTTAATCGTCTAACGTGTACGCTACACAGATCTTGCATTAATTATACTATTCATTGCATATGTCATGTCAAGTTAATTAGGCCAAGTTCTGCTCATGTGTTAGAATGCTTACGCTTACATAGTTTGTTAAGCTCATTGCAATAACACACATTTGAGGTAAGACGCAATTAGTTTTCATTATCGACATTTGTTTAAGCAGAAGAGATGCGAAAAGAACAAGTAATAAAATTATGTTCGGTCGAGACGAAATCTTTTACACCCATCATCGCTTATCCGGGTAAAAGACTAATGAAGAGGAAAAAAACTAAATTTCCGTACTCTGTAAAATTGGAAGGGCGCGACTGAAGTGGAGACATTTATATAATGTATGTGGTGTACTCTATGAGTAACAAACAAAAAACACGGGAAGCAAAGTTAATTACAGCTTGTATTGCGTAGACATGTGGGCGTTGTAGCCCAACGCCTTTCGCCAATTTGAGTTATCGTTGAATTCTTTTGCGAATATGTAGACAATGCCTTCATTTTCACTAATGGGAGAATGTTTACCACAAACACTATATAGCCGCACAAACAGGCAGACGAACAGATGGACAGAGGGACTTGTTTAGATGCATTCTAAAATTATAAACTTAAAAAGAAGCTAAATTTGGATAACATTGAATAGGCGTGATAAACATTGAATTATAATATTGGATAGGCGTGATCAACTTTTCCCACTTTTGTACAGGTACTAGAGTCCAAGTTTTTGTAAATGTATTTGCTATGTTTTATGACTCATTCCTTTTTAAACAGAGGTCTTCTCAGCTTACGTGGTACCATAAGTGTGCCCTTCGACTGATTTGGCCCATTTTCAATACCAACTTGCGTGCAAGAATTTTCAATGTTTCTAAGAAATTTGAAGTCACTTGCTTCATCTTTGCCCCCAGGTGAATGCTTTCAACAGACATTACGCAGACGGACCAAAGGAGATGCTAATCAAGAACATATACACTTTATGGGGTTTCTGAAGCTTCCTTCTGGGCGCTGCAAACGTTTTGACAAAATGAATATATGCCTTCCCTTTAGGTGATACGTATAAAATGTAGTGAGTGGAAAAACATTTCATGTGAATGAAAGTATTTTCTTCTTATAAACATCGTCGCAGAAAGACGAGGTTGCACTTTATCTTTCATTCTGATTCCAATTTCCCCAAAGAGGTATTATTCGTTATATAAGGTATTAGTGTTTTCATTTAGTGGGATATTCCATAGTAATATCCATTCACGTTAAAAATGATCGCAAGTATTAGAGTTAAGTTTAAATATCGGCGAAATTCGTTCACAAACGGAGTGCCCGTAGCCGAAAAACGGTGACCTTTTAGTTGATATCGGTCTAAAGTTTAATAGAAATATTTTCGGAAGACTTCCAAAATATGAGCACAAAAACGACGAAAATTTTCCCCTTATCCACCCGTTTTTTGTTTTTTACATTTTTACGCCGTTGAGAAGACATAAAACAGGCAGATTGGAGATAAATGCATGATCAGAGTGCTTGATCACAGTGCAATTTAGTTGGATATTCTTGACTGCCGCAAACGAAATGACGAACTTGACATACATAGCTTCGCCGACATGGATGAGCACAAGTGTACCCCGCTCAAGTCGAGAGCCTAAATAAAACGGTATAACGGCATAAACATTGGCTACCTGCAAACCAAATCGAACTAAATTGCTCTCGAATATTTTCATAAACATAAATAAACTTAATGTGACCGCTTGCTTCGAATTGCTGATGCTCGTATGCTGAACTTCTCATAATTGTTGATGAACGATGTCATCTCTTAGCAGCTTTTCTTAAATAGTCTTCGACTGTTTCGCTTGTCTCCTATATATGTAGGTGCCTTTAAACTCTCACTAAAATTACTCGAGCGTCTGTGTTGATGTTATGAGAATTGATGTTTTTGTCGGCTTGTGAGTATTAAAAACATGCACGCGTGCATGTGTTCTTATACGTAAACCGTAAACTTTTATGAAATATTAGTCAATTGATTGTCGATGGACGGAAGTGTACTAATATGGTCATAACGTTTGCAACGCTTGCTTGCCTCTTACACAGCCAGATATTATTATGAAGTGTATGCGATAAATTCTTGATCCGATCGCGATTTCGGGACATTCGAATCATTTCGATCATCTGTCGTGTCCTCGCGTATTAGAAAAAAAAAAAAAACAAAAAAAATTGTTAGCCATAATACTATCATCCAAAGGTAGTACGGACCTATCCAAACAAGTAGCTCTTTGTTTCTTTTCTTGTCAAGCTGACATCTGCGTTAAACTTCAAAGGAATATTCCCGAAAGTTAATAAGACGCATTTACTTATTTTCACCTGAAAAGTGAGTTTTTCGAGTAGACTTTAGCCGATCGGAGCAAGCTTCAAGAAATGCCTCAAACGTACTTAAGTCGAACGAAGAGGGCAGTTTGCGGAACGAATGTGCACTATCCAAAGCTCCCTGCCTAGTTTCGCGCGCACGACAAAGACAACGCTTGTATAGTTTTCTTTGTTGAAAGTTTGGCTCGACGAAGGGAGTTAGTTTACCATGTAGCACGTTACGATATTCGTGGAAACCATAATGAAAACTACTTTTCCGCTCTATTTTTATTTGCTTACGTTGAGGTTATCTCGTCACATTTTTCTAACTATGCTTTACGTTTTAAGTTGCCACCTTTGATTTTGCCGCCAACCCACGTTCCAACGACGTTGAACGTAAAATGAACGGTTTTTTTTTTTTTATTAAAATTCGCTCTCAGTCATAATAGCCATAGTAGCCGTAGTGCTAGTGACATTGCATGAGCGTGACAAACATTCCGACAAACGAAGTGTTCACACGTCGTGCTGAAACACTTGAATCGGTCTATAAAGGTTACTATATTCGAATATCGGTTAAACCCAAGCGTACCCACAGAGTATTTAAAAAATACCGTAGAGTTACATGGGAATGGTAATCAAAATTTATGGATTATGGGTCTTTTTTCTGTTTTTTTTTTTTGTTGCGGAACTGGATAAATCTGCGTTTAGCTTCGCCTAAAGCGGGTAGTTTGACGAGGTTAATAAACAAGCAGCAAACGCAATCCTTTCATAGATTCAATTGCATGCCTATTATGAGCAAGAAAGTTTATGTTGTCTCCGTATGCACGTAAGAAGCGAACGTAACTTTCTATTAATTATTCATTTCTCACGTTAATTTATTGTCTCTTTGCTTTTGCTCTAATTATCGTTTGTCCGAAAACTTATGTAATTTGCAATGAGTAACAAGTCAACGAAATTTATTCCAGAGATCTCTCTCTCTCTGCTATATTGCTTCTCAAGTACGTATACTTGACTTGATATTTGATAATAAAGCGAAGAACCTGAAAAAATGATAAAACAAACGAAACATTTGGTTTCTGTTTTTGTTTTTGTTTTTATTTTTTTTGTCGAGCATGCGAAGCTATTGAGTTAAGAGGCGTATGCTTCTTCTACTTTTCGTTGATGATAATCTATAATTTTATCTTCTATTAAGTGCAGAACGATATGTTGTCCATGTTTTTTTTTTTTTTATGAATTTTCGGCATTTGGCATCCAGTAAGTATTGAAAACATTAGAATTTTATATAAACACTACAAGAATGTTCCTATATGCATACCTACGTCCAAGATATTCAAGTATTTTACTTGCTGTTCGTGAAGAAGAATACAATTATAATATATATTCAAAATAAATATGTGAATGTATTGAGAATAGAAAAAAAGAAACATTAAAACAATAAACAAAAACTTAGTAAAACACAAAAATCCAAAAATTCAATGAAATATCGACTACGAGAGAACTAATCTTTCTCAAGTAGATTCGAAAACAAAAAAAAAAAAAAGAAGCAGAAATCACCTAAATTGATAAGCTCCAAGTGCGAGAGAAGAGATAAAAGAGCGGAATGTCTTACATAACTGTTTATCATCTCCTTCCGTCTTCTAATGTCCCGTACCAACGTTTCCAAACGCGGATCTTTTCATTGTCAAGGTTGTTGTGCCGTTGGGTAGCAGCTTACACTGTAACCTACCTACCAGCTAATATCCGCATTATATAGATCATATTTATGGGAGTTTTCGTGAAGACTAATATCCGCATTATATAGATCATATTTATGGGAGTTTTCATGAAGACTGTCTTGCATAGAATTTCTTCACCTGCAATCGACACACTAACGCCGTCCTGTAGAAATCAATTCTTCGAATATATCCAACGTAGAGGTTATCTGCAAGTAAGAATAGCCGTACCACTCAGTAAAATGGTGCCGGGCTGTCCCCATTGACCAGTACTCGACTCGGGACAGCCAACATTCCATGAATATGAGTGATACTTAAAACAATATTCTTGCCTGAATAATTGAATTTTGCTTGCTTTGGTTTCCCAGTTTAATCCGGAAAAGCAAATTTCGTTCCGAATTTTCATTTTTTCATTTCCATCACGGTAGCTAACGCTAAGATTCAGCCAAAGCGCTTCTGTTGACGATTGCAAAGAAATAATTGTTTCAGTTGTGTTTTTTTTTTTCTTGAGCAACAGACTGTCTAGCTAGGGTATCCTAGAGATTGCGTTCGATTCAGCGCAGTTGTGTGTGAAAAATCACAAAAATTGGCTCATATAAGATTCGAAGGTAGGAAAGCGAGAGATAAGGTGCTCGGCATCAAGGACCGTAGGACATACAACACATCGATCAACGGCAGTAGCACCTACTTGAGTTTGAGATCTAAGGATTGGTCATATGTGTGGCTACTAATCAGCCGATTAGGAGCCTTTTTAAGGTCAATTGCATGATACAATAGTTTAATGGAAATTGAGTTGAAATTTGAGAAAAAAGACTGTCCTGTGCCTTGGGAACACATTAGAACACATTCTTCGTTGAGTGCATCCGTACAGGTTAATTCAAGGTCCATCGGGGCTGCATGGGTACCAGCTAATTTTGCTAAAGCATTAACACGCTGTTTGATTTGCATGCCACAACATCACAATGCCCAGGCAGCTAGAGAAGTTTTAAGTTTTATTTTAATAAAAGCCTCAACTCTTGAAAATCTGTCAAATCGGTCGAAATACATTTGCCCATAATCACCAAAAACATATATATATATATATAAATAAAATGGACTTACGTTTGTGTAACGATCCATCTATACCTTGTACACAATAGTTTTTCTTCTCAGTTATGCACGATTTTTCCTTAATCTTACAGTTTAACATCATAGCTATATATATATATATAATTATTATGAACGATATAATGTGTTTTCTCTCTTTTTTCTTTCTTTTTTTTTGTTTTTTTTTTTGTTACACCCTACATAAGTGGCGGCAACATCAACAATTACCCACCTTTCCTTCTACCAAGCAATTGAAAAACAAATTCTACGGCAATGTAATCGCATCTGTCCGTTTGATACCTTGATGAAATTTTATGCATTGGTACGCTTTGCTTTAAGGACGAACGCTGTTTAAAATCGACGAGATCCGACTATTTTTACAACTATTCCCCGTAGGACTATCTACACTACCAAAAAATGATTATGTGAAAGGTATTTTCAATTTTCACTATTTGTCAACAAAAATTTAGGTCAAATGAGATCATTTTCCATCACTTCCCGAATGAACGTCTTCTTATAAAGAGTAAGCCTTTATGTAGCATTAAGGATAATTTTTACCATTTCACGATGATGAAATTGATTTGTAAAACGATTTTTTTGACCGGACCACGTAAGTCTACTTTTCACATCCTTTACCATGTCAAATTTTCACATGAAAAGTAAGCCGTTATGTGGCAGCGGAGTCTAGCAAGCACATGAAAACTAAATTCATTGACAAAAAAATGCATTTTGCTAAATTTGGACCACATCGGATGTCCCTTTAGACCAACCAACTCTTATATAAAAGCAGGTCTAGGCGTGAGAACCAAGCTTATGGTGAAAATATATCGATAACGTATTATATTGGACAAAGTCATTTAAAGTATTTATCGGTTGGCCTTACGCCACTATAATCTTCCATGTGGGTTTTTTCCGATTTTTAATTAAAAATCCACAGAATATATAACCACCACTACAAGGATGCAAGTCCCATTGGACTTCGGTTAGCATTCAGAATTCCTGCATTCCTACTTACAGAGATCGCACTCTATTGCTGACTAGACGGCACAAGGAAGGAGAACTCTGACCTTTAGAATTAGCCTGGAGTGTCAAGCACAAGTAGCGTAGCTATGAAGCTCAAATCGAACAGTCACTGAACTGAATAATTGATGCGTTGGAAATGCTAAAAGAAATCAATTCGAAAAATAGGATTTATTAAGCGCAATGAAAGATAGATACTACAGTTCGCTTGACCTAAAGTGACTATGGGTTTCCGTCTAACTTTGATGTTAACATTAATTTAATACACTTTGTGATGTTTTATTTAGCAGCTACCCACTAAGGGAGTGTAGTTCTTTCTGTTACACACTTAAACGAAGCTTCCTTGCCACTGTATGCCTGACTGACGGATATCAAAAATTCATTCTTCTACTATTCTATGAAATTAGAAGGAACTTAGTATTTTCACGGTCAAATCACATAAGTGAGTGGATGAAGAAATCAAGAAACTAAGTAAATCTGTCTAATTCTGACCTAGACTCTGTCCGCCCGTCCCTCCGGAACTACGCAAAGGATCGTCGTTATTGATATACCTGCATAACTTACACTTGCAGTTGAAATTTGGATTTGACCCGAAGTCACGAAGCAGGAAATACGATACATAAGAAAACTAAAAAGAGAATTCAAAACATTTCAAATAATTTTCTCTTTATAAATATCCTGAGTATCCACCGTGCAAATAGTTGATCCGTTGGCACGCCTATTAAAATTACCGTAACAAAGATATAAAAGATTTTTTGTTTGGGATTTTTTCTCGCTAAAATCTACTATAGGAAATAGGTTGTTCGTAATTCACGCTTATGCGTTTTGTTTCTTTTTTTTCTTCTTCTTTTCCCTCCCATAATTCTGAAGTGTTAATTGCATTTATGTGAGTGTAAAAGTTCGCCGAGAAGCAATTTCATTCATAAGTAGTTAATATTAAATAAATAACAACAACGACAACATTAACATTATAATAAAGTTACCATGACTAACAGCTATTCCATTGCACGCACATAATAATTTTATTATGAACGAAAACATTTTCGAACATTAAACATAAAAGTAATGCCTTCGAAAGAAGCGAAAAAAAAAATTAAAAAAAAAAAAAATAAATAAATAAGAAATTCCTTTAAAGAGCGATAGGATTCAAAACAATACCAAAGATCACAACGAAAAGTAGACTTTAACTAACACAAACCTAAATATAGGCAACAATTATTTGTAAAACCTATAAACTGAAAAACTAGTTCATCAGCCAAGAGAAGGGAGCAGCAAAAATAACAAAATCGCTCTGAAATGTAAGGTAGGAAGGAAAAAAGCAAAAAGGTGGGAGGATGTCATGAATGGTCCTGCGCGCCTAAAACTATGCAAATCTATATAAAGTATGTATAAAAACGCACACACGCAATCAACACGCAAAAAAATGAAAAGCTTCCAAATTTATGAGGGAAGTACATGGATGAAGGTATAACATGACAAGAAAGAAAAAAAATAAAAAAAAAATGTATTAATTAAAAACAACAAAGTGCCGGAACAACACGTTTCTAGCGAATCAGAATCAGAATCAATGAAATGAAATGTGGAAAATATTAATGGATTTTTTCAAAACATTTGCACCTTTCTCTTGGATATACTTTGCTTTAATTTTTCCTTAAATTTCTTATCGTTTATTCAAATTATAAAATAATTTTTTTTCTAAATATTTTTTTTATACTTTTTTTTTGTTTTTTTTTTTGCACACATAAAAACGCCACGACCGACCACCGTTCTTTAAGGTAATCGTTAGGAGTGAGAGAGTAGTTATGTATTTGTTTTATTACAAATATTTATTTTTTTTCCGTTTCGGAACCGTTAGACTGCGCTGCATATGAAAGTTAAACGAAAACTGACGATACATTGTGCGAAACAATTAGTCTTTAGTCTCTGTGCTCTCGTTTTCTTTTTCCTTCTCCCCTTTTTCTATTGTGTTAAATTCATCCACCAACTGAACGCAAAGCTTTTTAGAAAGCTTTTCTGTTAATTAAATATTTTCCTTAGCTCTGCCACTTGTTTAGTTTTTCTTTCCTTCACACACACGCACACACGCACACATTTGGCAAATCAACTTTTCTTATAATAATATTCAAAATTTCTTCTTGGAGTCGACGACAAATCGCATGTAAACTTGTAAGCTTACATTGACCTTAACATTAGACTCTTTATTTCATTTCTCAGGCTATAACTTTTACCTTTAACTGTCTCTTCTTTCACATAGGTAAAGAAAATTTTGCCTACAGTTTTAAGGTTGCTGCTGAATTTGATTTTATAACCAAATAAGAGTCTAATTTAATTTGTTAAAAGCGTTAATTCCCTTTTCACTCGCGCTCACGTGTAACTTTTATCCCTGTAATGCAATTAGCGTAAGCAAATTGCTCTGTTCCCTTACATAAATTGCTTGCGTTATTTTTATACCGTAGATGCGGTATTCAATCCATCTTCAAATACTATTTTTCTAAGGTTTCATTAAATCTCGATTATCCCTATCTATGGATTATCTTTATTTCGAAACGTCTGCTTTCATCATACCTCTGCAATGTAATTCTTTCTTAATACGGCTTCATTTCAACGATTGTGCTCCGACATCTCCACGAATACTATATCCGATAGAAACCTGACGTAACCATAAACCAAAAACATGTCCAAGATATAGATATATGAAGAAGGAGAAGAATAAGGAAAATTTTATTTATTTATTTATTTATTTATTTTAATGAAAATAAAAACTTTTTCTATAGGTAACAAAACGAATCCACCATGCAGGTCCAAAAATACTCATCAAGCGAATTTCATTAAATACCGCAAAAGAATGGTGTACGTATGTGCGATATCCGATCATATGGCTGATCAGATAAAGAAACTTTTACGCTTATGTGAGCCTTCGGAGAATTTACTCATAGCAACTACCCGTAGTAATACAATACCTTTGGTAATAACTCCTCGTAGTAATACCTATGATAAGTAACTCTTGACTATCCTGTAATATTCTTAACCAAAAAGTCAATTCTCTGAAATAATTTGTTCGACTGTTTATCCCTTCACACACATATGCCTTGAAATGTGCAAAATTCGGATATATAAATATGAGACCGAAAGGTTTCCACAAATATCAAGATAATAAGCCGAATGATTTTTGGAATAAACAGTAAACCCATAAGCAACCCAGCTTTTTATTATTTCAAGTATTGAAGGAAAAAATATTATACTCGCCCGTGATCGGGCGGTATGTGATGTACTTTATAAGTAACAAGCAAAAAACACGAAGGGCGAAAGTGTTCTGAGTTGTAGTTGTAGGCGTATCCTTTGAGCGGGTTAGGTTATTTTCAAATTCTTTTGCAAATTTGTGGGCGATATCTTTATTTTTGCACAGACGAACAGACAGACATGCATACTGACATATATACACTTTGTGGGGTCTCTGAGGTTTCCTTCCGATCGTTGCAAACGTTCAAACGACAAAACCAATATACCCTTCATCTTTTGGCGATGGATATCTTTATCCCAGTATCCAATTCTCAATGCCAAGCCTATTACGCCAGGCTAATATATAAGCATACTAGATTGCTTTAAAAAATGGTAGGTTTGTTAGAACGACGATTGCATTTTTAGAACGCACTTCTTTCATAGTTTCGCCAATTTGCAGCACAGTAGTGAGTTGGAGATTTGTTAACTTATTGTTAGCATAGGAGATCACATAAAATGTATATCGACAAACTGGTACTAGCGGTTTACGATTCCCGTTGTTGAGCTGATTCGATATAGGTTTTGTTGTTCAGCCGATTCCAGCAAGTAGTGAGTTAATATTACTCAGTCAAAAAACTATCGTATCGTGTTGGTGTTTTGTCGCGTGAGCGAGCTCGATAACGAGAACTACTTAGTCATGTCACAGACAACCGATCGATAGATCTAAACGAAACGCATGAAAGAACTGAGAGGATCGTAAATGAAATTAAAATTTTCGATTCATTTTCAACAATAATTTTTGCGATAAAAGACAAATGACCTGAACTGATCAGCTGATCAACTAATCAACTGATTACTGCAAGCTAACAAAGGAGAAATAACAAGTACTTGCATCTAATTACGTTAGTAACAAGTAACAGCTATAAGTGTATTAGTAATCTTTCGTATAACAATTCTTTATGCACGAGTAAGCATCTCCTAATGTATGACTGCATCCTGCAACTGAACATATCCAGCAGCTTGTGCTTTAACACAATCATTAACAATTTACGTAAGCTTTTGTTTAAAAATAACAGAACGTAACTTAACATAAAAGGCAGCGTTGCTGGACTGAACTTGACATGAGGTTTTTAATAAAAAAAAACAAATTAAAAAAAAAACTTTAAATCAAGTTAAAGTTTTAAGATCGTAATCATAGGAAAAATTAAATTAAATTAAAAAGCAAATTACTTAAGCAAATTTATTGCTTTAAATAAAGTTTTGAGATCGTAACCATGATGTGATTAAATCAATTTCATCCATCACATTGTCGAAAAACCATTTCGCTCCTCTTCATTTGACACAGTTAATAAGCTCCTTTTAAACAGGATACGAATTTATTAACGCCCTACATTGACGACGGTATACAGTTCTGAATTTCGCATTCGCATCGCAGCCCAACATCAAGGTTAGTGATAAGTGAGTACCATACTCCAAGGTGAAGAAATACCGAAGCAGCTTAACCCGAAAAGCATTATTCGAGTGAGAGAAAATTTGTAGGTCACGTGGGACCAAATTCCAGCGGCGCGTAACATGCACAAGAAACAAAACAACATCTGATTAAAGGTATGATAATCTACGGATTCCTAGTAGACCTCGTCAATACAGAGATAGAATACAGATTTAGAGACAGGCCAAATTTAATAACCCCATAAAAATGAAATAAGCTACGACACAATACGTATTGATCAAAATTGCATCCCAAAAACCGCTTAACATGTTCCGTCGTATACGCCCAACTGAGGATATTATAGACATAACGTACAACGAAATGCAAAATACGACTAAGCCTTGAGAAAAATACGAGGTGTGGCACCAGCCATCACGTCCTGGCCATAAAGGATTTGTTGCATCAAGAGAGCACAAGCCAGCCTGTACTTGACTAATTGCGGCAGATAAGTATTATTGGAGTAAGTTGAGCGCAAAATACCCACTGCTTTTCCATGGGCAAACTCGATATGTTTCTCAAAGGTGCGATGATGGTCAGTAAATATACCCAGGCATTTATATATGTCAACAAACCCACCAATGAGAATATTTAATTGGGGACTCATGATTCCAAAAAGCATAGCCTTCGATATCGACGGGTTTATGAGTAGAGCTTTAATCTGAGACCATTCAACAAGTTATTCAAGACTATAATGGATAATCCACTGAAGAACTCCCACGTTACCACCATTAGTACTATATACCAGAAATATATCATCCGCGAATAGATGGGGCTGGCAGACGTTGGTTCGCATAAGTTCAGGCAGATCGTTGATATATATTTACCATCCTAATTGGCGTTACCCTGGTAAAAATCCGAGAAAGAAAATTGTTTTTTTTCTGTGGTAATTGCCAGCCGTAGGACCGCTTACTATTCCAACCGCTCGTCCCCAAACAATTATATTCGAATCTATGCTGTTGTTTTAAGCGTTTATTGAGGAATGTAAAAAATAAAATTATTTACATAGTCAATCAATATTAGAAAAGTAAAAAAATTATCTAAACGAATGCCTAGTCCTAGCTCTGAAGTACAATTGCCGGTAAGCACAAGATGATCGGCATAAAGATACATTTTGGAACCACGGTGAACCTCTTTGCTTAAAATATGCTATTTTATTAAAACTTGATTGTTTCCTATGAAAGTTGATAGGAGAGAAAGTTATATTTAATTTAAGCTCTCTATAGAATAGAACTGGTTTATATAAATAATGCCAGGATAAATGAGCCTGATTTTGCTTTGGTATCCCACTTGTTTCGTTTCTTTCAAAAGACTTTATTCAAAAATTCATATTAAGTAATAAAGCATTAAATTTACGTCACTTTTGTACGTCCATGCATACATACGTACACAAGTAAAAGTTGAAACCCTGATATAGACCTTAACATCACCATAAGCCTACTTGAGTGTACATTCACTAAACATGTGCGGATGCACTATTCATTTCTCTTTTAAAATATGTGGGTATTGTTCTTAATGGCGATAATGAAGAATATGTCCGCCATACATAGCTACCGGCACATATTGACATAAACACACATCGACTCACTCTTAAAGAGAAAAGGTTTCACATTCAATATTTGACAATGATACTTAACATGAAAGTGTATTTGGGTGCTTTCGCATATCTATAAACGTCAACAGTTCACATCAGTATGTTTTACTCATTTCCGTATTCCAGGCAAATAATAGTAATATGCATACATATACTAATGCAATATGTTGTTTAGGGAAGTGTACAGAAAAATATCTGTGTGAGAATAAGTTGATTTTAACTTAATTAGTGCCCAGCGTATTAACCAAAAGTGGGCATGATTTGAACTATATACTGAAATGCATGAATGCATTTGTTTACACATATCGTATTATTTTATCTATGCTTGTCATCTTTCATCTTCCATAACATCCATTACCGTTCAGTATGTAAACAAAAATCATGCTCAAATTAGTTCAAAACTGGCTCTAATCACTAATCAGGTGAAATGTTAAATGGACGTTTACTTTATGAATGTCGAATATATGAATGGTTTTTGTGCAGGTCCTTTTTAAGCAGGTTGTAGTTGACTAAATATTCTTACAATTTTACCTTTGATCCTTAATAATTATTAATATTAAACAAACAAACAACTTTCACATAGTAAAACAATTTAGATTAATTTATTTATATATAAAAATTTCATTTACTTCACACTGCGTATCTTTTTGAGTTCACGATATACGGCCTCCTTTTGTACTGAAAGCAATAACAAAAAAGTGCAAATGCAATTACGATACACAAATATTTTTTTTTTTTTTTTTTCAAGATATATTTCTAAGTTAAGTCCAGCAAACAACGCAAGTGTTTATCATACACATTAGATTTAAATTTAATCTAACTTACTGTAAGGGTCGAAACGTATAGTTTCTACTTTATCGCCCAATCTCTCACGCACCGTATTATATTTGTGACCACTAACCATACTCTCCACCACTACCATTATACGCCTATTTTCAAACAAAATAAATATATATATAAATATATATATAATGCATATATAAAATACATTTATGTTAAAAGTACATTATTGTTTCACAAACACTCACTTAGCTTTTACTTTTTTAAATAAAATATTTGTTAAACGCATGTTCTTTCGTAAATAAAATTTGCGATAATCAAATTTTTAGTATGAAATATGGAGTCAGGCTATATTAGAACGATCAGCTGTTTTATAATCACATTCTCCCTCTTGTTTTTAACAGGCTATCACTGCAAAGTGATAACAAAACTAACATATGAATTTCAAGTAACTATATAAGCTACAGTTGCTTTAACATTTGTAACATTTTGTAATAAGCAGTCTGTAATATGAGACGCGTTTGTAATTGGTCACTTTTCTGTTAACATAAATGAATGGCATGTTAAAATTCCGTAAACGTATTTAATACATATCTTATCTAATTCAATTTTTTTTTATTCCTTGGCTTTGCGTTAGTTCATATTATTTTGATCTTTTTCGGGTTCCAGTATCGCTATAATTGTAATTCAAAGTGTTTTTGTTTTTTTTTATGTACTCGCTTCAAATTGCAAATGAAACATTAATTCTTTTTGAATGAAGAAAAAGTTATTATGTTTGTTAATTGCGCTATGTTCTAAACCAATACAGCCTCCAATTTCTTTATTATATATTAACCTGAAATACACTTCTACTGTAAACTGTCGCGAATACGAGCCTAGTTAAAAAATATTAGGAATAGATTTTATAATATAAAGCCATCTTGAAATTAACACAAGAAGAAGAAGACGCGGCATCACTGACGAAGAGCAAGCGGTGGAAGGTCGTATATGTGAACAACATTTTAAATGTTGTGAAACAGAACAACAATAACATACTTTAACATCGTAATACACCGAGCAATTGCTTGTACTTAAAAACTAAAGAATGCGTAGTTGAGCCATAGATTGCACCACCGTTTGCCAAAATTATACAACTGAATATTTTACGGAAAAGGAAGACGGCCACGTGAGAAACTAAACGATATCATATATATACGGCATCAAACTTACATACAATGATTTGCAAATTTTGATTCTACGCCACACAACTACAGATGGACATACCGTTGTGATTGCTCATATTAAGAGAAAAGACAACTAATTCGAAGCATATAAAACTATTCAAATCAATAGAGCATGATGAACTTAAAAGGAGAAGGCAAACTATAGGCGTCCTGCACCGATTCGCCTAATACCATGCTACATTTATTTTTGTTTTAAAATGCCAAAAATTACCTATATGTTCTATGTAAAGTCATACTATTCATTGAAGCCCTTGCAGGAAGGGGTCCAAACCGTTAACCGTGAGCTAACGTGTTCCAAATTTGGCCAGATTAGTTTTCTAGCCAATGATCTTATTACTCTTCATGTACTTTCATCGTAAAGTACTAATAATTAAATATCGTTGCCATCTAAAAGCTTACTAACATAGCTATTTCGTTTTTTGAACCTAAAAGACAAGCAAGCCGGGCCGGCACAAATACTACTTTTTAACCATCACCATGTTACACGCATAGATGGACATACAACAGCTGGTTCAGCAGACGAAAAAACATAAGCAATAGAAGTTTTCGTGCCAATAATTTATTGTCCCATGAATCTTACATGCCAACAAAGAGGGCGATAATATAGTAATACGGGCATACAGTAAGCATTAATTGATATAAAGGAGTTCGTAAAATTCTTGTTTTGCGCTAACATAAATTATATATAAATGAGCAAGAAGTATCGTAACTCACTAACTGCGCTCAAAGTAATAAACGCATGATGATCATATAACACAATCCCGTTGATTCATACTAAAATTTAAAAATGTTAACTAAAATTTGCAAAAAAAGTTATTACCCCATATGAAGCAGTAGATTTTTGCATGCTATGGAATCGGGAAAAGAACATTATTTACCGATGTCATCAATCGATGGTAAACTTATTTACCCGAGGGATCTTGTTTATATATAGAATACGTTCTTTAGGAGAGCTCCACAAAAAAGCACATCTTACCGCGGAATATCTTAAATCTTAGAATATAGGTTGCTTACACCAGTTGCCTTCGGGTACTATAAAATTAGTTACTGCAGAGTTTCAAACAAAACAAAAAGTTTCAGTTCAGGAACGATTATCTGTTCACTTGCGCATTATTATTTATATATATTCAAATTAAATGCAAAAAAAAATCGATATAAATATGAAACAATGGAACAAATATAGAAGATAATGAGTTAATAGAAAGAACCGGTTCATATTTACGTTATTTAAATGATACGAGTTTTCTTCTATTAATTTATTGAAAAGAAAAAAAATAAAGAAATTTTCACTTGAGAGTTATATGAAAATGTTTTACTTAGGTCGATTGCTTTAGTTAAATGGTTTCTCGAACATTAACAGGCCTCGCTCCCACAAAGCTTGAGTTAGATCAATTTTCTCCTCTGTTTGTTCCATAGGCAACTGAGAGACGCTTACATACTCTGGATAAGATTTAATTAAGACTTCCACACTAGCCGCCTGGGTGTCTTTTATTTCTATAAAAGTAGGCTCATATTCACAGAACAACTTCGAATTATCCGCGTAGTAGTAGATACGCATCTTGCCCTCTTCTTCCACTAAACGTAATATATTGGCCCGTAACAATCGTACATTGGTTCGTTCTTCGATTTCGTAATCACACAGGCACTCGCCGTGTTCGTTTGTGCGACTGCGTGAACCATACACAGTCCGCAATTTTTCTGCTTCTAATATTTCGGGTGGCAAAGCTTCACGATGATATTTTTTGGCTAATTGGTCAAATGCTGAATCCATAACATCGGTTAAGTCTACGCTGTTCATACATTTGTTCAAAAGTTGCTTAATCTTCTTTTCTAAAGAAGTTCGTTCTTTAGAGCCATGAGAACTATGAGCTATGCCAGCAAGATGCCAACATTGTAGAGGCAAACCTCTTCTCAGATCTAGGTTATCGTTTATAGCCTTCTCTAACATTAAAGGTACCATTTTTTCTAATAAATCGGCATACGATTGTTTCTGATAAACGCTTAAAGTAAGGTGCAGTGAGTGATATCCGGGTTCAGTCTTAGCTTGATGTATAATGCCACGAGGAAAATACAAAATATCGCCAGGTTGTAGGACCTTTGGGAACATTGCTCTTAAATTTATTTTTTTGATTATTTATTTTAACTCATGTACCTCTTCAAATATAGGTTTTCCTATCTCTTCTTGTGAAAAGTTTCTAGACGAAAAACGCGGTAATATTTCTTCGGGCTGGCGTGGTTTGTACAATTTCCAGCGCTTACGACCTTCTATTTGCAAAACAAACGCTTCAATGTCATCATAGTGTGGCGCAAAACCTTGACTGTTGGGTGGCGTTAGATAAGCATTTGCACCGACTAGACAATGGAAATATTCTTGTAAAGTGCTATTTAAAGTGTAAAGATTTGGTAGAAAGGCTTGAGGATTCAGCAAACGTATGCTACATCCCTGACCATAGTGATCCCAGATAGTAGGTGGCAAAGCTCGACCTTCAGGATTTAAAGTCTCGCGTTCACCTAAATATTTGAATTAAAAAGGTCACTTGATTCCTAAATAATTTTAGAGCTATATACCATTTTTATAGGAAGTGACATCTACATTCTTGGTAAATTCCAGATGATTTTGTAGCAGCATCTGGTCAATGGCCTCAAATGAGATCAAATGAGAAAAATAATTACTTTGCCCGCGTTTAATAAAGCAAGATTTACTTTCCCAGTATTTGGCAAAGAAATCTTCTACTTTCACTGGATTTAATAACCATTCGAAGGTACGTTTCCCCTCAGTAATGCTGTTCATGCGAATGACGTTAGTTTGAGAAGAGAGAGGTTCAAATTTAACATTGGTCGTTTTCGTAATAGTAGGTATAGCATCGCTACCATTAGATGCACTCTTTTTTTTGCTTTTTACAGAAGCTGGAGACTTCTTAACAGCTCCTTTAGATACTTCCTTTGATTTCAATGATTTGTCCTTTGTCGCGCCGTTTGTTAAGGCTACTTTACTGGCACTGGTCGCAATCTGCTTGCCAGTCAAATTGTCTCCCGGTAATACGACTG
Source organism: Glossina pallidipes (assembly GCA_000688715.1). Classification (NCBI taxonomy): domain Eukaryota; kingdom Metazoa; phylum Arthropoda; class Insecta; order Diptera; family Glossinidae; genus Glossina; species Glossina pallidipes. Next base: position 203,979 of record KK500073.1, read on the forward strand.
TAATATCTTGTTGATCTTTTGAAGACGATACGTTTTGTATCCACGTATATTCTTCATTATAACCTTCCTCCAAATCGTCTTTCTCTTCTTGTTCTAATTGTTTAAGAGAACTTTTCAACTTCTTTCTCTGTTTAAGTTTATTTAACCTAGGGCCATTACTCATCGAACTACCCGCTTTGTATTCTTTAATATGCGGCTTAAGATTTGCCCTTTTATTAGTCATTTTATTATTCTTTTTTAATGGTTTAGCTTTTACACCTTTTGCCTTTTGCTTTCGGTCGGATGCTTCATTCTTCTTTTGGCTATAAAGCGGAATTGGAGCACGAGCAACTGTTTTTTTGATTTTGCCACCAATAGTTTTGTTAAGTGAGTTACCTTTTTTTGCGAGCTTTTGTAAGCGTTTGCTTTGTTTGCCGCTGTTGTATGCAGCAAAGGCGGAAATCGGTTCCGCTGTGCCAGACATTTTTAATAATTTTTTCCTTTAAATATTAAAAACAAAATTGTATTAACTTTGGAAAAGTTATATCTTCTTATTGCAAACGTTAAAAAAAGATCTTACATCTTAAAGTTTAACAAATAACTAACAATACCGCACGTGCATACGAAAAGAAAGAAGCAGAAAATCAATAATGCCAGACTGTGTTTTATTTCATAACCGTAAACCGTATTGTTGCCAGATTGCAATGTCTGTAGGACATATATCGTTTGTAAACTTTATAAATTTATAAGTCATGTATATAATATAAAAATTTATAAATTAAATTTATCTTCCATTTTATGAAACGTTTATACATTAGAGGTTTGCCTTAGAGCTGGCAATATAAATAAACATTCATTGTGTTCAGCAGAAAGGTACTGTAACCAATATGACGTCATATTTTTGTTTTCGGATTAAAAATTCGCAAGTGGTAAACACAATGGACCGCGCTACCATGTTGTTTTGTTAAACGAAAAATATTTTCGGACTGGACTTTTACGTTGTCGACTTTTTACAAAACTTTATAGGAGTTGACAAATCGTATGGTTTTGCATGTATATATATAAATAAAACAAAACGAAAACAGCACGCAGGAAGAAATAAAGACATTTTATTTTAAATTTAGAAACTAAATATCTAATTTATATTTATTAATGTACATTTTAATTTTTTTTATATTACGAGATTTACACTTTTGGCTTATACTACGCATTATTTGAAAAACAAGCACTAAAGACTGCTAAAAAGAAGCAAGTATGGTCCAAAAAAGGAGAATGTGAGCAGAAACTTATGTTACTTTCATTTGGTTGTAACGAACGTAGATAAATAAAAGTTATGTAAAATTTTTACGGATTGAACGCACAGAGTGGCCAAGTCTTGTTTTCTGGCAAATAGAAAATTTGAGTGTTGGCCACTCTGTTTAGCATAATAATAATAAACTAGGGCCTCGTAAAAATTTTTTGCCGGTTTTCTAGATTGATTTAAAAAATGGCAAACTTGGAAGAAGAGGATAATATTCAGAATATTCAAAATGAGGAAAACGCTAGCACCAGTAGAGAAACATTGGAAAATATGGAAAAGGATTCGATACAAGAACAAGCAGAAGACAAAACTCTAGCAAATATTGCAACAGCGGAGGAATATTTAATGGGTGTGCAACTTTTGAATTATGAGAAGCAAATGTTTCTGGACATGGTTTATTCAGATGGTTTAATGGTTTGTGCAAAGTATGTAATTAATTTTAAAATGTTCATAGCATTTTTGAACTGACACTTAAATATTAATAGAGGTCTCAGTTACGAGCGAGTGGTGTTAAATATTCTAAAGGTCTATAGTGATTCTGGAAATTTGTTGCTAGTTATTAACGGTTCAGATTGGGAAGAGAATTATTATAAGTCTCAAGTAGAGAAGAAATTTTTACATGAGGTAGCCAATACAGCTACAGAAAGGTAAAAAGAATCACGTGCCAATTACAATTCGCATAATTTGACACTTTTTTATAAACAGAGAACGGGTTTACCTTGAGGGTGGCATACAGTTTATGACCACACGCATTTTGGTAGTGGATTTACTGAAACAAAGAATACCTATTGAGTTGATTACCGGCATAGTGGTACTACGAGCACATACTATTATTGAGTCTTGCCAAGAAGCCTTTGCTTTACGATTGTATCGCCAGCGCAATAAGACCGGTTTTATTAAAGCGTTTTCCGGTAGTGCTGAAGCATTCACCATTGGATATGGGCACATAGAACGCATCATGCGTAATTTATTTGTTAAAGAACTGTTCATATGGCCTCGTTTTCATGCCACTGTGCAGTCATCTTTGAAGCCATATGAAGCTCAAATCGTCGAATTGCATGTACCGCTAAGTGGAAAAATGGAATCTATGCAGGCAAATATTTTAGATTTAATGAATTATTTAGTGCGCGAGATCAAACGCATCAATCGAATGGTAGACTTGGAAGTTATTACCGTTGAAAATTGTGTTACGAAAAAATTTCATAAGATACTTCAAAGTCAATTGGACTGTATATGGCATCAATTGAATTCACAAACTAAATTGATAGTTGCTGACTTAAAGATTTTAAGGAATCTAATGATGTAAGTTCGCAGTTGCTTCTCAGCAAAATTTATAAAATCTTACGCCTCTTTCTTTGCCTAGTTCCACCATGTATAACGACGCTATAAGCGCTTATGCGTTAATTAAACGTTATCGTACTACTGAGTATGCTTTAAGTAATTCTGGATGGACTTTATTAGATGCTGCCGAGAAGGTATTTAAATTGGCCAAGGAAAGAGTTTATAACGAAGCGGGAGGTTAGTAAAGGTTTTTTTATTTCTACAAAACTTAAAGTACCCTTTTTTATGTAAACATAGAATTTGAGCCAGAACCATGCCCTAAATGGAAATATTTAAGTGAAATTCTTAAGGTTGAAATACCAGGAGATATGAAGCGTTCCGAAGCGAATAAATTGACGCAACCAAAGGTTCTTATATTCTGCCAGGATACCCGTACTTGTTATCAACTGAAACAGTATTTAACTCAAAGTGGGGAACAGTACTTATTGTATGTGGCCATGCGTCATCAGATACCCATAGGAAAATTAAGTAAAAGATTTGAAAAAATTAAAAATGGTCACGAATTAGAAATGAATTTAAGTCAAACACAAGACACAGTTCGGAAGACGCAAACCTGTAAAAAATCATTAAATAAAACCGACAATCAAGGCCAAGAGGAAAGTTTACCTGATACTCAAGCACAGCCCATGGATGAATTAACTCAACTCTTAAGTCAAGATGATCTAGAGGATTTACAGGACCGTAACTTTTTTCAAGAAAGCTACTTGTTAACTATGACTCAACCATTATTGACGGATGCTGACTTGGACAATATGGACACCACATATGATGATATTGAAGGGGCAGTTGGGATCAGTTTACAGGACTCCACATTTGAACCGTTTCCAGAAATGGAAAATATGGACATCACTGCCACTGTCGCTGCAGGCAAACAACCTTTGATCTGCTTGCAAACATTTAAGACGGAACGTGATGGGCCTTTGGCTTTGGAACGAATACTTAATGACATACAACCGCAGTATGTAATTATGTATCATTGCAATGTTACCGCTATACGGCAATTGGAAATTTACGAGGCACGACATCGTCGTCCACCTGCAGAACGCATGAAAATTTTTTTTCTGATACATGCTCGGACTGTGGAAGAGCAATCGTATTTAACTAGCTTGCGAAGAGAAAAGCAAGCTTTCGAATTGATTATAGATACAAAGAGCGTAGGTTAAATAAAGTGTTTGATCTCGCGGGGTTAACTTTCTTTTTTATGATTTCATACTTTAGACCATGGTAATACCTGAATACCAGGATGGAAAAACAGATGAAGCCTTCGTTTTATACAAAACTTTCAAAGATCCAGAAGTGGAAGCAAACAACGCCCAGAGTCGTAAAGCTGGAGGCCAACAATCAATTGAAAGTTCATCAGTCCCCAAAATTATAGTAGATATGCGTGAATTTCGTTCCGATTTGCCCTGCTTGATTCACAAAAGAGGCCTGGAGGTGGTGCCGGTTACCATAACTGTAAGGAATGTATTTTTCTTTGACATGAATCAAATATGAATTAAATTTTTATTGTCTTCAAATCTTTCTTTTAAGATTGGCGATTACATTCTAACTCCCGAAATATGTGTGGAACGCAAATCGATTTCCGATTTAATCGGTTCTCTTAACTCAGGTCGTTTATATAATCAATGCATACAAATGCAACGTTATTATGCTAAACCTATTCTACTGATTGAATTCGACCAAAATAAGCCCTTTCACTTGCAGGGAAAATATATGTTGAGTCAGAATACCACCTCCACCAATGTTGACATAGTGCAAAAATTGCAGCTGCTTACATTGCATTTTCCGAAACTACGTCTAATTTGGTCACCAAGTCCATATGCTACGGCTCAACTATTCGAAGAGCTGAAATTGGGTAAACCGGAACCGGATGCTAAACAGGCAGCTACTCTCGGGATCGATGAGATAGGCTCTTATGATGATTTGAAATTTAATGCCAATATTTATGATTTCTTGCTGCGGTTGCCAGGAATTAACACTCGAAATATACACCAGTTAATGCGACATGGTGGCAATTTAAAGGAATTGTTAAAAAAATCGCAAGTAAGTGCAAAATATTTTTTTTTTTGATTGGTGCGAAAATTTTCTCTTTTGTTTTTAGGCTGAATTAAGTACACTATTGGAGTCTCAGGAAAATGGAAAATTGCTGTGGGATATACTGCATGTGGCGCATTTGCCCGAGAAGGATGAAATATCTGGTTCAAATGCCCTGCTTGCGGCGGGCAAACAATTCGTTACACATACACGCTTTCGCAGAGGAGCAGCCGCTTCGCTGGCCACACGTGGTCGTTTAACCGGAAAATTTAATAGGAATTGAATACAAATTTTTAAAAGTAAAGTCTAAAAAAATATTTATATTTATTTATTTTTGTCTTTGTAAAAAAATGATTATTTACCAAAACCGGACGTTGTTTAAGGATACCAATCCGCAACTATTGCCTGTCACTTACTGTCGCAATTAAAGCACAAGCTAAGCCATTCGCAAACAAACTTGGGCCAATCAAGCACACACATCCGCATATACGGATACGATATTTACCAACCGTAACAAATTAGAATTTCAATTGAGTCATTTGTTGGCCCTAGCAAATGATTTTCTCCGCATATGCGTGTGTTTATGTTTGGCTTTTACTAAATTCAAATGTACTTTAGCCTTTTTTGCCTGTAACACTCAAACAAACAAAAAACATTTTGCGGTTGGCTGGTACCAACACAAAAATATGCTCCTACAGGAGATAAATATACACATTCACGCTTGTTTGCAATGCGCAGGCAGGTAAAATAACTGTATTATTAGCAAAAACAAGGAAAAACAAATAAGAACGTTATAATCGGGCAAGACCGACCATTAGATATTCTACCTATTTCTTCTAATATAGTTATCCACTCGTTTCGAAAATGAAATATTATTTTCACGCAAAGGCATACTTTGCACGAACACCCGCATATTGGAGGTATCCCAAGCGATCACATGGCTTGATCCAAATTTAATACTTTATTTACTTCGTAAAAATTTTATTAATTTTCAGAGTCCGTCATAAAGGTCTTGTTTTTCATGAGAACTCCTGTAGGTGTATGGGTTTAAAAAAATAAACCTATGTGAGTCCAAATTCTCTACATTTCCTTTTTCTGTTAAGTTGCTACAATTTTCTTCATAAAATATTAACAATTAAATCTTTTCACGAAGAACTTCTTATTCATAAGAAATCTTACACAGAGTGAAGTCCAAGAAAGAGACCCACGTGGTGTACATTTGGTTCACTTAATTTTTATGTCAAATTAATATCATGAACAAGCTTTCACCACAAAAGATTAACATTAATCATTAGGTCTTTTTAGCATATAAGTGTTCACATATCCTAAGTTCGGTGAGGTTAATCTCTTTATCAATTTCCTATTACGAACCAATTTTCGTCATGGAATATTGAAAATTAGCTCTTTTTACCATATAAGGATTTAGTTTTCGTAGGATTGGTAATATAAGATGGCTTTCAAAAAATTTCCCCAGTCAAATCAAATTTTTCATCCCAATTTAAAAGGTTGAAATACTATTACTAAGCGACTTTTGTCGAAAAATTTTAAGAATTTGCAGTTCGCTTCGATATAAAGACTCTAAAATAAGGCATTATATGGGGACTGGTCGAAAAAGTGGATCGATCTGAACCGATCTGAAAAACCATGAATGTGAGAAATTTCACCAAAATAACTCCAAAATTGACAGCTTTTGGTTGAACACGAAAGACTGGCTCAGAATTATTTTAAGAATTGATCGGTAAATAGAAGGTGAGTGTATCTTAAGCCATTCTGATTGTTACATATGTCCGCTCAAACTTAGAGTACCATTTAGCACAATTGGTGTGGGGTATAATGATACGAGTAAATAGGTGAAATTCCTTCAAGCATTGCAAGCTTTCGTTTCTAGTTTACGCATTTGGTTCAAAATAAACCGCATTTTTCGTGGTAAACAGTAGGAAACAGGCTCAAGTTAGTTTTTTCAGTAACGAAAGATTATCATTAGATAAGATAAAATGTTAGATATTAGACTATATAATGTTGAAATAAAAGGAATATGTTGTTAAAATATTGGATCATATAAACTTATAAAGAGTTGTAAGACAGAAAATTTGGTTTGTTTTGTTTTTTTTTTTTTGTTCGCCTATTGCTATTATTTATGAGAAAAGTAAGGTGATGGGTTGGGTTAGACTGCAGGTCCATCATCGGTCGTTGTTATTAACATAGTCTCAAAAATTCAGTCAGGAAGCTAAAGTTTGCTGCTTATGTTTTTAGTTGAAGAACATACAGATCAAATTTTACGGTCTATAACATTTAAAAATTTATCGGTTTATAGGATTAATAACTTTTTATAATCCTATAACGTTTATAGGATTAGTAGCTTCCCAATTCATGTATGATTCAAGCTTGTGAAAGACTTTCCTTGTGATAGTATGCATAGGGTCCCAATCGGCTAGTTGACCATTCCAAAGTTATTCAGAATCTCTAATTGTCGAGGTGATTGCTGTGTAAAATGTTGCTCGGAACGAAAATAACTTTCTGATTTATTTAACTTATTTCTCAACACATTCCGTGTTGATTCCCCACGTCGATGTTGTGTATCGGTATTTGGATCTAATCAAAGTCTCGTACTTAGTGAATTATAGTGAATTTGAAAGACCAGGCCGGTGAAAATTAACATAACATAGTACTGATCTGTCTTTACATTTTTCTTTTCGAACTGCTTCATTGAAATAAAACTTCGCATTCGCCACCAGGCACTTAATGAGAACAATAAGAAGTTAATTACTTCAGTTCTTTTACGAGCACGAGCACGAAATAGAGAATAGAGAGTAATACTATGCATTATTGTTTTCCGAACTCTTGTTTTCGAACATTTTCTTTAATCTTCGCCGTGAAAGCGTATAGAAATCGCCCACACAACACACACAGTTTTCTTAGATACACGTACGTACGTAAGCTCAAGTATGCCAAGCGTAATAACTTCCTTCCTATTTCAGTTCTTGGATATTTATTTATTTTTTTTATTTATTCACTGGCTGCAATTATATATCTAAACCATATATATATATATATTGAGCGAAACTGAAACTCTTGAAGGTTTAAATTACGTATTTGAAGAGAAAATCATTACTCAAGACCACAACACCGTTAACAGTTTCATTTACAAAGTAAACGATTTATTAGCATACTTTTCGGCTTAAATTTGTAATAGAAAAACTTAAGTCTAAATATTAAGCTTAAATATCAATCAGAAAGGTAGCAGGTAGCTAGGGTAAAGTAAATAGTACACAATATCTTGGTTTTCGAAACCAACAGAAATCCATCCAGTAATTATATAAGTATTAATATATATATTATATAGTTTTTATATTATATTAATATACTATATAAGTATTAATATACATATTATACTGTACAGTTACTACGGTGCGGTACCGCACTGAGTTTCGAACCCACGACCACTGATTTAGCCAGTCTTGACTCTTATATAATATCTTATATAATTTCTTATATAATCTTATCCCTTGGGCTATGCGGTATAAAATAAATATACTTTTCAGATGATTTGTTGTGCGATTTCTGCTCACCCAGTCGCAAACGCTACATAAAGTGCGTATATGAGCAGAATTTTGTAAACATTTTTCGAAAAAACTGAAACTGAAGCCTAAAGCGAAATTCATTATTTAATTTAATTAAAATTAGATTTATTCGTTAATTTTGTGTAGTTTTACATAAATAAGTTTATAAAGCGTTTTGAAAGGTTAGTAATAATAATTTTATGTAATATTTTTGTGTATAATGTATTCAAAAACGTACCAATAAAAACATACTACTCTGAAAATATTGCACGTAAATTATTATACAAAATTATTCTTGTTTTATTTAGCAACATAACATACATGTATGAATAGATGGAATAACCAGAATAATAAAAAGATTTTCTTAGTGAATTTTTAAACGTAAATACAATAACGGAGCAAGAAACAAAAATAAAAAAACATTGATTTGCATATTTAGTATTTTAGTGTGGGTCTGTGGTGTAAAATACAATTAAATCTCTACTCGACTGTTAAAATTCTATTGTCATAGTGATAAGCGAGAGTGCAGAAACAAAAAAAAAACAACAAGAACAAAAACAATACCAACACCCACAGAACACTGCATCAACATACAAAAAGAATAGAAATATTTTATTGGACAACTGTAGCCAGACGGTTTGGCCAGGTTGTGATCTGACATCCTCTTCTATTCATCCGTTTACCGAATGCATATTTAAGAGGAAAACACAAAGAGCCAAAGAAAGATGGAATGAAAGATGGAATAGGGAGGAATTTAAAAGCAATATTTCAACGGCCACAAATTGAATAAATCCGACATGAAACTCTCCTTCAGTTAAGGGCAGTCGCACATACGGACCAACAGTTGTTAATCTGCAACAAAGTTGCTTCATTGAAGGAAGGGAACATAATAGGAGGAAGTGACAAACAGTAACACTTGTAATGGAGTCTCTACTGGAGTTGTCAAAGTGTCTGTCATCATTTATTGCTTTCAAATGCAATAAAAAGTGAAAAGTGAAAAAGGAAAGTGAGAAAACATTAAACTCATAACAATGTTGACAAACATTTGACGCAAACACCATGCTAGAAAATACCAAATAAGCAACAATAGTAACGAAGGTCTAAGGTATACCAATGTGACTTTGATGTCCATTACTGCGGCGCAATCAACATTGCTCGGTAATCATGTTAGGGACATTTTCGAATACATTACCTAAAGAGATTACAACAACAAATGCAACGGTCTTTGAGGCTTTCATTTGTTGATATCATTGCAAATAACCATCCTCAAGTCCTCCCTTTGCATGAAGAAACGCAAAGCCTTTTTCTATTATGACAGACAACAGCAATTGTTTGAGTAGAAAGTGAGAGTTTACTTTGGCATACACTTTACTTGATACTTTTCAAATAACCAAAAAAAAAAAAAACAAAAACAAAAAGAATGAATTAAAATTACATAAATTAAGCAGGATTTCGGCGGGAATGCCAGGCCAGACATATAATGCTACTGCAACTTCAACAGGGCTGAGCGTTCAACTTGCAGTGAGTAATCAGAAGTTTGAAAATGTCCAAAGAGTTTGCTCGGACATAAAATGGATGTACAAATATTTAACTGACAATATATTTGAGTTGCTTGTCTGCGATACATTTTGCTTCTTTTTTTGTTTTGTTTTGCCGGTATTGTCGCGTATGATTTGTTCATAAATTAATTAAATTCTTTCATGATTGTATTAAATAAAATTCCCGTTAAATCCTTAAGCGTTATTAATTTAATTATACTCATTATGCACAACATTCTCAAGTAGCCAATTGCATTAAAGTAGCAAAAACTTTTATAAAACAATTTGCAACGTCGTACTTACATATATAATTTTTAAAGTTTCAAACTTTAATTGAATGAATTGTTTTCAATCTGTTTTTTCATTAAAGTGCACCACTAACGTGTGGTTCCTTGAACGCAAATCACAACGAAAGAGCAGATGGACTCATGAGCACTTAGGGTGAATACTTTTTATTATGCCGACCGATTCAAAAATCACTTTCTGAATCGATCTAAACTTGTTTGCCCGTTTGTTTGTCTGGTGTTTTTGTGTTCCATCTATTTTGATGAAATTTGATGCGCCGATTTGCTTTGACCCAATCGGTCCACTTTTTCGAGCACTTTCCATATACGGGCTTGTTTTGGGAAGTCTTTATATTGAAGCAAGTTGCAAATTCTTAAAATTTTTCGACAAAAGTCGCTTAGTAATAGTATTTCAAACTTTTAAATTGGGATGAAAAATTTGATTTGTCTGGGACAACTTTTTGAACCCCCTCTCGCATAACCGATCATACGGAAACCAAATCTTTATATGGTAAAAAGGGCTAATTTTCAATATTTCATGATGAAAATTCGTTCGTAATCGGAAATTGTCAAAGAAATTAATCTTACCGAACTTCGACTCCGCAGGTCTATTTTTCGGATATCATCGCATATACAAATTCTCAGGATATGCAAACACTTACATGCCAAAAAGGTCTAATTGTTAATGTTCTATGCTGAAAGTTCATGATACTAATTGGACATAGAAATTAAGTGAATCAAATTTGCACCACGTGGGTCTATTTCTTGGACCCCACTTGATGTAAGATTTCTCATGACTAGTAACTCCTTCAAAGAAAGGTTTAATTTTTATTATATTGTAAAGAAAATTGGTCCTCTGTAGGAACTTAGCACAAACACTAATGGCAGGGAATTTGGACTCACAAAGGTTTATCTTTTAGACCCTAACGCCTATAGGAGTTCTCGTTAAAATCAAGCCCTTATATGGGAAGAAAGTATATTTACCTTTTAAGAAGTAAATAAAGTGCTAAATTTGGATCAAGCCATGCGATGGCTTGGGATACCTTCAATATGCGGGCGTTCATGAAAAGTATTTGCGTTTGCGTGAAAATAATATTTCATTTTGGTTGTATTGTAACCAAAACGAGTGAATAACCATATTGGGAGAAGTGATGTAGAGTAAGCAATCGTTAGCTTTAGTCGACTACAATGTTCTTACTTGTTTTTATTTAGGTGCAAATGGATTCAAAACAACTACAAATACTTGAAGCCTGAACGAAGGTTTTTTTTATGCGATCTGAGTGATCGAGTTATTCACGGTAGAACGAAATTTTTAAATTTTCTTAATAACTCTGGCAACCGACGCAAAGAAAGACAGAGAGGGAGAGAGAGCGAACGTGTAATGGGCTTGGAATTTTACTTTAATGGAGTATACATATGCGAGTAGATGAGATAAGATATCTAACATATGGAGTACTTCTGAAAGCTAAAGGTGCAACGATTTAGTTAGTATTCCTTTTTGGCGGATGTAAAAAAAGATTAGGAAGATGTGTAAGCACATCGTAACAATTATGATTATATGAAATTTCAAATATAAGCCACAGTTATGCTTAACTAACTTCTACATGAATATGAGCAAAGATAATTCAAACAAGAACTGGAGCACTTACGTGCATTTAGGGATATTTACATATATTTGTTATACTTAGTTCAAGGCAAACATGTGCTTTGAGTTATTGTCTGCAAATTTTCAAATTTTCCCGATAATTATTATTAGAATATTAGAGGGCCTCAACTTTCATTTCGCACGTGCTTTATTGGGCTTCTTGGCAAGTTCGTTGTTAAAGCAGCTTCAGATCGGAACAGATATGAAGTCGTATTAATAGGCGAACAAGTATCTTCGGATCGTGTAGATCTTATCTGCAATTTATTGCATTTTTTTACCACCTTTAGCAGCTTAAATGCAAATGTCGTGCACGTATGTGTATGTGTAATGCATATCTGCAATAATGAAATGCTCTTTTGAAATGTCAGTTTTTGTTTTTTCCGCGTTAAATATTTTGTTTAATATTTCATTTGATCCCATCTCCGTTGCTCTGTTGCTGTCTCTTTTTTTCTTTTATAGATGAAAGAATATATAAATAAATAAATATTTCGACATGTGTTCGCAGACAGGAAACATCGCATTATTAACTCTATTATTATTAGAGAAAATTATGTTTAACTTTGATTGAATGACAACTAACAAGACAGACAATATTCAGACACAACACACACTGCGTATAATAAACACAAACAAGTTGTGTTTTTTTAAGGGCTGGAGTTAATTATTTTCTTAATTTCGAAAGTGGGTTAATTTCATTTATAGCAAACAAAAAACATGTTGTTTCTTTTTATGTTGTTAGTTCAAACGCAAAAGGAACCCAAAAACCTATGTTATCAGTTAATAATATTTTTAAATTTTTTTAAACGTAAAGTTTTAATTATGTCGATATCAACGTAAACGGATTTAGCTCACTTTCAAACTAAAGGGCTCATATATGTATGCACATATATAGCATAATGTATTCTTACAGCTCGGTATAAATCATAATGAACTTTGTGCTGAACGCATGAGTGAGATATTCCGCGAGATGAATACGGGACTCAAGTTTACGAACAAACACTGTTGATTCGAATGTTTATGTGACCGTAAATAACCCCACTTTAATAGATTGTCAAAACAGATGAGAGAGATCGAAGAGAGAACGAAAGAAATCCCACTAATTTGTCCGTTCATCACCCTATTAGCCATTCTCATGATCACAAATGTTAAAAAAGACAATGGAAACTGTGACTTTTTTAATCAGAAAGAATATGCGTCTAAGAGGGAAGCAGAGTGTACTAGGCTTGTGTGGATACTTATTATACGCAGAAAGACTTGAGATAGACGCAACTGGTATTATACCGATCTATGCTTGTCTGGCCGTCTGTCCATGTATTATTGTGCTCAATTTATACGTCGCAATGTTGGGGATACTTTCATAAAATTGAACTCATTGAAATTGGATCGGATCGGACCACTCTTTTGATCACTCCCTGCCATATCAACGTTCCTAGGGAAACTTAATATGCGTTTAATGCAAGATATTCGTGAAACTTGTAATATGATAAAATACGCATGATATACGTTGTTATCTTGGAAAAGACTGCATGTGTAAGAACAGCTTTGAAAATTTATTAATTACATGGGTGAATGCATGGATTCAATTAATTCATTTCTTATTTAACATTAACGACAGTGAAGAGCAAAAATTATTAATCAAATTTATTATGATGAACGAAGTTTGGAGAGTGTATTCAGGATTCAGGATTTTAAACGATAAAGATACTAAATCATTTCCACTATTAATGTCGATCGGAAGCATATGAACTAAATTGACAATTTCGCCGAACGAAAATGATGAAAACAAAAAAAGTATAATTCAAATTATAATTTTATTTATCAATATATTCCTTCTTAACTGAGTCAATATTTACAAGCGGGTTGGTTCTCCTTTCCATTATCTAGAGTCATTTATCTAAAAGCCCAATAAAGCACTTAATCACTGAAAGCTTGATTCTTTTTTACTCATTAGAAAAATATCTGTTTCATAACAATGGTTGTCAGCTTGGAAATACGATGAATAGTGTTGCAGGCTGTAGAGTAATTACGCGATTTTTTTGCACATTTCTGAATCATCTCTTTTCGGTTCAATAACACGATCTTTTCGATTAGTGGTAATATACAGAATAGACATTTTTTGATGCATATTTGTAGGCATTTGGATATAAAGCGAAAAGTGCGAGCAGTGCTTAGTTCATAATCGTTTCGGTTAATTTTGTCTACTCTGGGTTGGGAGCTGAAGCACTGGGCTCAGACTAGTTTGCAGTTGATTGCTGAAATTCATGATCAGAATCAGGATAGTGGTGCAATGAAGTCATATTCATATATATACATACATATATATATATATATATATATATATAGAAAAGACTTTATATTTCTTTCATGATTTATTGTAAAAGTACGTGAACTTTGCAATAAGCCTTACGTTTAGTTTAATTTAACGTTTGTGATGCATACTTTTAGGCGTTTCAAACATTTGATGGTCATAAAATTATATTTTGCTAATCCATTTTGAATACATTCTTTTAGTTTTCCTCCTTTTAATGTTCATTCATTTTGTCGAAACGTTTGCAGCGCCCAGAAGGAAGCATCAGAGGCCCCACAAAGTATATATATTCTTGATCAGCAAATCGATTTAAATATGTCCGTCTCTCCGTCTGTGCGTCTGTCCGTTTGTACAATATCTGTTGTAAATATTCTCTTTGCCGGAAAAATAAAGCTATCGACTTCAAATTTAGCAGAAACATTGGAATTTCTTGCAAGCAGATTAGTATGGAAAATGGGCCAAATCGGTCAAAGGACACGCCGACAGCACCCGGCAAACTGAGAATAACTCTGTTTTTCAAAGGGAATGAAAAAGTGGTTTTTTGCTCATTACTCATAAGCTATAGCAAATAAATGTACAAAAATTTGAATGCATAGCATATGGGCGACGTTGTAAAGCCTGCAAAAATGTGAGGAGAAATTGATCACGCCTACCCAATATTATAGTGTCTTAAAATTTAGTTGTTTTTTCAATATCTTCACAACAAGCAGATACAAACTTCAAAAACCCTACAAAGTATATAAATTCTTGGCCAGTTTCAAATTTGGAATGCATCTAAACAGGTCCGTCTATTCGTCTGTCCATCTGTGTGTCTGCGCAATTGTGTACGATTTGTGATAAACATTCTCCCCTGAGCGAAAACGAGCATATCGCTTACAAATTTGCCAAAGAATTTGGGAGGAACGTAAACTTTTCACAGGACACGACCATAACGCCTATAGACCTATGCGATAAAATCTGCGTCCACTCCCTATTATAGAGCATTAAAATATACTTCCTTTCCTATTTTTGTCTTTTTTAGGATGAGGGTGTTGGGGATAAAAGATTCGGTCACGACTGAATATAATTTTCTTACTTGTTGCTTTTTATCGAATCAGTCCACAGTCCCGTTAAAATCGAATTTATGTAATGTAAGCGAAAAAATATATGAATTTTCATGACTTTAAAGATGGCGAACTTCTGTCGCGCACGAAGGTGGTCCGATCAAGAAAATATGGATTTTATATGAGGTCTTCGATATGGATTTGTGCGTGTTGCAAACGAAATGGCAAAATTGGTATACCATTACAACCGTTGGACGCGTGTGCGAATATTAAAATGGTGTCGGGTAAATTGTATGTTCGTTCCTTAAGCATTTGCTATGGAATTCGAATTTATTTGCAAAGGAAATCAAAGTTAAGCGTTTTGTAAAGCAAACATTTTTAGCATTCATTATAACGGAGCAGTAACATATTGTAGACAACTTCCGGGCAATTGCAGTGCTTGCAAATGCAAGACAGAATGAATGCTTAATTTTAAATAGTTTAGTAAAACAATGTTTGGCCAGGAAAATTGCTCAAGTATTCATTTCACACGAAAACATTTAAATGCCAAAGTTTGCGCATTGTGTGAAGTAAGTGAGTAAGTGCGGCGGCGGCTAAGCACAGCAGTCAGTCATCATGTATTTGTATTTGCCGGAGATAAAAGGGTAAGAGTAACGTATACGAACTATCAAAGCTGAATAGAAAAGTAGTTAAGTTTGTTGTTTGGCAGCCATATCCGTTTCCTTTTGAACGCCTTACGGTACTTAAAACCAAAAGTAAATTGCGTTGGTTTTCGTTTCACTTTTGCAAGCAATCAGCGTCAGTGGCCAGCATAAAATTTAACGCAGCGTTTTCTGTTACCGACAGGCCTAACTAACTAACTAACTAACTAACTAACTGTCTGCCAGTTAAGCATTGTGTATACATACATAATTTACACTGTACGCTTTTGTGTCAGAATAAGTGTTTATTGCTGCTTACTATTCAATTATATTTTAAGAGGTTTAAGAGTGTAAGCAATTAAGTGCTTTTTGTTTAATAATTAAATTTCCATTCAAACATTTAACGCAAACCTGTCTAAATACACAAGTCTTGCATTTTGTTTATCTCTTGCTCCTTTCTAAAAGTGAGAGAGAGAGAGAGAGAGAGAGAGAGAGAGAGAAAGAGAGAGAGAGAGAAAGGGAGAAGAGAGCGTGCATGTTATTAGAAAATAGACGACGTTTGCTGGTAAGTTTTTCCTTTCTTGCAAATTTCTTAAGTAAATTATTATTTAATTTTTCTTATTTTTTTTTTTTTTGTTCTTCTTACCTAATACTGCTACCTCAAAATGGAAGTTCAATAATTCTTTCATTTCATTTGCAACACCGTTTATATGAGTAAAAATTTAATTTCTCAATTATTGTAAGCTTCTAAGCCCATTTAGTTTTGTTATCAATCCTCGAAAGTCGCTTAATTTTAGTAACGAGGACTAAAACTAGATTTGCAACTGTATTCTTAATGCTATTAACACGGATTCAAAACGTCTTTTATTTACATGTTTCATCTTAATAATGGGAAAATGGGAGACAAAGGTACATTTTTCCAAACACTGGTCCAAACGTAACGGGCCGAAAAACGTTGAAATTTTCGGCGTTGGCCGATGGTGTACAACCTTCGCTGTAAACGGGAGAAAAAATTTTCTTCTCGTTCTCGTTCTCCTTCTCCTTCTCGGTCTCCTTCTCGGTCTCGTTCTCGTTTTATCCTTTGCCTCTTCGTTTTTATTTACTTACTAAGTAATTTTAAAAGAAGTTTTCTTAGTAAAATGAAGGCAAAAAAAAAAACAAAAAAAACCAAAGAAAAAAGAAAAAAGAAAGAAAATTAACTCTTCGCAACATTAACAAACTGAGCTCGGTCGGTTTACAACCTGCACATTACTTAATATTATGATAAATTATTACAAGATCTTATCTGCCATTCAACATCTATTTGTTTTAGTTTCGTTAATGTTATTGTTGTTGTTGTTTTTGTCGCTTTTGATTCATTTAAACTTAACAAGAAATCGCTTTGTAAGGAGGAAAGAGAATTTTTATAAGAATTATGGTATAGTACGCAAACACATATATTAACAAATTCATGCACATACCGACATAATGACAAATCATTTAGCTTGTGTCACTCACATCACTTAAAATATTTTGTACACTACTTAAGTGCGGAAGCATGTTTAAGTGTAAGTTCTTTGTAATGAAATGTGGAGCCGAGAGTTCTTCTTTGTTATATGAGATGTAAGTACATTTTATATGTATATACGCATACGCGCATACACGTATGTATACACGCATATATGAATATACCTACGTATCTTTTGTGTGTTCGTTATTATCCCTCAAGTTATATTCCAAAAACTGTTAATTCGTAGAAGAGTAGATTGCATAGAAAAAAAGTAAAAATAAAAAAGAAAAGGAAAACAGAACAAATAAGAAAATTATATTCGGTTGTGATCGAAACTTTTATACCCATCACCGTGATCCTATAGAAAACGAAAAGATCTGAGTTGTCATACGCTATAACATTGGGTGCGCGCGATTGACTTTTTCTACTTTCAGAACTAAAGTCGAGAAATTTATATGGTGCATGTGTTGTACCTTATGAGTAACAAGAAAAAATCGCGGAAGTCAAAGGTGTTCACTGTTCAATTGCATAGGCATGTGGGCGTTGTAGGCGTGCCGTTTGATCGGTTTGGATCACTTTTGTAAATTTTTAGGCCATATGTTCATTTTTGCTCACGAGTGAATGTTTACCACAGATAATACACAGTTGCGCGGACGGACAGACGAATAGACGGACGTATTTAGGGGCATTCCAAATTTGATACTTGCCAAGAGTATATATACTTTATGGGCTTTTCGAGTCTTGCTTCGGTGCGTTAAAAAAGTTTTTAAACAAAAAGAAATTATGGCACGCTATAAAATTAAGTAGGCGTGGCCGATTTTTTCCATTTTTGTAGAGAGACTTTAGCATAGCCCATAGAAAGTACGATAAAATTTTTGTTGATTTATCTGCTGTAGTTTATGAGTAATGAGCAAAAAATAAATTTTCTACTCCTATTGAAAAACAGAGGTATTCTCAGTTTATGTGATGCTGTGGACTTGTCCTTCGACCGATTTGTCCCATTTTCGATATAACTTGCGTGGAAGAACTTCCAATGTTTCTGCCAAATTTGAAATCGATAGCTTCATTTTCACGACCAGGTTCTCCTGTTTACAACACAAGGAGAGATGGACAGACGGACATGCTTAAATCGATTCAGTATTTGATGCTGATCAAGAACACTTTGTCAGGTCTCTGGAATTTTCTTCTTTTTGACAAGACGAACGCAACTCTCATCTTTCGGTGATTGGTATCAAAAAACGTTTGAAACAAGTGCTAACGTGTATTGAATGGCTTAAGTCGAATTATTGTCATCGTACGGAAGATATTTCATTATCCTTAGTTGATTTAAACAGTTGTACGTTAAGCAATATTTACTTAATATTTGTCTTTAAGAGAAGCAATTGCTTGTCTAAGTTCAGTAATTTCTTCAATCTATTCTTGTAAATAGAAAAAGAACTTTGTTTATTTTCATTTCTTAGCGATAGATTTCTTACGCAAGTAAGATAAAAGTCAAAAGATTATTAGTAGATCTGTTAAGGGTTAGTTAGCATGACCATGAATTAAAAGATCCAGTTAACTACTACGCTCAGATTTGATTGTAATGAAAAGTATGGTAGTAGTGATGGACAAGTGAGTGAGAAAATTGTATAATCGTATAATTGGAAAGTGGATCCGTGAAAAAATGTGATCGAGCAACATGTTAACAATTGATTTTTCGAAAGTTTGGAAAAAGACTTTTCCATACTCTTTGTCCTCTATCCGTCCATACTTTAACTTTTTTCCACTTTTGTATATATCTTTATTATTTCGTTCATAAGCTGAGCTCATTCATACTCCGGGTGAATTACGAAAATATTCTCAAAGTATTTGCAAATTTTCGGCGACTTCCCAAGATGGTTTTTCCATTAATTGGTTTTCATCGAAAAACAGGCAACACAAACCATTATTATTGTTTGTGTCGAATTGTAGGCAATAAAATCTTTTAAAATATATCGCGCTTCCTAGGTCGTTGCAAATGTCGCGAAAAAACGGATTTACTTAATTCAACTTTATATTAAAGATAGTGATGATTATAGGAGAGAGAAAAAAAAAAAAAAACAGTGAAAAGTAGAGCAGAAGTTATGCCGAAGGGAAAAATATTGCAAAAGAAAGATTTATTGGGGAAATGAAACATGAAAATACTATTAACAGTTTGCCTGTTTTCCATTTCATATTTTTCTTCTTTCTTTAAAATGTAAGAGCGAATGATTATATAAAGGGAGGAAAGGATGATGAGTGCAGAAAAATAATTTTCATAAAGAAAAAAAAAAAAAAGAAACAAAAAAACAACAAAAAAGTCAATAAAACCGAAAATCATTAAAAATCTAAATTTTTAATGTAACATCATTAAAACGTCAAGCAATGTTACGTAAGGAGAGTTTCGAACGAGTGAACGGGCAAGCGAGCGAGCGAGCAAAGTAGTGAACATGGTAAAAATTCACATTAACGAGATTTTCACCAATAGTATAGGTGCAAGATAAAGGGGAAAAGCAACTGGTCAGGAAAGAAACCGCAAAAAAAAAAAAAAAAAAAAAAAAAATGTCCTTGGTCTTGGTTTAGTGATTGAAAATATATTATAATGAGAATTTTAAGAGTGCAGAAAAAAAAAAAAAAAACAAAATCCTCAATAAGGTACACTCCAAGTTACTGCGGAGGTGAAAATATCATTAATCATTTCTTTTGTTAGGGAAAGATGGGTTCACCCTAAGTATTGCAGTTTTATGAAATATTTTCTTATTTGACTTCTCTACTTCTAAATGTCTGAAATCAACCTCGAAGCAATTTTCTCTTCTTATGTTACTTTTCTTTTCTCATCTTTTCCTTTCTTTTCTTTGTTTTCTCCACTTGAACTCTCGTATACTTTGCTTGCAATAATAATATAACATAACTAGTATTTGCTTTTATTTCGTATAAATTTATATGATTTTTATGCTATAAAAACTATGGAAATAGTTTTTTGCTTATAACGTTATATATATATATATATATATATATATATATATATATATATATATATATATATATACATATATAAAATTGTACAAGTAGAGAGCAAGAAAAACTTGCGTCTTTTCATTTTTTCTAAAAGCATCATACGTATCCTAAGCATATGTGTGTTTGTGTGTGTGTGTGTGTGTATGTGTGTATGTGTGTGAATGAACGCTTCAAGCTACAGGCAGACATTTCATATATGTAATGCATATAAAATACAAAATAAAATGGAATCTTTACAGCATATCAATGGTAATAATATGCGTTTAGAGAGAAACGAGAGGAAAATCATTTTTTGTTCTCGAAGAAAAAAAATTATAAAACAATTTGCAACAAATGTTATTTATTGTGAAAGAAGAAAGAACAACGCATCCGAACACTTATATTGGAAATTGAAATTATTTGATTTTAAAGAAAACTTATGTGCAGAAAATGTAAAACAATATTATGCAGACAAAGGAGAAAAAGAAGGAAACGAAAAAGAAAAAGAAGAAGAAGAGGAAAAGAAAACATTTATCTATGCGGTTTGCATCGAATCGTTGAGACGATTTCGACAAGCTTAGAAGTATAATCCCGTCCGACGACTAGAGTAGCGAAGAAAAACCGAGAAGAAATTCGCAAAACCAACAGATAAACAGGAATGCAAATGGAATCCGTATACAAGATTCTATTAGGCATAAGTGATGAGGTAGCTGCTCACATTTTATTACATTATTGATTCCACTTTTTACTTGCAACTATCGAAACGATTAGAGCGCGCAATCGAGATACCGCGCAAGCGAGCAAGTTGTGATGCATCCATATATCTATACCCTTTAGCTTGCCCTCTACGAAACTTTCTTGATACAGATTCTTGTCCAGAAATTCCAGAAATTTCACTCTGATAGCGTAATAGTATCACCAAAAAAAAATTAGAAGGCTTATCGATCAAAGGGTCACATCTTTCATTTAATAAAATTTCTTTCGAAAATTTTGATTTTGTTACGAACTTTTTTCCCTTCATTCATTGAATTGTCTAAGAACTACTCGTCTGACTGAGATTTCGAAAATTATTCGAGAGTGCGTGTTTGGCGCTTCAGGGAAGTACTTATGAAAATTAGTTAACATTCAAAGGTCTCTCCCTCTATCTACACTTACTTTTCAATTGGTTTCCCTATGCTTTTAAAAAGCAAAGATTAAAAAGAGGAAAACTTTTATATAAATATAAAAAATGAAAAAAAAAAAGATTTCTTTAAATAAAAAAAAAAAAGAAATCGCAAAGCATCGTAAAGAAAATATTAAAAAAGCATCAATATATTAGCTTTTACATTATCTGGGAAGGCTTACTCCTATATGAGTCAACTTTCAATATCACTCAAACGCTAGCAGCTGTATACCGCAGATCTCTTAGAAATTCTCGAAAGTGATGAAAATTTAACTAACGTTAAATATGTCAGCGAACTGCGTATAAAATCCTTTCCACTCATTTTATTTAAAAACAAAGATCACACGTATAGCTCGCTTCGCAAAGGCATTGATTCGAAAGTCACCTCCGAAAAACTATAAAAGAGTATGACTTATAACAAAACAAACAACAAAGTAAACACATATAGTGGGTTAGAAATGAGACGTTATAAGGCAAGTGGCCGAAGAAATGATTCGATCCGAACTATTTTCAATAGCTCTAGTTCGTGGGCCGAAACATGGCACTGTACCAAATTTCATGAAAACATCTCGAAAATTGCGATCTGTAGGATGACAACAGAAAATGAAATAGACGGACAGACAGATAGAGAGACGAGCTGAAATCTATTGAGGAACTGATTTTTTTGATTCATTGGTATATTTCCGTTCAGTGCTGTTCTTAAAACCCGGACAAGTTTTGCAATATGAGGTCAGGCTGAAAGGTCATCCTATCATCAGCCGTTTGGCGTATTGCGACCGTTTTTTTCCAGTCTTTTGTGGCAAATTCCTACAAATCATTTAAAGCATACTCAATTTTATGACACGTTCCTCGACAGTCTTCATTCATCATTACATATTTTTCCTGTTCTTACATTTGGGGTACGTTCACCGTGCACTTTCACCCTATAACGTCAACTATTCCGAGTTTTTTTTTTCTTTTGATTCCATAAGAAAAGCCAGACATGCTGTAGGTAAGTACTAAGTGAGTGCTATTAGGCATGAATTCGGTCATTCAGAATAGTAATCGCATTCACCGGACTGGGACCCTTGCGACCTTTTCTTGTTCCAAAAATTGAATAATCCTAAGAAAGTATGGAGGTTTGCCACGATTAAGGAGATAAAGACCCTACCGAAAACTATATATCAGAAGTGCTTCAAGAATGGGAAGCAACGTTGGCATAGGTGTATTACATTAATAGGGAGGCATCACCGTAAAAGGGACAAAGTAGGTATTGAGAAATAAATAAAAATTGTTTCGAAAAAATGAAAAGTTATCTCTTTTCTGAACACACCTCGTATTTGCAAATGGCAAGAGAGCGGAATACTTGAGCGGTACAATCAAATTAATTAAGTCATGCGACTGCATTAACCATAGGAGGAACTAAGAAATGCATGAAAAAGGACATCAATATTTTCAATTTCACTTCGTGTCTTGAAGATATGCGAAACTTGGAGTTTTTTAATGGAAATTTGCTAAGTCATCTTAACCTTTACGGCACGGAATGTACTCATTTTGCCAAAAGGTTTGTAACATGCAGAAGGTATGCACAATATATATTATGATCAGTATCAGACGCCAAATCAGTGTCCGTCTATCTGTGAGAATATTTCGCTTTTCGAAAACAAGAAAAAATGGTTGTGTTTTCCTCGTTACTGATAACGATGAAAATTTCCACTGTCAGTTCCATGGTGGGTGGTTCTAAAGTATGTGCACAAAAATGGAAAATATTAGTCATGTTTAACTAGAGTATTAAAATTTTTCTTTTGTCTTTCTTAAGTGTGGATTCGGCCATGACCAAATATAATTTTCTTATCAATTTTTTTTTTTTTTTTTTTTTTTTTAATTACTTTTAGTTGCCATGTTTATGGATATTCTTATGGAAAACAAAAAAAAAGTTTTTGTTGAAAACAATCATATTAAATTTGAAAACTTCACAACTTGGAGAAATATACAAAAAAATAAAAATTAAGTTTGAAGTCCATGAGAATGATGATGTGATTTCAAGTGAAGCCTATTGTGAAGGAGACCGTACGAAATATTAATAATGTGCTAAAAAATGTAAAAAAATTGAGTTTTAATAAATTGCGGCTGAACTTTTTTAGTTCATTGTATAATAAAAAGATAATACCATTAAGTCTAAGGTAAGATGCGATAGTTTTATTAACAATAACAAAATTCTCAGCACGCGTTAGATCTTGCATAGGAGGAATAAGAAAAGTGCGGCATGCACATTCGATATGAGTTTCTTTTTATATAATCAAGTACGAACTCATCTACGGCTTCAAATGGAAATCCTTATAATGTAGGGTAGTGTGCACTAACTTGAAAAAAAAAGGAAAAAAGCTTAAATTAAACATAAACATATAAGCAAATAAAAACAGAAAAATAAGGAAAAAGAACAAATGGACTAAATACGTCAAAGTAAGTTAATCGACTCTTTATTCTAAATGTTACCAACAATCACTTAAGTGAAGAATGCGAGGAAAGAAGAAGCAATAGGGATAGGGATCTGATGGCCGTAGAGCATAATGGGTTCGTGCCTTCACCAGCTGGGCACTCACTGTAGCTACGACGAACATAGGTTACAACAGTCAAGTTTTATGAATATAGGATGGAAGCATAACACACTGGATCGGTAAAGTTTCGATAAATAAATCTTTGGAAAATTGAAGAATTTTGAATACACGCCCTATGATTATATTTTTCGATTGCTAGAGAAAAATGAGATGGTAAACGCTCTTAAAATTGCCGCAAGGGGTAATTACCTTCCAATTTAGTTCTCATTGTTTAACTTTAGTTACCTGATATCAACGAGTTACGCGATGAAGTAAGTTAAAGCTAATTTCGTTTAATTAAATCGGTGAGTCGAATTTATCTCTGCCGTCCTCTAGCGAGCGGAATTCATTTAATCTAACTCTTATTTATTGTGGCAAAGAGCGCAAGTGATCTTACTGCTCCTGAGCAGGCTCATTGGTAATTCTGAGACCAAACTATTGGAGTAAATTGAAGAACGGCCTTGACTAGATTCATGACAAAACTTTTCTTTATATATGGGGGGACATGTTCTCGCTTGACCATTGCTTAATCAAGCCTAGCAGTTGTTTCGTTTTGTTAACTGTAAGCATTGTATGTACATTTAAGCTAAGATTAAAAAGAGTGTTATTGAAATCTGCGTTTCGTCGCTAGGTTTTATATTTTCCGGAAGTTGAGGGATAATTTGCATTTTACTATCGGAATGAATAATTGAGATGCGCAAATATACGGTAATAAATAACACCTTTGAATGTACTGATTGGAGTATATATAAAAACGTTCTCGATCGATATGATATATCGATCATATATAACCACGCCTCTTCAAACTCCAATCACTACATTTTTTTCTTTTTGTTTTCATTTCCCATATATTAGGGACTTGCATGTATTTTGATCGGGAATCCTATTGGTGATAATAATTGAGCATAAATTTATTGGATTATTGAGTGAATTCAGACACTAATCAGCGCTCAATATTGCATTTTCGACATTTTCATTATTTTCATACATTTTCATCGCTTGCTAGGCAAAAAAAAGGAGTTTTCTGCGGCGTATTGTAACTGGCAACGAAAAGTGGACCTATTACAACAATCCCGAGCGCAAAAAGTCATCGGTTAGTCGTGGAGAACCATCCACATCCGAAGCGAAATATTCATGGCCATGAAGTGTAGTGTAGTACGAGCTGCTAAAACCGACTGACACTGTTACTGCAGATGCTTACCGACGTCAATTGAATCAATTTAGCGATGTATTGTTGGAGAAATAGCGGCCAAAAGACGCAAAGTCATTCTCTTGCATGACAATGCTCGGCTAAACATTGCACGAGTTGTCAAAGATACACTGATGCAATTCGAATGGGAAGTTCTATCGCACCCAGTGTACTCACCCGACACAGATCGAAGCACAATGGCTTGGCCGGGACGCTGTTTGGAAATGCTGAAGAAATGCGAAAATTGGTCGAATATTGCTCTTTCGACACAGTATGACCATGTTATCCGAGAGATGGGGAAAAGTTGTAAAAAATTATGGAAAATATTTTGATTAACATATAAAATCTGATCAGAATACAAGCAAGCACCTATTAAATAATTCACAAAAAATATTTAAATTGTTTCTAAGCTAAAAAAACGTTACTCCGGGTTAAGTAAAGGAAGTTTGAAATTCTTTTTATCACAGAAAGGCCATCATAAAATTTTACGTTGACTTTAAAGTCGGCTACAAATGCTACAATTATGCACCCCTAAAAGAGAGTTATGAAAATTGTTATTTATATGTTGAAACATTTAATAAAAGTTGCAGCAGAGGATAGTTATAAAAATTAATGAAGCGTTAAAGGGATCTATTAAGTTTGCTCTCAAAGGCAAAGAAAGAAGAATTTTTCTGTTTTTTCTTCTTTGCCATAAATATCCTTCGTGTGGTTCAAAAAGACGCGTTCTGGTTGCCTTATGATGAAATAGTGCATCGACTCGAAATAATATATAGCAACGAAATACAGTTAGTGGATGTCTTCATTACTGAATTTTGGGGCAGAAGCTGTGGGCAGTAGTAGCGCGTGGGCATTGCAAGTTAATTCGCATTTAATGAAAGTCCATTACGTAAAATCGCGTTTTTTTCAAATTTTTCTCTTCAAGTTGACCGCTTGAGATCTTTTATTCTCAATCAATTGCAAGAAGAAATTCTTCTGTTCTTTTCATTGCGTAAAAGAAAAATGCTTTTTAATTAATTCATTTGTGTTTCCTTCGAATTAGCCCTTAAAAGAAGCTTTCATTTTTCCTTTATTTTTCATTTAAAAGTATGCTATAAATTATGAAACATTGCAACTTAAATTCAGACAAAATTGCGAATTACTTATTATAGCCGTTTTTTTTTTCTTAAAAGTAGTAGAGAGTGGAAATATGAAAAAGAAATCAACTAGAGTCATAAACTTTATATATAGCTGTCAATAGAGATAACTTGACTGAGTGACTCTACAATTTTATACTCGAGTACAAAATGTGCGATGCAATGCATTAGTCTTGATAGCAAATTACCCGTACATATAAACTTTACTTGATATGAACAAAGAAGAGCTTTTACGTTTGAACTAGAAAAGGTCAACACAACATACGCATACATATACACACATATACACATATACGTACACGTACCTAATTCACTAGTTGACATCTACCACATCCAACCAGACGGCTTTCCTGTATAGCGTATGCTAACGGAGGAACACACAGGTTTTATATCAGAGAAAAAAAAACCGCATTCAACCACTTAAGCATGACTCTGTGTGACATTTATTTGCATTTTTGAGTATAGTTCCATTTTCATTTTTCTCTATGAATGTCCGTACACACACACACACACACATTCTTGTCTCTCTTTCTGTTAGTTGAGACGGGTGCTTTATATTTATATATATATATATATATATATATATATTTTATATATATATTTTATATATATATATATATATATATATATATATATGTATATAAAACTTTGTCTAAGAATGTAAATGTGCATCTCCAATGACATACATGCCACCATCGCCATCACTTTTGCTTTGCAAACTTTTCTCGGTTATTCTTTCAACCTTTTTTTTTGTTTTTCTTTTTTTTATTAAATGACACCTTACAGTGTGGTTACTTGCAGCTAAAGCAAATGTTTAAAGTTGGCTTGTTGAAGCAAAAAGAAAAAAAAAAAATACATAAAAAAATGTTGAGAAATAATGCCGGAAGTGCTGACATATTTACAACATACTTGCATTTGTTATAATGCGTTTTACGCGTGTGTTTCCCGGGATATTCAGGTGACAGTTGCATTAACAAACTGCCATAGAATCGGAACAAAGGAAATAATCTTGTAATTTTTAATGCTTGCTGCAAGGGAAAGAGTAGTAGAAAGAAAGAAAAATACAACAATTCTTATATGTTCTCATGTCACGCCACGTGGGGATTTTGATGTGTTTGCCGTAAATTTTGGCCATATGATGATATGTGTCGCGCATGAATTCGGCTTGCGGTGTACTTTTGTAAAAACAGTTATCTCTTATCTTATTTACCCAACGTTTGAATCAACCTTCTCGTGTGGCTTCATTTTTTTAGGATGCAAGTTATTTCATAATTTTTGCGAACTTTTTTAATGAATCCTTTTTCTCTTTCTTTGTCCCGTTTTTTTTTTTTTTTTGCTTTTCATATAAGCACAGCGTGTTTTCTTGCAACAAAAAGAAAAAAGAAAAAACCAAAAAATAAAACAAAAAACTTCATTAGAAAGGAAAAGAGAAAATTAAATCAAATTCATGAGTAGTTCAGTGCTTCAATGGTTTATAAATTCATTGTTGAAAATCACAATCCTGTGCACTCGTTCAATCGTTTATTGATCGAGACAATATTGTATGAAATAGTACTTTTAGCAGATGTGGTGCAAAACACATGACGTACGGGCCGGGTCATATTCGAATCAACGCTCGCGTTTAAATATTTTGCGGAAACTGCTACACTGCTTGCCTAATGCCTAATGCTTACAGGCACATAGGCATCGCTTATTATGGATTTCTGAATGGATGAAAAACTTTATTTAATCAATTGTGTCTTCAATGTGGGGCTTATTTTTCCTTGGCTGCTTAGTACTATGTCTTCAAGGCTCCGCGAGAGAATCGTTTGCCGAGAATGAGGTAAGGGAATTGACAAAATATGAGTCCATAGAATTTTTATATTCAAAAAAGATAAGCGGAGGTGGACTAGATTATCCATTCGCGGCAAGGCCTTGTAAAAAGGACATTTATTTTAAAAGCCTTACAATGAACATTTTATTTTAAAAAAATTAATTAATTGATAAACAATTAAAAAAAATAATTCAAACAAGGATAAATAGTTTAGGATATATATCTTTAGATAGGATTTATCAATTTTTTAAATCAATTAATTTTTTTTTTTTGGAATGTTTTATAATAATGTTTATATAAGGAAATTAATTTCATTCATTTTAATTTATTTTATTTTTAATTGCAAAAAAAAATAATAAATTGTAATAATTAAATAAACGAAAGTAAGTTTAATGTTAAAAAAGAAAAATAACATAATGTTAGATTTTTAAAAAAAATTATTATTTTTAAACTACTAAAAATTAGAATCAATAATTAGCTTTAGATAATAAAAATTATATGCAACCCACCGAAAAACGAGCATCATTGAATGAGCATTCTCGACATATAAAAAAAAAAAATTACAAACAATTTAAATAAGTGATAATAAAAGTAATTATTTAAAACCATAAGTTCGCAACGCCTTCTAGCTTCTGTTCAGAATATTTTCCTTTAGTTATTGCCCCATTCCTTTACAGCTTAAAAATTGCGACACACTGGATATGCCACGTTAATCTTTTTCCTTTTACCAGTGAAACATTGCTTTACTTTGTTTGCTGCCAATTTTTCGCTTTTCCAATCAAACGAAAATTTAGTTTCTTCTCTTCTTTCTTGCCTTTTTTCCTGGGGCCATTTTGCACATGCATAATTTTTGGTTTTTTTTTTTGCCGTGAATAACACAAAAATTATTTGCTAGTGATGAGAAACGTTTTCAGTAATATTTTCTTAACGTTTTTTTTTTTTTTTTTTGTAAAAAAAAACTAACTAATACGTTACGCTTGCAAATAAAAGTCGCGTCCTTTCCTTGCAAATAAGAGAAAAAGAAAGTCTGTCAAGAAAAATTTTTAATTTTTCAAAAAATCAAAATAAAAATCTTGCAAAAAATTCGACAAGTTTTTTCGGATTCCACCCGCAAACAAGTCTTGAAGTCGAGATCAATTATTAATCAATTTATTATTAAGCGCAGAAATATTCGAAGAAACATTTTTATATAGTTTTTTTTCCTTTTTCCACTAGGACCGAAGAAGGTGTAGTTTTTATACCACTTGCTAATACAAATTGTTATCAAAGAAGTTTTTCTCAAACTGCTGTTCATTGAGTTTTTTTCTAATTTTCGTCAATATGAAGAATGAAGAACCAACGAAGATGGTGGGGGGTTCTCAAACCTCAAGTGCGGTTGAGCTAGAATGCTAATGGCTTTTTCAGACTTTGGCTTTAGAATCTATATCTCTGGCTAAATTAGTAATAATAATACTAATAATCATAAAACCATAATATTATAAAAATATAAATATATATATATATATATATATATATATATATATATACATATATATAAAATCTAGTAACTTTCTTAAACAAATCATATTGTGTTGCATAGGAAGAGTAATTTTTTTTCTGCAATATTTTTTAAAAACGGCAAAACGTTGGACAAGCCCGATATGTGGCAGGTTTTTGCGTTCAACTTTTTTGCCACGTCATCTCATCGCACCGTCTATGGTATAAACGGGCTGCATAATCAATTTAATTCCATTTACAATGCCAATGCATCTGTTGAAATGAATTACATTCTGGGAATTTTTTTTATTTTTCTTTTTTATGCATTTTGTGCATTGTTTGTGTCATAAGTGAATTGAATTTTAATTGAAAAACGCTTGACCAAAAATTGAAACAATTATTACATATCTGTCTGTTGACAAAATAATAACATTTACAGCAACCTCCCTAATCCCGTCTCAGGCAATCTTATTTATTGTCATTGGACTTTGTAAAGAGATATTATTTTATTAATAAATGTTTTCATTTGCCATCAACTGTTCTTTATATGGTTCGCCAAATGCAGTTATATTATGGCGTGCTTTTAGGAGTTACCGCAAATACGTAAAAGATAATTTTTGAATTTATTGAAATTTGAAATAAATTAACTTTAAGGAAATTGTGTTTGTGTTTAATTTCTTTAATTAATAAATAATTGCGTAGATTTTCGATTATCCTCTTAAAGGTCTGCTACTATTAACAAAAAAAAAAATATATATATATATTGAGTAATGAAATCGCTAATTATTCTATCATCTTCTCTTTATTGCAATTTACACTTGAATTTGTAAAGCACTTTAATAACAATTTCACACAACATTACCGCAGAGTATGGCAGAGCATAGCGAAGATTATAAACATTGGAATTTTTGTAGATTAATTTCCCTTCTCAGACATTTGCAAACACACGCGAAGCTCAAATTATTTTAGGCATGTTAATCATTCTCAACAGCTAAGGTGGTGTGTGGCAGTTATTCATATGATGCTTTATAGCTAAAACTTTATGCGGTTTAGGTTTGGTGGCGGCGGTAAGGTGTGGCGTATGAAACTTTGTAGCCCGAAGCTTTAATTTAATAGGCCGGAAATTCAAACAATCGGAAACGCATTGATGATTTCAAAAGTGGTCTCTAAAGTAATTTATTGAAATCAAAAAACAAAAATTTTATATATATATGTATAATGTTGTTGTTGTTGTTGTTTATAACTTGTGTTTCCTGCTATGTTTTTCTGGGTGGTTTGTGAACTACCTGGCAGACAACTTGATTTATATGAATAGGCAGAGTAGGCAAAATGCACCCCCATTTTGGATTCCTTTCATTTAGAGACGACTATTTTGTACCCATCATCATCTCTAAGAAGTCTGAAAATACAAGTACAAATTTGTTCTACGTCAACTTTCAACTGACATCCATTGCAGATCAGTATTTTGCTTCAATCTGTGGATAGCAGATGGCGAGCGCTCGTCATTTCGTCGTTCATTTCATCGGCTGTACTTGGCGATATTAATTTAAAGTTAAACTTAAAGTCGACTTAGAAGTTACGATAAATCTTGCCGTGAAAAATTAACAAAATTAATACATTTCCGGACGGGTAGGCGTACAAGTCCCTTATTATTGAGTTACTCGACCCTTTCGTAAATTGAAAATAAAACCAGAAAAAAAATTTAATAACTTATGGCAGTAAATATAACAAAAAAAAGAAATATTACACTTATCGCAATATATCAATACATCCACAAAAACGAAAACGCCATTAGAAGAGAACTGTATGAGCATATCGTGCATATTGCGTACAGAGAAAGAGAAACTCAAGCAAGAATTGACTCGTATTAAAGACAGCTATTACTATGGACTTTACAACTATTCAACGGAGCAGAACTATTTTTGCTAGTCCTCCTTTTTCCTTTTAGTTCTTTATTTGCACAACACTAAAAAATAAAAGCAACAATGACAAGAAATATAACAAAAATAAAAGTAAA
The DNA here is from genome assembly GCA_000688715.1 of Glossina pallidipes. NCBI lineage: Eukaryota > Metazoa > Arthropoda > Insecta > Diptera > Glossinidae > Glossina > Glossina pallidipes. Next base: position 235,501 of record KK500073.1, read on the forward strand.
TAAGTGTGCGTGTATATGTATGTGAGTATACAAATTGAAATTGAACCTTGCGGTCTTCAACAGTTGAATGAAGCCGTGCTTCCATATTTCTTTTTATCAGACCATATACACATTCACATTCGCCCCGTCCTTCAACAAACATAAACATATACAACCTACATATACATATACATATATATATATATATATATATATATATATACATGTATAACTATACAAATATATCCAATAGTTGTTATATTGTTTGCTCTCTAAAGGCCAACAGCACTGCAACGCGTTTATATGGTCAACCAATATGGGTATGTGTATAAGTACTTTTCTGTCTTATCCCCCGCCGCCAGCAGTGTGATGAATGTTAAGTGTTGTTGTTAACTACAGCAATTTCTTGTTATCGTAGGAGTGTTTTTTTTCTTTTTTTTTTGCAAACATTTTCGTGCCCTTTTTGTTTTAAGTCATTGTTGCCGGCCTTTCTTTCATCTTATTGTTGCTTTTTTACTACTAGTGTTTAAAACGATAACGTGTTGCCTTTTGTGCCCAACAAAGGCTCCCATATCTATATGATTTTGCGAAACGCTTTTCTATGCCATTTATTTGTAAATTGGCTGCTCAAACATGTCAAGCTTTTCATTGAAATTACTGCAGATTGCTTCTTTCTTTCCGCTTTCTTTTTACTACTTTCCTTTAGAAATATTTATGAAAAGCTTTTTGGAAATTTTTTTTTAAAATTCGTTCAAAGCAAGCATTTCGATTGAAAATTATAATTCCAAATAGAGTCAGTCTTCCTTGCAAATTACATTTGGGTATATATGAAAAATTATCGATGAATGCATTATGAATCAAGTTTTTCGATTGACTCGCATACGGCTCCAAATCGCTTTTCTTACGGAAAGAAAGACAATTTTAATTTAGTTTATTTTTGTACCCGTCGTCGAAGGAGGGGCGTATACTCATTTGGTGCGTATGCTTTTAGCAACACACAAATTAAACACAAGAATAAATGGACAGGTATTAGATGGACACACGGACGGATGAGTTTAGATCTATCCAGAAATTGATTCTGAATCGATTGGTATAATAAAATGCGAGTCTATCTGAAGTGCGTTTGGATGTTGCATACATCCGCACAAACTGTAGAATATAATATAACAATCCATAGCCCCTACATCTTTTGGTTTCAAAGGCGTGTCCATCCGTTTGTTTAATTTTACAAAACATGCTTTACATCTGGCTCTATCTTAAGTACATGGACATGCTTAGATGCATTCCAAATTTGAAACTGACCAAGAATGAATATACTCTTTGAAGTTTGTTTCTCCCCATTAGAAAGGTATTTAAAAAAAAAAACACAATTTTTACACACTATAATATTGGGTAGGCGTGGTCAATTTTTCATAATCAAATTTTCATGATTTTTGATGGTCAAAAACTAGCAAACGACGAGTAATCGCAAGATTCGGTTGAAGTTGAACATAATTGTTGTCGTGTTTTCAATTTTGATCCAAGTTTGGTGTTCGCATTCGAAGTATGCTGTATGCTGAATGCTACCTTTCGTTTGTTCAATCCAAAAATGTATTATATATACCGATAACGTTCTTGATCAACGTAAGTGTCTTTAATCGCTTTACCGATGTCTGTCTTTTCTTCAATCAACCGCCTTGAACTTGCGATATGGGCATGGCATTTGGCATTCATAACTGATGGCCGTAGATCAAAGTTGAAATTAAATCTGATTCTTCGATAAAATTTGCTATAGACAAAAAGCTTTAACATGAATGCTTAAGTAGATATTGATCTGAAGTCAGGAATTACGTTTTTCAGGATCTCATAAACGCTTAGGGTAAACGCAGTTTTAATTGGTTAAACGAGAAGCCCGCGATTAATTCCTTTCCTAAATTTCCTTTTTCTCTCTAAAATGTTTTAAGCGAATACAATTTTATCTTACATGTTTTCATTTGAATTTATGAACTTTGCTTATGAACTTTAAAAAACCAAATTGATTTGTTTTTTCCATTTTTTTTTTTTTTTAAATCCAGACTTTACACACCATTTAAAAAATGATGAATCTTGTTACCGAAATAAGAAATATATTTAAATTGTTTTTCTTTTATTGTTTTGTTGCTCCTCAGCTATAGAATAAATAGGAGCCGCGAGAGAAAAATTTCCAACTTAAAATCGCATAAAACTTATTGCGATAAAAAAGAGAATTCAACTGAACTCAACTGAACTGAAAATATACGAAAATATTTAAATGCCTACGGTTTTTATTATATAAAAATTTTATCGCGACCATGTTGGGAATTTTTTTTTTTTTTTGCTTTTTCGAAAGGACAGACAACTTTGGCAGCTCTCAGGGTAAAAACGTTCATACAAATGCTGGGCTTTACATAGCAGTTGCAATAGTAAAATACCAGAGTATTGTGAGTATATTTTCCAAATATAGTGCAGTAAATGTAGTATGTTGCATATATATATATATATAGATATAGGAATATGTACAACAAAACAACATAGTATATGTTACTGTGTTACAAACAGCTGGTTGATAGTTTCCATTTCACACAATGTTCTCTTGTTGGGCCACAAATAAATATGATAAATTAAATGGTATTTTGTGTATGAATGCCTATATATATATATATATATATATATATAAATATATCTATGTGAGTGTATGTGTAAGTAAAAGTGCTTTGTTAAAGTACAAAAATGTCCTTGGGCGGCATTTAGCAGTACAAAACATTTTTGCAACATAAACGAGCAGCAAACAACCGAGTTCTGAGCAAAGCGAAGCAAAACAGAGCTGAGCTGAGCTGAACAGTGCTAAAATAAAGTTGAGTGGAAAGTAAAGCTCTTGCAAAAATGCCTTTTGGCTATAAAAACTTGAAATGAATGCTATGTTTGGCATTAAATACAAGTCAAAGCGTAGGCTAGGGGGGATCTCGAAAGAGGAAGAGAGCAAAAAAGCCTGTTTGTTTGTTTGTTTTTTTTTTGGTTTTTTGGTAATTTTTTGCAACATTACGATTGTAAATGTTTATATGTATGTAAATGGGTCAAAACACTAACAGCCAGGGTAAAAACAGCTGGAGATATTTAATTTATACACATATACAAGCAATCATATACATACATATTTACATACATACATACTTATATACATCTATACATATATACATATATGCATATATGCATATATGCATATATTTACACACGCGCGGATGAATGCAAAAAACTAACGCTGCCATAAGCACTACCAGCAACCACAGTCATGAATTGATATGAATTTATTTACTCTTTATTACAATTTTTATTTAACAAAAAAAAAAAAAAAAAAAAAAAAAAAAAAAAAAAAAAATAAAAAAAAAAGAAAGAAAAAAATAAAAAAAAAAAATAAAAACAAGAAAAACAAAAAAGCTGCGTTACCATAAATTAAGCCAGTGTTAGGTTATAGGTTTAAATAGTCGTAAATATAAAATATTCNCTATACATATATACATATATGCATATATGCATATATGCATATATTTACACACGCGCGGATGAATGCAAAAAACTAACGCTGCCATAAGCACTACCTAATAATAATAATAAATATACTTGAGTATTTAATACGTCAACCAACCAACATTTAATGTAAAAAAAAAAAAAAAAAAAACAAAAATAAGAAAAAAATAAATAAATAAGAAAGAATAAAATCAAAATAAAAAATAAAAACAAGAAAAACAAAAAAGCTGCGTTACCATAAATTAAGCCAGTGTTAGGTTATAGGTTTAAATAGTCGTAAATATAAAATATTCAGTAGTAACCACTAAAATGTCATGTGTTACGGTTGCGATGGTTATTAATAATGTAGAAATTGTAATTTTTTTTTTTTTATCAATTTGCCTTTTTTTTTTTCTTTTTCGGTCTGCAACGGATATTGTTTATGTCATATTTTTATTATGCGTTTTCCAATATTAAATTAGTTTTTTTTTTTTTCTTTTTTGGTAAATGTAATTTTTATGTTGCCTCCTTACCATGGACTAGATAGTGCATAAAAATGTTTTATTTGTTATGCAAAAAAAAAAAAAATTAAATTTTTATTTAGAGTATTTTATATTATATTATTTATATTATTTTTATTTAGAGAATTTTATATTTCATTGAATTCATTTATAAGAGATTTGAGTAATTGAAATACTATGCAAATTCGGTTATTGTTCATTTCGAGTGTTTTTCTTTTTCTCTCTTCTTTTTGCTGAATTCGTCCAGCTGACGGTATCCTAAGTATGTTGTTCTTTTTGTAGCGTGCAAAAATACACATTAAAATCTCCATATTTCTCTCTGTATTTTTAATTAGCATGCGATTTGGTCGTCTGTACATGAAATGTTTATGGCCGCAAAAACTGAAATAGAAAACTAATGCTTAGTATAATAGAAGCGAGAAGCAATTTATGGCCGACATTATATTAAAGTCCCCACGAATATATTCGCCATTTTACTCAGAGACGATATGACATGTCCGCAATAAGCGAAAACCTTTAAGTGCGTGTAACCTAAATAGCGAGCATTTATATAAAAATTAGTGCGATTATGTCCTCAGGCAAACTAGGAAGCCAATCTAAGAATGCGTTGACTGCTATGGCCACAATTGATAAATTTTCTATAAAGGTGAACCTTCAACCGAGCGTTATATAATTTTGCAAAAATAAGTTTTTAAGGAACACAATTAGATAAAATTAGAATTAAAATTTTATTTATAAGAACCAATTAATTATTCCTTTTTTTCCTTTTTTTTTTTTTAATTGTTAAGTAGATGAGATTTAATTGCTCACATAGCTTGGGTGCGCTTTCAGAATTTTGACTAGAGAGATATAAAAGTTAAAGTGCTTGACGTGTCGTTCTGTTAGCAAAATCTTTTAGCCCAAATACATGACTAGGTTGGGTTAGCTTGTGACTTGCATTAGATGTATCATCGTTAGATTGCGACAATGTGAAATTACTTTCAAAAATCGCATGCTAGTAAATATGCTTGAGGTAAGAAAACAAATCTACACAAAAACCAAAAAAGTTGCGTTCATTTGTGTTCATCACCTATTACTATTATATAATTTTGTATATACATGTCTGCGTATATATTTATGTAAATATATGTATGATGAACCCCGTCGTTTTTTCTTATCAAAGAGAATTATTTAATCAATGCAAGAAATTTCGATTTCTTCACTGTTATTGGAAGAATACAGAACAGTAGCATCAGTAAAGCAACTGGAATATGGACTTTTCAGTAAAATGTGTAAGCACGAAATAAATTAAGTGAACTCTAACAAGAACTTTTTAATATTGTTTACACCTAATTCCCTTTTTACACGAATTTCTTTTACACGTATTTTTTGGGAACGTATCTATCGTCTAAAAAGAGAATTAGGTGTAGTTCATAATCAAGGAAATTGATTGCCACACATATTGAGGTCGAAAAACGTTTGAAATCGAAAGTGAATCGTTGTTTTTAAGATACAAAATACGATTTTTCTCTCTCGTGTCTATCTCCGATTATTATATATGGACTCGGTATGGTAACTCAAAACCTAGAAGATTACTAAAAAATGAAATTCATCCAACTATTAATGGGATCACTAGAAAATGTAGCATACTGCGAGCAGCAGTTTAAACCTGACGAATCTATTGTTGGAGCACGTTACCGACAACAAGTGATTTAATTAAATCAAGCATAAAATAATTTCTCAGCATAATAGCGCTCGTCCATGTGTTAGGTAAAATGGAAAACTTCATGACGTTTGTTCGCGAACTGTGTGCGATGTTGATCGATTAGCTTTTGAATAGAATCTCCGGAAATGTTTGAACAAACAAATGCATCAAACGCAATATCATAAGTTTCTTTCGAAGTCAGCTTAGTACCGTGAAGTGAGTTTTACAGGGTGCGAAAGATACGGTAATTGAAGATAGCAAAGCCCGGGCTATAATAATATATAGAATAGTTATGTATATATAGGTAGATGTAGAAAATGCGACCAGAGCCGAGTGTAATTTTTTTATTTACTTGTTTTATTTTAATTTTTATGTTTATTTTTTTTTTAATTTGCAACAAATTACTAATTAAATAAATTCTGAAAAATTTAAAGGCGATTACATAAACATTTCGATGGACTTTATTTTCAAAATAATTTATATAAAAAGCAGCAGAGCGCGTGAATACGCGTCAAGGGAACAACAAACCGAAGCGGGTGCAAAGGTGAGACAGTGAAGATAAAGTTTAACAACTAAGCTTCTTCGTTCGACCTCGATGGGGTTCATTTAAAATAGATAGTGTTGTGGCGGATCCCTTTATAAAGCTAAATAACAAATAAAACTTTACACACACGCGCACATACAAGGGGTCCGCATGGATGCTATCATAAATAAAAAGCCCACCAGCAAAAATGCAATAAATAAAAGGGAACAAACACACACGAGCTAATATGTATGTGTATGTGTGAAAATGTTTGAAGATATTATAAAATTTGTTATAAATACCTATATATATATATATATTTCTTTTTTTTTACACATAGACACGCACGTACAGAAACAACGATATATTTAACGATGTAATGTAACGACGTGGAAAAATTATTATTACGTTATTATTATGTCTGTTGGCAATTTACTACACAAACATTCACACACACACACATGCGTGCGGACATGTATGCACACATACACACAAACACACGCGCGCAGGCAGACAAAGCCGCATATACAGAGTTGTACGCACTGGCAGAATTACGTGTAGCAGACAGAGTGATAGTAATGGCAGTAGTGTGCAGTTAGACAAGTATGCTGAAGGGATTGAGAGAGTTTTACACACCAGCAATAATCATAATATATACAGAAGGAGTGCAGTCAGTATCATCTGCTATGCTATTTAATATCATAGTAAACACTGTTCCATGAGTCTCATGAGTTCTATGCAGCGGTATATGCATACACGTGCATGTAGGTGTGTCTATAATTCGTTGGCAAATGTTTTATGTAGAAGTGCGTAAGGCTTTCATATGCTTGTGCATGTGAATATTGTCTGCTTAACAATAACAATAAATTTCTATCAACACTTAACATTCTCCCTCGACCATTGCCGTTGCCGACACCGACAACGTCGCTGTCGCCTCGTTTTGCGATATTTCCTTAAGCACTGACATGCATATGCTGCGAGCACAATATATATATATATATATATATATATACATATATGTTTACAAGCAATTCGCGCATTTTTATATATGTTTGCGTGTGTTTTATAATAATGTTGTTTTATATAAATACACAAATAAATTTTGTACTTTTACTCAGAGTCACCTTTGCCATGGTTTACCTTTAGAATTTTCACACATCTACAGCCACAAAGCACGCACACACACACACACACACACCAACCAACAAATATCCGCCCACACACGAACGCTTACAGCTATACAAACGTAGATAAACACATAGGCACACGCTTTAAACTTTTCTTCGCTGACTTCCTTTGAATACTTTACAGTTTAAAAAACTTGTTCCAAAGTTAACAATAATGCCGTATTTGTTCTGTTTGCTGTTTGCGTTATTCGTTTATTATTGCAGTTGTTTGTTTACGTTTATTTATTTCGAAGCAACAACCAAATAGAAAATATATCGAAGTGAGAAAACTTAACGTAAGCAACCGTATGCATGTAGTTGTGTATACAATATGTGCTTTCCGGTTGTTTGTTATACTCGTACATCTATATAGCGTAAACATACAAGCGTGTACAACTGTGTGGTTATTTACTTATATCAAGTGTGGATGCTGTTTGAACGAGAAAGTGCAAAGTTTTGCCCTCGTGTTGCTTATAAATAGCAATTAACGAATGTTTGGAGGGTGTTTTTAACGATAATTATATATATATATATATATATATATTGTATTTAATATATATATATGTATATATATGTATATATATTGTATAAATAATTTTTTTTTTTTTTTTTAACAAAACTTTCTTAAATAGTTACAAACATTGCATAGCTCTGTATATCTATGCCCTTATACGAAATCATTCATACGGACGGCTTGTATTAAAAAAAATAAAGAAAGACTGTAATAAGTGAATTTAAAAATATTGTTTTATGAACTTAATCCTAATAATAGGTTTATATAAAAGTTGGTTCTAAAAATATATATAAGAATTTCAAGAAGACTTTGTTACAAATTGTGAATGAAAAATACGACTCTTGGCTGAAACGGATAATCACGAAATTGCAAGTAAACGTAAAGAGTTTTAAATTTCTTTTTCTCAAACACCTTAAAGTCATGCGCTTTGCAGTCCGAAATTTTCATGTTTCCAGAAAAAAAAATATATTTTACTTTTACTAATGTGATTAAGCAATGGGGTGAATTTATTTATAAAATCCTCCCAAATTGATTGCATTACATTCAGAGTATTACCCGGTTCGATACGATGCAGTGATGGCAATGTTTTTTCCAATTCTCGAAACAATCCGTGATGGCCTTAAATATTCTCCTCGTTTCGTCTTTCATTTCCTTAATCGAGTTAAAGCGATGTCTCTGGTCCCCAGTCGCACGGTTCTAAATCAGACGATTAATGGCCCTTAATAGACATAAACGGCCGTTTCATGGATATCACGTTTTTGTTTATAAATTGTGTGTTTTTGGAATCGATCGTGATTTGACGAATTTGAGGCATAGAACATCTTTTAAAATGTCTTCCAAATGAAGTGTCCAAACTATTTTTGAACACTAAATCCTTGATATTCTTGAATGATGTGGGTTTCTTCGCTGGTCGTTCTCGGTCTTCTCTGAAGTCTTTGTAGCAGTTTTCGCGATATAGTCTCATTATCAAAGGCCTTCTGTAACATGTTTAACGTGTCTACGGGAGAATACTTATTTTTTTTTTTTTCTCGATATTGACTTAAGATGGACTAAGTGAAGCGTACTCATTTTGCAAACAAAATTTCCTTTGCTCGACAAATCCAGACAGAGTGAAAAGTGAAAAACTCAATTTTCATTTCAAAAACACCTTCTTGTTCTTCTTCTTCTTATGTTATGCAGCAAATCAACACGACGGCAAATTCGCTATGATGTGTGCAAAAGGCTCAATGTGAACACAAAGTCCCTTGTTTACGTCTTAATAAAGTTATTGTTAACTGTTGATTTGTTTATTTTAGCATTTCTTTATATTTCGTAATTAAACTATTTTTAATTAATGTCTTGTTAATTTTTGCGTGGTCTACGTCCGCCACATTTTGTTCCATTTTTTATTAATTTTTGCATACTATTCGTCCGCAACGTAGGATAGAACAGCGTAGAGTAAATTTCGCGGTGTAAGAAGTAGGGCAATGTATGTGTATGAAGTGCCCTGTGAAAGAGCTGAAAACTTGCGAAAGTAAAAAGCGTGTGACAGGCAGTAGGCTCCTAATTTGGCTGTGAAAATTTATAAATCTCTTGTTGACAAGTTTTCAAAAAAGGTGCTAAGTTGTGTGAGCGCAAAATGTCAAAAATGCTGCGATCAGGAAGACCAAATACAAACAATTTGCGAAGTGTGGAATGGCGAAGAGGAGCGATAAACATTCGCACAGACAAATAGAGTACGATCAGGAGATAACCAATGCCCTACATACATACACAAAGGACTATTGACTGTGTTAACTTTGAAAAAGTGATCATTACATCTTTTGGGATTCAATATAAGTCTGTTAATAAGGCAAATAATGTTTCGTCTGAGCACGCAGGTGATAAACTAAGGGGCTTCATTTATTTCCAGAAATAAAGAGTGTAAGTAACGATCGTAGGGTGAATTATTCCATCGCTGTTGCCGAGAAACAACTGAGTGTTTCTTGCCGATTGCCCTCAAGTCAGCAGAAATCAGACTGCGATCATAGCAGTGGTGTTGCCGAGAATGTCCATGTGACTAGGCACTCAAAGAAAATAAAAACAAAATGCATCAGATTTGAGATCATATAGTAAAGATCTCATTTCTAATACGTAAGCCTCGCCTTCACTTGAGGGAAACGATCCGCTAAGCGGACAAGACAGATGTACTGTCTGACACTATACGGAATTTCTTTTGAAGTTGAGTACTCGTTAAACGAATAGCTTCCAGCATCGCAATATGTTCATTCAAAAAACAGAAAACATAGTATTGCATGGATTAGTCGAGAAATAAGCTTCGATATTAATATTGGGAAACCAAAAACCGCTAACTAAAAAGTAAATAAAAATGTTTAAAAAAAAAAAGAAGTGAACTTCAGTTTTATGGGCATCGGATTCTCTAAATGTTAGGTCAGAAATGCTGGACACATTCTAAAGTACATTACTTAAGGCAAATGCATACACATTCATAGCAAGAAAATGCGATGAGCAAGCTCGAAACGGACGGATGGACTGATCATGACGCATATATTCGTCGTACATGGTTAGTTGGTCAATCAAAAAAAAAAAATGCTTTCTGTCTTCTCTTTTGCTTATTAAGCCAAGAGGAATTGCCGATAATTACCCGCCCTTTACATAGGTGAGTCAAAAACGAATTCCTTAGGAATGGAGAGCGAGAAATGAAGATTGTGTGCGTGCGTGACGGCCAGTGACGAGGGAAGAAGAGAGAAAGAGTCGGCGGCGTAAGGCTAGATGTGCTTTTGATTTCGCTGCATACGTTACGTCTATTAAACGAAATCGATTTATTTCCAGGTATTATCCAATTTTCTCCGCAATCAATCGAAAGCGGCCGATATAAATGAACTTTATTCTCGCCTTATTTATTATTTATTACTTATCATTTGTTGTTACCGGTCATAAGGAAGGGAAGGGCTTTCGCTTAAAGTAACTATTATCGTTTAGCTGTAACCGTATAATCTGTAATCAACTGTTGTGAATGAAGGAGCGCTTATTGTTATTTTACGGTGTATTATTCAGATCTACTCTCTGCCTGTGTTCGTTATTTCTTGGGAACAATAATTTGAAATCCTTGAAATTGTTTTTTCATTTGGTTGATTATTTAGTTACGCATTGTAAGCAATTTTATGAGACAAATTTGTGTTTTCTCTTCTCCTCGGTTCGTTTAATAAAAGTATAATATTTTCCTTTTTAGGAAAGCCATTTATTTTTTTTTTTTGTCTCTTTCTTATAATTTTCATTTAGGAAAAAAATGACTTCTTTTCCTTGTGTTTTATGTATCTCTTGTGGTTAACATAAACGCACCGTTGTAGAAAGGGATATAGAGAGAAAGAGAGTAAAGGCTGTTTGGCAGACTGACTTTAGAAGTTTTACTGATGGAATATATAAATATATATATATATATATTTGTTGTTCATTTTTTGGGATCATCTTTAAATTTATTACTACAGCGGCTGAGAGGATTTAAGTACCTACGTATCCCTTAGTTCTAGTGGACGAAGTTACAAAAATAACTTTTACCTGAGTAAATCGTAAAAGCATAACAAAAATCCTCCCCAAGCAAAACTTAGATGGAAAACTACACAAAAAAAAAAAAAAATAAATTAAAATATCTAGAGTCACTTGAACAAGTGCTCCCATACAGTACAAGTATTGCGTAAGTTGAATTTAATAAAAAATAATGAACTCCATTTCTTTTAGCTACTTTTCTTGTCACAGGAAAGCATTGAAGACCTGCTTTACTAATATGCAAAAAAAAAATTATTAAAAAATAAACTAACTTTTACAACACATTTGCCCAAAGAGTTCAGTCATCTACTGATCTTAACTGCTTTCAATGAATTCATCTTCAAGACAGAACGGAGTAGAAACAAACAGGAAAATTATTTTCGGTCATGAAAGTCATTACCAATCATTCTAGCACAAGGCGTAACTTTATCTACAAGCATTTACCACACGCGCGCGATTTTTCTGTACGCAAGTAATCTTTGCAAGCTCTACGCGCAATTACCCAAGTAAGATGTGATTATAGTTCTTGGAAATTTTATACTAGAAAAAAAAAACAAAACAAAAATATGTAGGAAGCGCCTCCTTTAAGATATATCCAACATTTGGAATTTGCTCACTTCGTATTAAACGGACGTGTTTTAAACGCTTTGGGAGCTCGTATCGCTTTCATATAACAACAAGTGAGAAAATTCAATTCGGTCGGGATCGAATCTTTTATACCCATCACCGTTTACTCCGAAAAAAGACAAAAGAAGTAAAAGAACAAAATTCCCATGCTCTATAATATGGAGTGGGCGCAGTTGATTTCTTCTATTTTCACAATAAAAGTTTGTGTCATAGAGGCATGTGGGCATTGTAGCCGTGGCCTTTGAAAAGTGCAGGTCAATTCCGAATTCTTTTGCAAATTTTTAGGCGATATCCTCATTTTGGCTAACGGGAGAATGTTTACCACAAATACGACAAAATTGCGCAAACAGACAGATGGACAGACTGCCCAAGAGTTTGTATATTTTATGGGGATTTTGAAGCTTGTTTCTGCGCGTTATAAAGATATTGAAAAAGTATTTAAATTTTGATACACTATAATATTGGGTAGGCGAGGGCAATTTTTTGCATTTTTGTGCACAAATGCACAGGGCATAGCCCATAGAATATCCGTTCAAAAATTTGTACATTTATCTGCTATAGTTTATGAGTAATGCGCAAAAGTGATGAACAACTTTTCATTCCTTTTGAAAAACAGAGGTATTCTCAGTTTACGTGGTGCTGGGGGCGTGTCTTTGGGTCGATGTAGTCCATTTTCAATACCAACCTGCGTGCAAGAACTTCCACTCTTTTTGCCAAGTTTAAAGTCGATAGCTTCACTTTTGCAATCAAGAGAATGTTTACAACAGGCATTATACAGACGGACAGGCGGAAAGATGGACAGGCGGACATGGTTAAATCGATTTAGGATTTGATGCTGATCAAGATTATATGTACTTGATCGCGTCTCTGATGCTTCCTTGTGCACGTTGCAAACGTTATGACAAACTTAGTAAACCCCTTGTCCTTCGGTGATGGGTACAAAAATAAAAGAACGATTTTTATATTATAATAAAAAAAAAGTTGTCTACAATACATTTCAAAAAGCATTTTTCCCGAATGACGATTTTTCAAAATGACACGCAGCAGAACTCCAACAATTTGCTTACGAATTTGTTTACAATATTTGTATGTCCATCATCAATATTTTTATATCCGATACCGAAGGACTAGCAGTATATTCATTTTGTCAAAAGGTTTGCAACGCCTGGAAGGAAGCATGAGAGACTCCACAAAGTATGTATTTTCTCGATCAGCATTCAGTTCTAAATCGATTTAGGCATGTGCGTCTGTTCGTTTGTCTATCTGTCCCTCTATTCAACTGTGTAGTATATGTGGTAACTGTGCTCCTGCAAATTTCAAGAGTGCACCTACAACGGCCACATGCCTATGGGGACAAAAACATTTATTTTAAAAATAAAAAGAATCAGCCGCGCCCACTCCACATCGTAGAGCGTAAAAATGTATTTCTTTTACTTTTCACCGTTTTTAGGATAACGGTGATGGGTGTAAAAGATTCGATCACGACCGAATATAATTTTCTTATTTGTTCGAATAAAACTCTTTAGCAGGGCGAACTTGCTTTTTTCGCCGAAAATGGAATTTTTTCATTCAAATATTCGTCAATTATGCAAAAACTCATATTTTTAAAGTCTTCTCCGTACTACAGTAGCTATGCACGCGCAGATTAAGTGATCTTCCGCTTTTCAATTTAAATTTGGAAATTTGGATATTTTGAGTAAATCTGGCTTCGCCTTTTATTATAGGCGATCGCTATTCTGTATATTTTACAGACGAAGCGACATTACTTTTAATTAGAAAAAATTAAACACGCCCACTATTGTTATAAAGTCCTAAATTTCAGTTGGTTTAGTTTTTCGTATTATTTGCTCATTATTCTTAGATTAGAGTGAAAAGAAAATGGACAATCACGTCCACCATAAGGCATTGCAAGGCATTAAAATTGGTAGCTTCAGAATTCGACATTAATCGACCAAAAATATTGTAGTATTGTCTAATTGATGTATAACGAAAATTGTGTAATTAATTTGTTTTTGGATATTTTATGGAAATGTCGCGCATGATCACCCAACAAGCATTTTATTAAATATACAAAAATTACAATAGTATTTTTATTCATACTTCAGCTCACCTCAGCTCACCTACACTCTACTCATTCTATGTTTAAGTTGAAAATGATAGATCCAATACTCGTATATAAAAATTTGCTGATGGAGTGCACCAGAGATTTGTGTTATCACATCACTCAAAAAGTCTCCGGTCTGATACATGTATGGCAATGTTGTTGACAAATCCATATGGTTTGTGAAGAGCATCAATTCTCAGACAATACATGTCAAGGTTTGATGACATTCTTTTGTAGGTTCATGGATATCGAAAAATCTCAAATATCATGTTGTTCGTGACTGTTATTGGGTTAAGTGAATGCTTTGAAAACGTTACTCCCGATAAGAATATGACTTAGACAGGACGGAAGGTGCTACTGAAAGTTTCAAAAATTTAATCGAAAAGTTGTATCCGTTTTCTTCGACCTTTGGTTGCGTATCACAAATCTGGCATAGGTGAAAAGACCTCTAAAGTGAGCATAAAATGCGAAAAAAGCGTAAAAATTTTGTAAATAAAGCAAATTTTGATTTGAAGTTTTGGTGAACATCTCGTTTAAAGCCATCTAAAAATTGATGATGAAAATTGTTTAAACTGATGCCCTGGCACGCTTGGCTAATGCGTTTTATACATTTGCTTGAAGTAATGATATTTTAATACTCACTCACTATTCTTAAGGTATACGCAGCTAAGTTATTCATTCGTTCATGCATTCATCGCGAGCATTCATCCGTAATGGAACTGAGTTCAATAAAAGTAAAATTTTTAAATATCTTTATAAAATATTATACATTAAAAACCAATTAACTCCATTATTATGGCAATGTTCGGAAATGAATTCAATTTCTCTTTTCCACTCTTTTTATCTCTTTCAAATATGTTTAAGACTTTAATTTTACCCACCACAGCAGCCAAAAGCACAACACTTGGCCTCCGTTAAATGTAATAAATGCCTATTGAATAAGTTATGCACACAAGAGTGGACGGGGGAATGAATAGGCGCCCGAGCCCTTTTCCCTATAATACTCATCTTAAACAATACAAATAACTTGTGTCGCACACTCTGGATAATAATAATAAGAAGAAGAGAAGAAGAAGAAAAAGAAGCAAAAAAAAAATGTATAAAGTTTTCTTTTCTGCCAAAAGACATGTCCTCCCAAAAATTTCCTTTTTTCAACGTTAGTAACGGCCAATAAATGTCTGTGCAGTTCATAGTGTGGAGGGTTGTGCTTAAACGACAAGGCCTTAGCATTATTCTTGAAGAAGCGAGCGGATGAAATAATAAATATAAAACGACGAACAGACAGAGTTTATGACGCTTCCGATACATATACATATTCCTGATTATTACGAACGTAATGATAAAATTAGTGCACCTCCAACTTCGCCCTCCTCCAGCCCGATGGTGTATATATTATTATAGAAAAAACAACAAGAAAGAAAAAAAAAAAGGTCAAAATGCGCTTTACTCTTTGTCTCTTATCTTTCGCGCACGAGATCGAATAGCATTACGTAATTATATGTATTTAGAAAACTGGCAACTGCTCGAGAAATAAGAAAAACGTGAGGAAATAGTATTAAAGGAATAATAAAAAGGATAATAATTTAAAAATCTGTAATAGATTCGACGATAAAATTTATACGTAGTTCAGATGCAATGAAATGAAAAAACTATTTTTAGTTAAAGATAGTAAAATAAACGGAATTTGAAGGCAGTAAACGAGAGGAAGTAAGAAAAATATGTAAAGCTACGCCATCGATTGATTTACCTTAGATTTGTGCCACAAATTAAAAAAAAAAAATCCTATTCAAATACGGGATAAAAAAAAAAGTGAAAGGCGAACTCAAATCTGTTAGCTTCTTAAACGAAACAGCCTACACAAGTCCATCGACTTTATGCACAAAAACAAAAAAAAAGCCCAATATGTAAATAAACCGCAATACCTATGGAATGAAAAAATGCAAAGACTTTGATTCTTTGCGGATTCAATATCTCTTCACATCAAGAGCCATTAGCAAATCTCTAGGATTATAATGGTGACGTGAAATATTTGGTGGGGCAAGAGTTGTTTACGCTATACAATTGAAAATATTTAGGAACAATTGCCTGGAATGAAACTGAATGATTGCTGAAGAAAAAATTGCGCACGAAATCGTATCTACTACTACTGCGAACGCACCGAATATATTATAATCTCCAGGGTAATAATAAGTTTCCTGAGATTAAAGAGCAGCAGTGCTCGAATGACTTATAAAGCAGATTATTATCAGTCATCCGTCATATGACAGATAAATGGCGAGTTATGCTGGAGGTCCGTTTCAGTTGAGCACTAGTTTTTGATCGAACCGTTACAGCGAGCAGACATGGGCTCTGAGAATCCATGTTATTAAGGGAAAAGTAAAAAAAAGGTGAAAACACGATGAACAGATCAAGCATAGCAGTGATTATATTAATGGGATAACATAGCTTCATCATGTAATTGTGTGTATGTGTGTGTTTATATTTGTGTGGAATGAGGAATAAGGATAATAATGTTATATGAAATGTTGTACAAAAAATCATTCGATATAATTTATCTGAGGGAATTGTTGACTTATGAGTTCATGTCCACCAGCGAGAGGGTAGATAGATAGATAGAGTAAATTGTTGATTTTCGTGGTTGGAAGAGTCGATCCAATTGTGCAGACCGCCTTTTCACCAAAAATTTCGGATTTCCTTCTGCACTCAGAGAGGATCTCCGTTAAAGTATTTGTCGTTCGGGCCGGCCGTCTTGTCTCGTGATCGGCTAGTTAGCAAGCCCTTGTAGAGAAGGTTTGTCCGTCCTACACTGCATGGCAGATTGAATTATTTCACATTTAGGAAAATAAATTTGCTGAAGGCATTTTAGAAGGCATCCGAGGCATCCTAAATATATACCGCTTATATTTATTTTGACATGACTAACTGAACGCATGACATGACTGATGTAAGCGCATTTAGTTTACTGCGAAACATTCCATTTAATTATAGAATTCTTTGAACTAAACGAGAATTGTAAAGTGTTTAGCAAAAGTTCAAAGTCGCATTTGTTCATAGCTTCGATGGCAACTGTAGCGTAGCTTCTATTAAGTAGAATATATATTTTTAAAATTGTTCTCTTCTTCTTCTTCTGTCTATTAATTTGTTTTTCATCTTACGGTATCTATAGAATTTGTGCAGAGTTTTCATGAGTAGTTTACTCTATCAAACTAACGTGTGCTCTACTTATAAATCCAATTTCTCAAACTAATTTTCATAAATCCCTTCGCTACACACGCATACATAAATACATATATATATATATATATACTTACTATACAATAGAAAAAATAATGTAAATCAACTTTAGTTAAGAAAAAAAAAAAAGAAAAAACAAAAAGAAATGTGCACCTATTAAAAAATTCTATCAATTTTTACTTCCACTCCGAAAACAAATGCACTCGGGTTATGTCAGAACAAGAATTCATTTCATTTTACTTTTCTTTTCCGAACTTTGCTCAGTTAAGACATTTGTTGAAAGTTACCTAAGTGTGGAGCGGAGAACACATGCTAATAAACTATACTTCATCATTTTGAGAAGTTGATGCGAAAAAAAGGAAAAAACAAAAAAAAAATCAAGAGAAACTGGTGATGAAAACAACAAAAAAAAAAAAAAAAAAAAAAAAAAAAAAATAAAAAATAAAAATAAAAAAGACGTTATATTATTTTGGCAAAATTTTTGGTCTACGATGAGTTAACAACTGCAACATCAGCCACAAAGTCAGCTGCTTACGAAACAGGAAGAGGAAAACTTTACTTTAGATTGAAAGGATTTCTTTTCTATTTTTTGCCATAGATTGAAACTTTGGGGCAAAGCAGCAGCATTTCTTTTTTTTTATTTTTTTTTTTCTTTTTAACCATATGTTAGGGCTTTAGAGCACTAAAGTAAATCTTTTACGTTGTGTTACTTTTTCAATTTCGAAATGATCTTTTTCTACATTTTATTTAATTTTTTTTTCTTGCTTTTTTTTTGCACTTTGCGCCTTTCTTTTTTGAAGAAAGGTAATTTGTTTTTTTGCTTTTCGTTTTTGTAGAGTAACTCATGGTTAAGCCCTAACAACACCTTAACATATGCTTTTACTTTACCTTAGCTTCCTTCACTTTTACTATAGACAGATTTGGCCTCAATATAAAAATTGTGTTCAATATATGTATATGTTAACATATATACGATTTCATATGCGCAGTGGGTGACTAAGACAAATTGAGGCCCTGAATTTAATTGAAATATTTAGGGCCTTTTTTTTGAAATAATAATAAAAACCAGGACATTTATTATGAAGCTGAACCGCGACAGAAATCTTAATCAGTCCGCAATCATATTAAATGGAAAATATACTTCAAAAGTTACATTCACCTCGAGTAGAATCTTTTTGTCAATCACATCAATAGTAGTTTATTTTGATAGAGCTTTCAAATATTTGCTCTCATCTAAAGCTTTAAATAGCATTTATTTTAATTAAAAGTTATTTCAAGTGTCTTCATAGAAAAATTCTCCAACCTTTTTCAAAACACATTTGAATTTATGAACTAAGAATAAATTTGATGGGTTCCAGGCTTCCGTGTGAATGTTTACCTTTTTATAGCTTCTGATAACCAATTAAGGATGGGACGGACAGCTTTAGCTAAATCTTTAAAGCGAAAACCTGAACGGTACAATCGGGACGACGGTGTTAGTATATCTTCATTCTTCCCCCTGAAAGTGTAAGCATTTTATTAAATAGCTACAACATAACATATAGGGCAGTTATTAAGGAAGACTGCTTCTCCTTAAGTCAAGTAGATTTCGCTTATTTACGATACTGAAAAGTAGGACCGACCGACATACATTGGCTCTATTAGCCTGGATTAATAACGATCGCGTATTTTATTGCATATGGTAGTTGTCAGTCTTGTTTGTTAACGGTATTTGAAATCAAGATCCATTTTGTCGATCTAGGCATTCTATCTGGTATATCCTAGCACATCTCAGCTCAATTTTGCTACATTTTGCGCAAACTAACGAACCTATTTTTGGCGCGTCGACGCTATTTTGCTTTAATTTCTGGTCCGATGGAATTTATTTGCAAAATTGAAAAACAGATTTCATTAAGAGAAATCTGATAAAAGTTTTGAACTAACAATGCTGCAACTTTCACGCCATAATTTAGGGTAAACGGGAAATTACCCATGGATAAGAAACCGTTTGAGATGACATTTGCTTCTCTACGCCTAGCGTTGTAAAATTTGAAAAAGGTTTTCGCATAAAAACTTGGATGGCAAATGATGCCATAAGACGCCGAAAAGTATGTTTCTAAATTTGTTCTGCTAAGCAATGATTTTGCTGAGATAAGTTTCATTCGATATTTGCAAAATTATGATCCTGCATGTATTGCGTTGGCAATGGTAGAGCCTTTCCGAATCGTAGAGCGGAACGACACCTGTCTGCTATATGTGTTATTAAGTCGTTGCATACATTCCTATTCCATATATACATACATATATATATATATATTGTATATATGTCTACATAACTTTTTCCCATTTTGAGTAATAATTTTTCTGGGATTTTGTTAAGGTTATAAAATTACTATTGTGCTTATATGTGCATAAGTGTATGCAAGCAAGCGTGTGTGTGTGTGTATAGAAAGCCTTTAGCTAGATTTTTAGTTAAAATTACACTTTACAATACAAACACGTAGATCTAGAACTATGTATAAACGTATCCTAATTTATGTATATGGATGTGTGCATATACACATCCTTACGTATGTGTAAATGCCCAAAATCCCTAGAATATCAGGTAAACATGTAAAGCTTTTGTTATCAACTCAATTACAATGTGCATTACATGAAAGTAGAGGTAAAATAAGACGGATAAAGCGCAAGCGGAAAAGAGACCTAAGAAAACAGGAAGAGAGAGATAGAGTGAGAGAGAGAGAGGGAACGTATAAACCAATGCATGTGAGAGATTGTCAGTTTATATATATACACACACATATATATATATATATATATATATATTCTGTATATATATATATTCTGTGTGTGTGTGTGTATATTACTTTAAAAACAAAGTAACGTTATGTTCAACTGCGTACGTACATATGGGTGTCTATACGGATGCATGGAGCATAGTTATTTTTGTTTTCCATTTTTTTCGTTTTTTTATTATTTTTATTAACTCCTTATATGACTTTTGCAGGGCAAGCTCTTGCATTTTATTCATTTTTATTTTCTTTATTGACGTCTTTTTATTTTTTGTTTTTGCATCGGTTTGTTTGTCAGAAAGTTTGTCCAATTTTTCCAACAAGTGTCGTTCATTCATGTATTCATGCACACAAACAGAGAGAGAGTGGGAGAGAGATAGAGAGACAGAGAGAGAGAGAGAGAGAGCTAAAAGAATTCTTGGGAAATTCCCTAAATATTACATTTGTTGTTAGCAAAGTATGTGTTATGTTATGTTTTCTTTTTGTAATAAATTTAATCACTCCATCATAACTGCTTTTAGTCAAGACCTTAAGTAATTTTGAGGGTTATTTCTTGTCTCTTTCTCTGTTCCGCTTTCGCTTTCGCATTCACGTTCTATCCCATCTAAATTTAAAAGGCTTAAGGTAGTGTTTTGTAATTATTCTGGAAATTAAGAGAATATATGTATGTTAAGGCCATAACGAATAATGTATGCGAGAATGAAATGCAATACATAGCATGAGTTAGTGTGGAATAATAATTTTTAATAATATTTAAAAATTATAAATAATAGAGTAAGCAATTAAGAAACTTATAATCGCCTTAGGTTCAGTGTCGAATATCCAGGTTGTGCTCAATATAAAGTAATATCGTAGTGTACTATTTTATTGCATCGCAATGTAATTGATAGCAGAATATATGATATATACGAACGATATATTATGCATGTTTATCATATATGAGATCAGTATTGCAACGCACAGGCATAGGGTCTGTCGCTGAATGAAAAGAATTAATACAACATAGAAAGCTTCAAAAAAAAAAAAAAAAAAAAAAAAAAAAAAAAAAAGGAAAAAAAAAGAAAAGAAAACACATTTATCTAAATTTAAATTGCTTTGCAAATACTTTGAATGGGTCATGATTTCAAGTAAGTGCATACTAAAAATTTTGATCTGAAGAAAATATAAATTCTCTTGCGGATTTTCATGCGAGTTCGACACTTGATAAGTAAAGGGTAAAATAACAGAATGTATATTTATTCACAATAATCGATTCTTTTGCTCCGACTATAACACGCCCGCAGCATGAATTATTCGACGTAACCGCAAATAATATAATGAAAAATCAACTTGATTGGATAGTTAGTCAATTTTGAGAATTACATACACCTAATTCTCTTTTTACACGATATATACGTTCCCAAAAAATACGTGTAAAAGGAGAATTAGGTGTAAACAATATTAAAAAGTTCTTGTTAGAGTTCACTTAATTTATTTTGTGCTTACACATTTTAATTCATTAAATATTTAAAAAAAATAACTCGCTCTTTGCTCTGTGAGATTCAAGAGACATTCCTGGAATATTAAAAATCGTGTTAAAACAAAATAATTCGTGTAAAAAAAGAAATTGTTTTTCTTTTAAACTCGTGTTAAATCAAATTCGTGTAAAAAGAGAATCGGGTGTATATACAGATTTGATATTTTCTTTGAAAAGAAAGTCGGAAAAGTCAAAGCTATCTACGCAGTGTTCAGTTTAAACTGAACCGCTATCTTACCTTTGCCAATACGTACACAACTTGATACCGATACGTACCTTTTAATTAAATTTCGTGATCTAACTGCTTTTGAGAAAAATAAAAATTTTTTGTTTTTTTTTTTTTTTGCTTTTCTAAAAGGCCAGGCTCACGTCGTATGCGTGTTTCGGCAAAGTTTCTCGTTTATGTAAAAATAAAAAGTAAAACATTTGACGCTATTTCATAGTTTTTCGACCATTATTTTTTAAAATGCTTTCTCATGAAAAGTTTTTTAATACTTTCAGTCAAAATATTTACCATAACTAGAGTCCAGTGTTGGCTTGAATTGAGTTCTGTTTTTTATTTTGCCTTTTTCTGTTTTTCTTTTTTTTTGTTTTTTCTGTATTCATTTTCAACGTTTTCGTTAATAACGTGACCTGCTGGTTATGACGTTTCCTTGCTTTGTAGGCGTAAAAGTGCTTTCGTTTTTTTTTCTTCTCTCACATAAACTAATAGCTGTCGTTGCTTGTGGTTAAAATTAAGTTATGGTTGTTGGCTTATTTTGTGAAATGTTTAAAACAAATGCTCCATGAGTTAATATTTATGGTTGAAATAAAGTTTTAGAAAACTATATGGAAGAAAGTCACATTCGCTTCGTGGGCCATATTGGATACAAACTACATTAAGTAAATAAATAAATCAATGACATTTGCGTTATGTTTGTTAGCAATTATGATTAGATAAGTAGGCCGATCAGATCTGGATTTATTGTAACAGTTGTATGTAAATTAAAGATATTTTCAAGTTGAACCGCCCATATATTTTCATCTATGTTCACATTTCTTGTGTTTAGGGAGGCGGTCTTGCGTAAATCGTTTAAGACTCTCCGAGGAAAGTACACTTCAATCGTTTATCGATGACTATAAAATTGTTTAGTAAATCTTTAAATTAAAATTTGCAGATCGCAACCTATGTCGCTTGAAATTCGGTTCAGTCTCGTTTTTAACTTTTCGCTTGTATGTTAGTGAAGATCCTCTCCGCTTCTTATGAAAACCTAAACAAATTTTGAATGCAAATTATTTGCTGTTGGTTCTTTAACTAATTTCAAAAAAAGAGGAAGAGTTCTTGCGTTCGATCACTCAGCAAAGACGATTAATTCAGAGAGTTCATCGTACCTCTTGGAAGATTCACATGCACTCTATCGTAATGTGCAAATATTCTTGCTTGTCACGCATGAGATATTGAATCAGCCTAATCAAGCTGTAGTTGACTCTCATATGAAATAAAAAAATAAATAAATTAAAAAAATTAAAAAAAAAAATAAAAGTTTCAGTTTTTAAGTTGTAAAAATTAAAATTAAATTCAAAGTTTTATCCCATATATATATATATAACCATAGATTAACGTAGTTGGTCACCATATTCATAGAAAATGTGCAGCAAGCGATTATCACATAAATGTGACTGAACTGAAAGTTCGCTCAATTAATTCTCGTGTTCGAAGACTGACAGTAACAATCGTTAACTGCCCACGTCAAGTACATGACATCGATTTTCCCCTCAAAGTGTACAAGGAGTCATTGGAGGATTTTAATGTCTGCGCTAAAAAAGTCCGACAGCGAGCTGAGCGTTCGGCCAGCGAAGTAGATTAATTTTTATTTATTGCGCAGGCAATCCGTACCGCAACCTGGAAGATCTAGTGTGCTCGCTCGTGCTCTTTTCTTTAGTTTAGGGCACCTTAGCGTGTCCGGCCTTATGAAATGCTCGCCAAACACATGATATCCGATTCTGCTGATGTCCTCACATTGCCATAGAATATAATGGAAAGTCTAAGTCGTCTGTTGGCAGAAATCGAATGAACCGGTATCGGACATACGCATGTTTTTTAGATGGTACCTGGGGGAATTATGATCCGTATAGAAGCCTGTGGACAAATGTAGGTTACTTCTTCTTAGTCCCAGCAGTGGATTACTCCAAAATCCTTTCCATAAAAACGCTGGCCAATTTAGATTACATAACTTTGTAAAGAGAGATTAGTAATCTAAACTTGATAAGTTTATCGGAGTTGAAGTCAAAGTTTATAGTTAACACAAGTAAAAAAATTATATTCAGTCATGACCGAATCTTTTATACTCATCACCGTTATCCTAATGATGATCAAAAAATAAGGACAACATTTTTATGCTCTATAAAATGGAGTGGGCGCGGCTGAGTTTTTCTATTTTCAAAATAAAAGTTTTTGTCGAACGGGCGGGTGGGTGTGGTAGGCGAGTCCTTGGAAAAGTCACGTCATAATACACCACATTTTGCTGATCCCATCACATGCGCAACAAAAGTTTATGGCAATGAATATTCCGCTTTGGCGTCGATGTGGATTAGGTCTCCTGGGCTAATCCAAGACTTTTTGGGCTTCGGACTGTCGTAGTAGACCCACTTTTCATCGTCAGTCACAATGCGCCACAGAAACGTTTCGAAGTGGCATTTTCAGTCAATGCGTGTGGTAGCCAATTTCGTGCATGCGTATCTCTAGAAAGTGTTGATTTATTGACTTCTAGGTTGACTGAAATCTCTTTAAAAGTTTGAGCTGGGTTTTCGTCCACAAAGTTATTCAATTCAACAATTGGGATATGATGGAGCAGCATTGTCATAAGCTTTTGAAAGTGTCCGGTGGGCTTCGGCAGCAGCTTTCTTCAAACTAAACAACAAAAATGTTGAAGGTTGAAAATGCAATTCGAGCGCTCCTTGACTAGCGTGGTGGGCATACACTGAATAACTAAATATATTAAATGGAAAACTTTTATTTTACGTGGGGAAAGGTCTAAACTATCGAATTCAGTCGATAAGTCGCCTATCGAATTTAACGCAAACACCTAATAACATATAAACTTTGTTATACCTACCTTACCTTACCTTACCTTACATTACCTTATATGGATTCGAGTCTAAAAAACTAGCCCTAAATAATCCAAGTTTGGAAGAGGGTGTTTTTATGTCAAAATGCTGTTATGCTGAACCAAGTTTCTTCATAAAATATTAATAATAGACTTTTTTTTGCCATATAAAGACTTACTTTGCGTACGAGCGGTTATGTGGGAGACGGTGGTAGAAGTGACCCGATGCTATAAATTTTACATAGCGTTCGTTTTTGAGTCAACAGACACGTAGATGGGCAAACATAGATTGATACGGAAAATGATTCTGAATCGGTCGGTGTTTATCTTAAGGCCTTCTAAGAGTTACACACGTCTGCAAAAACTTCAACCCCGTACCGCAAGTATTTTTGGGAATATAATAACGACATTAAAATATTTTATTTGTGCACGCTAACAATTACTCAAAGATATAGGCGAGTCTGTGAGTCTCTAATTAAATTCCCAGTATTTTTTGACTTATGTACAAAATGTTGTTAAGAGAAATTCGAAAACATTAA
Organism: Glossina pallidipes; assembly: GCA_000688715.1. Classification (NCBI taxonomy): domain Eukaryota; kingdom Metazoa; phylum Arthropoda; class Insecta; order Diptera; family Glossinidae; genus Glossina; species Glossina pallidipes. Next base: position 260,791 of record KK500073.1, read on the forward strand.
AAAAAAAAAAAAAAAAAAAAAAGAAGAAAGCAAGAAGTGTACACGAAGATCCCCATTACTGCTGCAATATATATTTATTTATATATGCGTGCATTCGTGTGTCTCTGCGTCTACATATGCCCTCCCTTACAATAGATTGCGACTTTAAATTAAATTGAATACTTTACAAAATTAATTCCGAACAGCATGAGAGGGGGCAATAACTTGCTGCCAAATTCCTCTTCTCTTCTTCGTAGATATTTAAATATTTAAAGGAAATTTGATAAATTTTCATATTTTGATAGAAACGACATTTTGACAGTAAATGCAGAACATTTTATATGAAGAGTGGGCCGGGCCGAGAAGCATTCTTCTTTCATAGGTATGTTAGTATGTCATTACGTGACTATGTAGAATTCATTGTAATTCTACGTTTCATAACTTTCACAATATTCATTATGGTTTAATAAATGTGTATGTTCGCTGTTTGAGTGTGTGTGTGTGTGTGTGTGTGCCTTTGCGTATATAAATTGCTTAAGGAAACTTAAATGGGTATAACATGAATTGTTGTTGTAATTTCTATAACTTCAAATATGTATAAATTGATATTAACGATGATGTTGTCATTTTATGGAAAATGATGGCAAATGATAAATATCTTCTCAATACACAATGCAATAATAATAATTATAATAATAGTAATGTTTTAATAAGAGATTAAAAATACATTGCAAGTAGATATAAATCACTATTTCTTTCTTGTTTTTTTTCCTTTTTTTGTGCATTGAATATAATTAATTAAGTGAAATTTAAACATAAATTCAGTACAAAATGGAATTTCCTTTTTTCTGCTTTTGAAGGATTGACCTACATTCCAGTATATGCAGGAAGAAGATAAACACTAATGAGCATTCAATTTAAGGCGAATTTTGATTACCTTCCTTGACAAGAGTTAACCAAAATGCATTACAAAGCAACTCAATTCAGTTCGATCCGTTTCAATCAATTCATTTAATATATTCCTCCTATTAATGTAGTCATCCTAGTGTTGTAAGGGATATTTCCGCTTTTTGTTTTTTTCGCAATCAAAGGACGTCGCGATCGGCGATTGTGGGAGTACTTGGATTTGCAAAGGAACGGTATCTTGAAGTCTGCCTGATTTATCGTTTGGGACAATGCCATGTCTCTCATTGCTTCATGTCCCTACTACATTCATTTTACCTGCGTAAAATTTTCTGCTACCATTATACTGCCCATTGCGTCTTTTAGGGCAATTCACGGGCCCAGTATACTGCTTACGATCTTTTGCATCTCGTAGATGATCTACATATTTCGATCCTTTTTTTATTATTATTTTTTTTTTATTAGGAATATATATAGAATATATATAGGCCGGATTAAAAGCATTCTATAAATTGTTTATTTTTCTTCTTCAAGTATTGCATAAGGTCGTCTAAATATTTACTAAATATTTAGAATGAGGTTTGCACGAGGCATTAGCTTGAAATTATTGTTATTCACCGTACATCTTGTTCTATACGATAATAGATGGGACAAGAAATCTTTACACTCCACCTATTTGAAATATATATAAGAAGCTCTGACTGAATGTAAGTAAAAAAGGATAAATTGTTTCGCTAAGAAGTATATTAGGTTGCGCGAACTGCCAATTAAATAAATTTTTCCGTAAAAGTTTCGCATCCCACTAAGAATCGAATGCACTGAATTTCAATGCCTCGTACAGTCTGTAAAAATGTACGGAACTCATATCGAAGACATACTACTCAGGGTTACAACCTTTATAACAAAACTAGTAAAGTGCCTTACTGCGATGGTGACAGTTAAGATTATGATTTTCTTATCTACGCAAAGAGATCTCTTAACTGATTTGTCAAAAAAGCTTTAACACGTGCTCTTAAGCAAACACGACCGCAATGTTCAAGTTCTTATTTTAATAAACCATAATATTTTTTGTTAGTTTCGTTTAGTTAAAAGTAGGAAACGGTACAGAGAGAATAATTAACTGATTCCGAGAAGGTCAATAAATGCTTGCCGTGTGGATACGCTTTCATAAAACCTATCGATGAGCAAAGGAAAGACAAAGAAGTCGATCATTACGCTTCAAGTGTTTCGGTGAAATTTCCGCGCACTAAGAAGGGGGAGACCTGACGGAGAAAAAATCCGTTAGAGGTATGAATGTTCGCTTTAGGCCCAATTGCAGCTATTGAGTTATTTTATAGAAAGTGAACAGTGGGACAATTTAAAAAATTTCCCAGTTGCTTAAATTGGCCTTGATGTTGAATATGCTTCGTGATGTCTGCTGTTATGTCAGTATGCTATTAATTGAAGTCTAGGCTTCCTTCAGTTTCTTACCTGCTGCGAATGAGTCGCTGGGGGAACATAATCTGCAATGTAGCATATTTTTTTTTTTTTCAATTCCCGCAAGTGTAAGGTAGAAAGATGGACGAATGTGGGAATTTATTTAAAACCGACTCAAGAATGTGCTCAAAAACTTTATTAAGTTCAAACTGAATATTAAAATTAATTTATCTCCTCCTTCTGACATATCTGCAAAAATATCTTCTTTAACTGACCAGAAGTGACAAATTGTTCACTGCGCCTAAATATGCCAAAACTGCGCTAAATAATGTGAAGAGTTGTATTTTCAAAAGGTGCCATAAAATAAAAACCTCAGTGACTTTCATGTTTTACTGCAGATCGAACAAAGTAATCCATGTTTATTTATAAGAAGTGTTGCCACTTTATATGTTTTAAGATCAAATGTTGTTCTAGATGACCTGTAAAATTTCTACATATACAACTGGCCAGAGAGGATTGATTTAAATCAAAGATTAAAGGTTAGCATTTTTCAGTTTGCGTCGTCCTTTTCAGACCGAATATGGTGATAATTTAGCTCGTTCGGTTGCTATTTTCTTCGCTCACTATCTGGCATATTGTACTACTTCGAGGAAACTAAATATCGGAAATCTTTAATTTAATTTCATTATTGCAAAAATAGCAATTTCTAAACGCGTGACAGTCTTTATGATCGCTTAAAGGCTGACAGCATGTATATATAGGTAATAAGCGATATATATTTGTTTTTTTTTATCTATATTTGCGTTCATGAACTGAGGTTGATCTCGGAAATCTGATCAGTCGTAATTCTCTAAGCATCCGATACGCTTTCGCCTCGAAATTCTGAACAAAAAATGGTAAAATATGGTAGGTTTGTCTTAGCTTCTGACCGTTCGTCTATTCATCTACCTATACATTCAATGGAGATTTAAAATTGGACTCGTATTGAAAATAGATTCTATTAAATCCCTAGAAGATTCTTATATGTCAAATATTCCAACAATGCAAGAATTTTTCTAAAGGGAAGTTATCGCAATGAGTCAAAGAAAAGATCCCATAATGATAGCAACCGAAAATGTTATTAAGTCAGGGTTATTTTACTACGCTTCTTCCACCTAACAGAATCTGTAGCATGCGACGTAATCGATTCAAATATTCATCTAAAAGAAAAAAAGGAAAGAAAGTCACTTTACGACCAAACAAAGGCAACTTTTTGCTAATAAAAAAAATTTTAAATTAACTTAGCTTCGAAATGTTCTTGTCTCGAGCAAAACGCGTTTAAAATTTTGAAATATGGAAGTTCTCTTTACACATAGAAACTGTCGGAGTGTTCGGGGAAAAGCCCGAATTATCGAAAAAAAAAGAAAAAATTCTTTAAGGTAATGAATTTTTTTCCTCACATCCTAAAAGATTTAAAGTAACTACTCAGTCAATAAAAGAAAAAAAAATTGTTCAAAACTTTACATCGGCTTTCCTCCTTTAACAAGAAAAAGACAAGTAAGAACATTATAGTCGGGCAAGGCCAATCATTAAATACCGTATACTACATTGTCTAATACAAGTCTTATTTTTACTATAGAGTACAAAAATTATATCACGTTACTCTATAAAGGTATATTTTTGATGTGCGTATTTATGGGGAAGCGGGCCGAAAACGCAACCTAATGTACTACAAGTTTAATCCTTACATAGGGTATGATCCAAAAATAGGCGTAGATGGTCCAAATTTTGTAGAGTTTATTTTAATATAAAATTACTATTATGGGTCAATTTTCATCACCACATACTAAAACTTAGACTTTTCTGCTCTACAAAGGATCAATTTTCGTGAAGGGTCCAAAAAAGAGACCGAGATGGTCAAAATTTGGTACAGTGGTGACAGACAGGCTTAGATCAATTCAGATTACGGCTCTGAATCGATCGGGTCTATCTTAAGCCCTTCTGCGTGTTACATACGTTCGCACTCACTTAATATACGCTGCACCAAAAGCAGGGTGTAGGGTATAAAAATATTTTTTTTATATAAAGTTTATTATTGTTTAAAAATTTGCAAACTTTATGTTGGGAGCAGTTGGTCTTTGTCGGTCAATATGACAACAGAGTGAGCACAGGATTCATATCTTTCTTCCATATTATGCAATACTTATACATTTGACTCCCCATATCTGCAACGTGGGCCATTGGAACTGAAAACGTATTTTCGTTTAATCATTTAAACATTATTATCGTTGTTGCTGTGACCTTTTCTCAGGCCATTGCCGTTATTCCGTCGTTGTTGCGGTCATTACTAGCGCATTTATCACCGCTCTTGCCTGTGCCGTTGCCACTTCACTTTGCGTTCCTTTTCGTTGGCCTCTTATAATTCCCATTTCCACTCCCTTCATTTCCATTGTTCCCACCTTTTGTCTCTCGGCCACTCCCACTTTCATATTTGAATTGAATCTATAATTCTTCTATGGCGACAGTATCTGCGAAGATTACTTTGTGCTTTATACTTTCTTCAGTCGTCACGTTGTGTGTTGCAGCTCTCGCGCCGACTTTATTGCTTACTTACATCGTGCACAACGATTACGTTTCCCGAATCTTAGCCGTTTGAGAGTATTGTCGGAAACTCAATAAATTCTTATTAATGACTTTTATTTTTTTTGAAATTATGGCTCTTACTATAGTTTACTAAGAAGTGCATAGAGATGCTCTTTATTTTTATTAAATTTTGCTATCTGGTCTTTGCGGTCCGCTGACAACTGATTCTCTTATTTATATTTTCTTTTTAATCGTTATCATGTCAAAGAATAAGTCTCCGATCTAATCGGCCGGCTTCTTCTCTCTGCATTCATTCGATTTAATAACGCCAAGCAATATTCTCCATTGATGTTTTGTCTCTTTTCAGGATAGTAAATGAATACTCTGCCCTACGCATCCGGAAATACGAACGTCATCGCTTTCCCAAACGACCTTTGCCCTTTTGGTCGCTTTGGGTAGCATTTGTCGGCTGCTGCCCATTTGGCTGACTGGTCAATTGGCTGTGGTGCAGAATCTATGTTTCAACCATTGACACATTTCGCCTGAACAGGTGCGAACATCCGGTTGTTTCGCACGGGGACCCACTTCAAAAAGAGCTCTCTCATGGCCACATGGTCATGCAAAACATTGAATACGCTGCCCTCCGCCGTCTTTAAGGTGTCACCTATCTCACGCAATTACGCTTCTCCGTCCTCCAAACTGATTTGGTGTAGTTTTATTTGGAACAGCTGCTGAATTTGGCCAACAACAACGTTTAGCATCATCGATGTCCTTCCACAAATTTGGTCTTCGCGCCGACAGGAGTCATCATAGCCTATTTTAAACGATGCTGAATGTTAATCGTATTAAACCGATTTCGATTTTCCCCTTATTTTGAAAACTACAACAGCAGAGTCACTACAACGGCTGCGACTTGGAAGCTAATGGCCGGAATGCTATAAAATGTTGATACGCACCGATTGAGGTTAATATTATCCAGAAGTCATGTGGGTCCGTTAACAGCGATGCCATATAAATATCAGACGGGCGACTAACCGATTGACATCTTATACAATTCGTTTTGTTTTTATATTGAGAATTATACATAGGTACACGTGTAACTGGGTTAGAAATAAATTTGCGAGGTTTACACAAAATTTAGAAAATCATTGTAGCCTGAGATGTCCCTCATACATGCGGCACGGCGATGGTTAGAGAGAAGTGGGGAAAAAGAGATAGCGAGTGGCAACAGTCTATCTGCTTAAACGATAGGTTTAGTGCCGTTACAAACTAAGCACTTAATATAACGACGATGAAATATGATCCACCGCATCGAGATTTGAACCCATGAACATATCAATTTAGTAGTGGCGACCCTTATCTATGTCCTCGACTATGCGATAAACCAAAATTTAACCTTGAAGTGTTTCTTTTTTGCTGAATGCTTGAATTCACTGGCAGAGATAATTGAAACCATCTTTCCAATGTTTTGTTGAGAATTTTCTATAATGCCGCCTAAATAAGGCTCAAATGACACTTTAGGTCGAAATTCTTCTGATTCTTGTTGTCCACATTGTCTTAGACAATAAGTGAGAAAAGAAATAGAAAAAGGTTTGCTAAGAATTGGTTTGTGCTAACATATAAAATTGGTTGTGACAGTAGAACATTCAAAGTAAACAATTTGTACGGAAAGCTTTTGGGTTCCGTTTGCGAAATAAACTATATACGAGTTACGGGAAATTTCGTTATAACCCAACTACCAAACTGTTAAATTGTGTTAGTCATATACAAAATTTTTGGTTTCCTTATCTAAGCAAAGAGATCGCTTAACAGATTTATGAAAAAAGCTTAACACGTGCGCTTAAGCAAATACAATCGCAAAGTTCGAATTATTAAGTGAGAACATTATCGAATTATTTCTCAGGCAAGAGCAGTCGAATATAAGAGACAGTGTAGGAATTAAGTAATTGTGGGGTTGGGTAGAAAATCTTCAAAATATTTCGTGTTGCTTAGGTTTTTTGTTGTGTGGTTAGTGTGGTGTGGCAGCAAATTGATGTGTTGAGCACAATTCTTCTGAATAATTATATCATTTCTTAAAATAACTACGTAAAGCTTATACCAACAAGAAGTTGCGCGTTATTAGACACTTCGTGAAGATCACAAGTAAATTTAGTAAATAGCGTACAAGGAATTCAAAATTTTATATAAATGACTTTATTCTCGGAATGACAATTGTCTCTTATAAATACATTGAAGAAAAAGAAGAAGAAGAAGATGGTTTTGTATGACATAAGTGCCGACTATGTCTGGTACTCAAAGAAGAAGAACTTAAGTTTAGAGGCTACAGCTTACGAAACTTGGGAGATAAACAATAATATTTCCCGACCTTGGAATGTGTTTTTATGGAGGGTCTTGCTTCAAATAGAAGAGAATATAGCAAAAGGTTAAGATTATTAGTAACGCTTTCAAATATTTATTTTTCTTCAAGTAGTTAGTTTTGATTGGATTGGTTATACTAGATAAACTTATCATCTTTTCACTTATATTTCGCTATAAATACTGACCGGGAAAGAGATTGGAACCACTTATGTAAAGTTCAATTGAAAAAGAAGAAAAGAAGATATTTGGATATCACATCGTTTAAAAATGAAAAATTTAGGTCATCGAAATTCCATTTGAGAATCGCTTTTGAAAAGAAACGAAATCGAGCCATGTTCGAGTGGATTGAAAAGGGGCAATTTATAGTGGGTCATGTAGGAGAAAATGTGCGAACAAGATCGTCCTATGAGTGAAATGAATGTGCCCAACCGCTCCGCTTTCAACTGCTGTACAACTCATACAAAGCTTTAGGAAATAAGGTGAATAACGAAAAGTGAATCAACAGCATCGTAGGTCCATTTAGTTATGAATTCTTTGGAACGAATGCCTGAAGATAGCACTAGGTAGCACTCCAGCTTTGTATCAACGTGTCAAGTTTCTACTTACTATGAATTTGCTTTCAGAAGTTTATCCGATTCGAGTAAAACATGTGAGCCACATGTACAATTGTTTTTTCTTTTCGCATCATTTTTAATTTCGGCTCTGGGAGATTTGACTGGGAATAATTAAAGTGCAGTAAAGTCACTTAAAATATATATAAAGAAAGTAGTTTGCATCTCTTTTACGTTCCCACAGCGTACGTTCACATTTTTGTTTTTCCCGAAATGTGTTTACGTTAAAGTTAAACGTTGTAGAGAATTTATTCAAAATTGTACAGAATTTTGTAACTACACTTGACCTGTCAACACAAGACGTTGAAGTCATTAGTAATCAGCTGGGCGTTAAAAAAATTGTGTTTAGATTTTTGTCTTTTTTAAACGGAAAGTCAACCAACCATTCAGCCAGCCAGCCAGCCAGTCAGCCAGCTAGGCTTTTCTTTACCATTTCACACATGCACGGTTGTACGTATGAGCGTTGAGAAAATACGCTTTTCAATGACTCTCTGTTTTGCTTTGCCATCTGACTCACTTGGCTTTAACAGTCCTCATAAATCTTCATTTATGTATGAAACAAGTCAGCCAGATAGTCGAGCGGGCAGGGAGGTAAATTTTTTGTTCGGCTCTTTTTCGTTTTTTCTTTGTTTTTACTTTTTTAATAATAAGAATATATTTTCTTTCTCTTGTTTTGCTTTTCCCCGGTTTTGTTTTTGTCAACATTTTGTCGCAATGATAACGGAAGTTGGAATAATACTTAAACAACATGATTTATATTTTTTGTTGTTATATACATATTTTCTTTTTTGCATCTATTTCACTTCTTCGTTTTAACATACAGAGACACACACACGCGCAATCATATATACATTGCAGAAAACTATTCCACTTTCGCTTATTAGTTTTTTTCCCTTTTGCTTTTCACATTCTATGAAAAACGTTCGTAATAACCGGCAGGGGGGAGTTTTTCTAGTTCGCTTTTTGTTTTTCAAGCACTAGCCTGAAGATAGATTACAATTGTGTTATTATTTGTTTGTTTGAAAAGAAAAAAAAAAAATCACAAAAAAAAGAAAAAAAAAAGCGAAGAAGAGACAAAACCACTGCAGTAGTTAGCAAAGCTTTTAACTGAAGATTTCGTTGTTTACAACTTGTTGGTAATACGTTCTTTGTTGCTGTTGTTGCTATTTAAAGGCAACAGACAAAATTGCAAAGTGCTATTATTGTTGCGTGGAAAAAGTACTTAAAAACCATAGCGTAGTTAAAGGCATTAAATCAATGAATCATTTTTAAAGGACTTTTTTGAGTAAAATATTATTAAATATAATAAAACGAAAACGTAAAGGATTTAATAAAATCTAACATACCTCTATACAGCGCAATATTTATTTATTTATTTATTTGTTCCACTTATACAGAAACTCAACTAAAACAAGCAACAGTCGAGTTCAAATGACACTTAAATTAATTATTATTAAAAAAAACTTAGTATAAGTACAATAAAACAAATAAAAGGAAAAAAAAGCATGTACACAATTAGCACAGAGCCACACCCACAACCGGTACAGAACCTAGTTGCAAATGAACCCCTAAGCCATCGCAAACATGCATAAGCTTGGCAACCGATAATAGTTAACAACAATTATTTTTCGAATCATAGTGACTTTTTAGCATTAAGAGCTAGTTTAAGTACGACATTGGCAAATCTCGTGTATTAAGCAATGTTGCTTTAATGGACTTTAAAGAGTCCGATAATGAAAAAAGGTGATAGACGTTATTTAGGTTCTTGCAAACAACTCTGAGCGGGTTAAACAGCTCATAATTATATTTACAATGACTAACCTTAACCAAGGTAAAGTGCCTAGAGAAGCGGTTAGGGACATTAAAACTTATTTCTCCAAGTAATGACGGCGAGTCAATAGCGCCGTTTATTAATTTGATTGTGAAATAAACGCCAAGAACAAATCTACGTTTTTCAAGAGACGGTAAGGACAAAAGAAGCAACCTATTTTCATAGGGGGGAAGAGAAGCAGACGGATCCCAACCCAAATTCCTAAGAGCAAACAACAGGAATTGCTCTTGAATAGATTCAATTGAGTCTACATAGCACCTATAAGAAGGAGACCACACAATAGAAGCATACTCAAGTATAGGCCTAACCAAACACGTATACAGCCTTTTGGTAATATACGGATCGTCTAGCTCTTTGGACCACCTCTTGATGAAACCAAGAGCGGACCTAGCTTTGCTAATCGAGAACTCAACGCGCAAATTGAAACGTAACCTACGGTCAAAGAGGACGCCAAGGTCAGTGAACGACTCAACGTCCTCCAACTTGTGCGAATCTATAAAATAATGGGTTATGAATGACTTCCTTCTAGAGAAAGAAAGCTTCTTACATTTAATTAGGTTTAGTGTCATATAATTTGAAGAGCACCATGCCACCAATTTATTTAGGTCAGTTTGAAGCTGATGTGATTGCGATTCTAATAAAAAAGAAGAAAACAGTTTCACATCATCAGCATATATTATATAAAAAATTAAAGCAAAGTTGAGAGAGTTACGAATTTATTAATTTCGTATTTTCTTTTTCTTCATTTTACGATTACAAAATTTCAAATATTAAAAATATTTAACCGAAATTTTTTTTGTTTAGCGTAACGCTGGTGTTGTAAAACACCGCAAATATTTAGAATAAAGATTATTGTAAAAAAAAGTTGTAATTCTTTCGTAGCGATTGTTTGGTGTATACTTTTTTAAGTCAATAATGATAAAATTTTCATTAATTGCAGTCGCTTGAATGATTCAATTTCATTTTTCACAGACACATCCTCGGTTCACGATTCAGGCAATTGATGATTTTTGCTAGATTTAGAACTTTTAACTCTTCAAGATCGTTTGGGCTTTTTAGTCCTAGAATATTGCGCAAGCAATTTCCAGCTTGAAAGCTTGAAGTGAAAAAACACAGAAGAAACACTTTTATCTCGGGGTTCAGATACCAACTAAATCTGCGGGCCGTTCGATAGAGATATGAACATAGTCTACTTCTCACGTGAAGTTATTATTATTAATAAATTAAAGGATTTTATCTTTTTGCCACGCCTATCTAAGAAACGAAACCACAAAAATATCCATTTATGTTATAATTAAGCTAAAAAAAAAAAAAATGTTAATCAAGTTTTCGAGTAAATGAAAGAATAAATCGTTTTTAATATGGTTGATACCCAAAAGATTAGAATGGATTAACGTGTAAGAGACACTCGAAGAAAAACAATTATAAAGTTTTCAATTTCGTAAAAACCATTGCACTAAATACCCGATGCTTATCACTTACTTGTTACTAACTACTAAAACAGTAAAACGATATGCAAACAATTAATGCATTTACGGTAAATGAACATGCAGCAGTAACAACAATTAAAACATTTCTTAACAGCATACATTAGGGCATATAACACAGTGTTCCTCATACACACATACGCAAATACATTATCTGCTTAATAATAAAAAAAAGCTAAAATTTTCCACATACCGCTCTCTTTCCATCCCCACCGTCCAACTGTCCAATTGTCTAAATGGAAAAATGAATGGACAACTAAATAATGAATTTTTATAGTTTCGAAAATTTCCCAAAAATTTGCGTTAGAGCGAAAATAGAAAATTAGTTATAATCAGAAATTTGAGAAATTGTGGGACAGTTAGGGAAATAATACACATCTCCGCCTTTACCAGCATTGTGAATATTTGAAATTCCTATGTTCTGTTTAGTACTTAGCTTAGCCTTTGGATAAATAAAAAGCGAATTTCAATTAGGTGCCAAAAATGGTCAAAATATCTCTATCAACTATTTTGATAAAATGTGCAGCTTTCAAGCAGCAAAAGACTTTCCGTAAAACTGAATAGTATTCCGGATTGGAAATTTAAAAATTTTTAAAATTTTAAAATACTTATTATATGCTGTGAATATTCTATCATCAAGTGATTAAACTTTTACGTCGAAATATCAGAAATGTTTTCGCGTCATTTTGTTTGTATTTATTTGACAGACTTAAAATTGTAAAAAAAAAAACTAAAATTTTGTTCAAAATTGTAATGGGGATGGTGTTTTCCTTTTTTTGTTTATTTATAAGAATGTTCTTTTTTGAAAACCCCCTGTACTGGATTTGCTAACAAATTGAAATCTTGTCTCTTAGCGTATTTCCGGAAAGTCGCGATTTTAAATCAAGTTGATTTTGTAAAATAAAAAAAAATATAATGTTTTTTGCCTCTTTTTAGAGAGGCATTTGCACATGGGCGCCTCAAATGCGACTAGTAAAAGTTTATAGAGAAAATTCTAAAAAAATACTTGTTTATTGCAGCATGTTGCTATCAACATGACGATAGATAAGAGAGTAATGCTGTTTATGTTCTCATATTGAGGATTAAGAGAAAAATTGTGAGAAAGAAAAAAAGAGAGAATGCAACAATGTTTTATGTTGTCTAGTTTAAGGAGACTTTTTAAATTTCTTAATCTAACATAATTACTTCGTATTGTAATTAAATACACAAATAAATATATTTATATATATTTATGTGTATATATATTTTTATTTTAGATATTCCTATACAAGATATTTAAAAAAAAAAAAATCATTTAAAGCAGTTACGCATAATTCGGAGAGTTGCTCAGAATATGTATTTTATGTAAATTACACCTCCTAAAAGCGCAAAACGAACAAGGTCATGTTGTTACTATATTTCTGTTGTCTGCTTTAGATTAAACTTGAGGTTTTTTTTTTTTAAGTGACCAGTCATTGAGGGGATGTCCGTTGTTCGCGTAATGCGTTGATGACTGAGCACAGTCGCTATAGCTGCTGAGATTTGAACGCGCGACCATTGACTTGGTAGTCGCATTTTTTACCTATTCGGCTACTCAGTGCGAACAAAGAACTTTTCCAAGCCAACTAATTGAGACACAAAAATAACAAGCGATAGTAAATATGAACACAAATGTGCGTAAAGTAATTTAAATGATTATTCTGACAAGTTTTTTTTTTTTAAATATTTTGTAAATATTCTTGATTTGTACAGTAAATTTTGAATACACGCCCATTCACAATTGATGAAAAACATCTGCATACATCTTGAAAAGTGTATGAACATTGCAGAATATAATATATTTGTTAATTGCAAAGTGCAAGGTTTTTTATTACAATTATGTTACTTTTGCCTAATTAATTACAATTTTGCGTCGCATTAGTAAGATAGGCAGGCCTGTGGTTTTTCAGTCTTTGTACAAAAGTGTTTCGTTTAAAGAAATTCAATGTATAAATATATGTGATTAGATAAAATTATATACCATCTAACGTGCGGTTTAATTCTGATATATAATGAAACACAAATAATAATAACCACAATATTTTTTTGTGGTTGGACAGAGAAATAAAAGGAAGAAAAGGACAAATAATATAGAATTTAATATGAATTTATTATGAAATCTTTTGTGCGTGAAACCAAGTAGAGCATACAATTACAGGTTAAAAGTTTTGTGTGTAATAAAAACTTTCGAAATTGATATTTTTTCTTTCTTTCTGGTTCACGTGTGTTCCGGGGATACAGAATATAATTGTGGTCAAAAGACAGCGCAAGACCGCCATTGTATTAAGTGTAAAAATAACCTAAGGGAATACTTATAGCTTATAGGCAGCGACGTTCCTATTTTGAGCAACTCCTGCTTAAGTAAATATAACACAGAGTAATGCCCAGAGGCATTGCTACGGCTGGAAAGGTCGGATATTAATAGACATGTACATAAGAAACCACTGGTGAATGATTATTTGTAAATCTCCCGGGAAAGGAAAAGCAAAATATTTACTTATAATTTTATTAAGTAAAAATCTATGACATACACAGACGGTGGGGAAAAAGTACGTAACAAAAAAGAAGAAAAAGATTTCTCTATCGAATAGATCATCTTACGAGAAACAAGGCTTGACATATACAAAACAATGTTTTCGCAATGAATATTAAACGCAATACGTGGATATGTTAAAATTTCTTGAAAATATTTGGAATTTTGGGGGAACTGTGTCAAGAAAGCTTAGAATCGTAATCAGGACTTTAATCATTAAAGCCGCTCTTTGATAAACTTAAAATGTGTTATAAGTTTACAAATTCATTCAATCTTCGAATAAATAAAAGTTAAAAATATAATTATAAATATATTCTTTTTGGAAGAAATATCCGAAAATATTTTCGAATTCTTAAAGAATTCTTTTCATAATAAATGTTAATTTTTTTTAAAAATATAAGCAAATATTGAAGTAATCAACAAACATTTTCATACTCACCGCAAGAGTTTTGATAAATTTCTCTATCGGTTTAGTAACAAACTAACGCAAGCATCAGTCCGCCTTTCGTTGATTGTTGAAAAGCTCACAGTCGCACGAAGCACAAAACCACTGTCTGACGCTTAGTATAAACATTTATTGGCCGCAAGTAAACCTCGTTTGTAAGAGTAGGCCTGATCAGCCCGCAAACTCGGAATAAGTAAAAATCCCTAACTGATAGTTTAAATATTGGATAAAGTGTAAGCTCTGTGAGGCTTTTTCATTAAAATTCAAAAACGTTTTCATTTAAGTGAACAATGCATCATATTCATCGACAGCCATTGCCCAGTTGCCTGGTAGAATGGTGATATCATCAAAAATTGAATATAAAGTTTCGTTTTCAGAAAAACCTTTTGTAGTCTGGTTAACATCTTCAAGAAACTTCTGCCAAGAAGGGAAAAACGATAATTTGACAGGAGACACGGCCCGGCCGATCCGATGCATGTATCAACGTTTTCAATCCATTTTTTTTGAAATTTTTTTTTTTTTCATTTTAAATGTCATCGTCGTGATGAACAAGGAGCAGTCGGACGGGATTAAGTTCAATTTCTCACAATTTTTTCCAAGTCAATGAAAGCGGGTGTGATCTAGTATTGTTGGGATGGGACGACTTTTTTTCATCCATCGTCTTAAAGCAGTTTTTGACGCACAATTCACTACCAATTCCATCAGAAGTAAAGCATTACTTTACGTGACGCACATTCATCTATCCTAGATCAGGGCCTTTCTCGCCCAATGTTTTCGTACGTAACGCGCTTTTCGTCATCCATTATCAAGCTTTTCAAATGTGGTGGTATTTCGTAGCGTTTCAGCAGGGATTCGCGACTGACGAGATTCGTCTCTTCTTCTTAACAAATGTGTATACAAAATATGGTTTAAAATTAATTGCATACAGTAATTACATAGTCATTCTTCATAACCGTTCACTGTGCTTATATGATAATCAATAAGAATGTAAAGCATTTAAGATGTGTTTGCTGGCTGTAGCGTGTGTCAAGTGGTGTTGATAATAGTTTCTTGAAATATCTTTCAGTTTTTAATAATCTCCGTAATAATCTTTACTTCTTTTTTTTTATTTCTTATTTTCTTTTCTATGCTTGTATTTCAGTTTCATTATCACGTCATATACATGCATTGACCTTATGCCTCAACCCAAAAGCGACAGCAATAAGCCGGAGTCAAACAGTATAGCAACAAAGTCGTTATAACATTTGTTGGTTTTTGTCGTGCACTGTTTTTCTTTTTATTTAATATTAATCCCTAAACGTACATAAATCTTTAACAGACCATCACTATAACAGCAACCGAATCGTATACGTCGTCGTCGTCATTGCAACGGCAAGCAGTGGCGGCAACGTTCATATACATTCTTATTAGCAATGCTGGCTGGCTAGAGCATCAATTTCAATTGCATTTCGTCTTTGTTTTCGTCTTCGTTTGCGTTTATTTTCGCTTTTGTTTATATGTCAGAGAAATATACAATGATAAAAATGAAAAATAATAGTCGATGCATATTTGCGCATATATACATATATGTATAAATATTTCTTCAGTTGCTATCATAGATAAACGTTTTGCAATTTCCTTAAGTTTTAATATATTTTTGTTAGTCTTGGTTTCAGAAATCAAACGCAAGCAACTTAACATTGTTTTTGTTCATTTTCATTAATTTCTTAGGAGACTTCATCGCAATTGCGTACATATAACATTTTTCTAGCTATAGTTAATGTTTTACCATTTCGTCAATTGCAGCGTGCAGCCGTCGTTTCTATGGTAATTAAAACGAATCAAATCGTTGTATGTAGCTCTGTTTATTTTGAATAAAATGTCAGTGGTCTATGGGTCTATGCGTTCTATTTAGGCTGTCTGTGTACTTGCAACCACGCTTATTACAACATGACAGTCCATAGCAATCATCGGTTTGTTGTGTATCTTTAATATCACTTATACTCGAACTATTAAAGCGGAAGCGAAAATGTTGTTTAATTTTATTATATATTCTCTAGTTTAAGGACGAAATTTGATGAAACTGATATTATTGCTGTCTCTTTTCGAAAGATAAGCAATCGAATAAAACGCTGATCGTTGGGGGGATCTTTCTAACATCATTCTAGGATTCAAGCTTTTACCACTTTCATACTCTGCATCGCTTGCAGTAAAATCAACGCCCCACTCACAAATTTTACTATGTATCTACTTACCATTTATTATGCTAATCGATTCAGAATCATTTTGTTAATCTATTCGAGTGTGTCTGTCCGTCTGTCTATAGAGATATTTATTATATCAAGTTCACATTGCTGTGATAATTTTTCGGAACTTTCGACTCTCATATAGGAATTCTTCCGAAAAGGCAGTACTTGCATGATAACAAGGATTACGTTTTTTTTTATTTGATGACGAAAATAGGTACGGGTTAGCCAACCTTTTGAAATGAAAATTGGATTTTTCCAAATTTGGATTATACCGGTCAGGGTTTTTGGGTTTCCTTTTATCTGCGGATTCCAATGATATATAATGAAGTATGATTTTTGATATGTTATGACGAAAACAAATAACGTTCTGTATTGGATGGAGTTGTGTAGGGCATTGAATAACCGACCTGGCTTGACTACGATGTTTCAACTTACTCTCATTTTAAATAGAAAAGTATAGTAGAACTATTTGTTACGACTGCAAGCAAATGCTTAAGCACAGACACACGTACGATCGCAATTACTTAAATCTGAAATGTAATGTAATAAGAGTTTCCAACTGCTTTTGACATGGAAAGAGTGAAGATATTGACAAAATTTAATGGAACTAACGCGATTTAAAGACCCGATTTCGGTGTTTGAATTATATAAAATAAAATGGAGACTTTAGGCCCAGGATTTCATTGACGGGGGAAATCGTCAAAATCTTATAGGAAATCTATTGAATTACCATGCGAATCCGTATTCTGCGGATTTGTAGTTTCGTGTTTCATAGGCACGACAAAATTTATACAAAAATTGCGCCTTTTAAAGGTTATTGAAAAATTGGTTGAAGGCTATAAGCATAAGTCAGAAGTTTTTCTTTAGGCAAGCGGAACTGACTTTGAGAAATGTCCCGATTGTGAATTCAATTCAATGACGTCAGGGGATGAAGTTATAAAAATTTTGCTTAAAAAAAAAATGTTCAATTCGGGATATCCGATTGCTATTTCATTTCCCATAGGCGGCAAAATTCTAATGAACATATGAACACTAAGTGTGAATAATAAAAATTCATATTTATTTTACAAAAATAATTGATTTCACATTTGTTTGTTTATAGGATGGAAGTTTTCTCATTCAATTCGTGAAGTTTTCAGATTTACCGGTTCTCCTTTGACTTGTTGGGCACCAAGTAACTGTATGTCTTATTGCAAATGAAATGTAAAGATTGAAGGTAAAGACACTTGAGTTCATTGTGGACTAAAGTATAAGTTCTCAAGTTATTATTGCGTGTTTGTCGGATTTTTTACGACAAAGAACAATCTCTCTCTTTCTTAAAAGATAAAATTATGTTGTATTGTAAACTATATATAAAAAAAAAAAAAATACAAGAAGATACGTAGTTTGGGTGTTTTAGAATTTAATAAAATTTCTTGCTTATAAGCTTTTATTGGAATTTTGTTTTATCTCCATATATCCTACACTATTTGCGGTACCCCCACGGATTATATTAAGTTTGTGCGGATGTTTGTAACAATCAGAACAACTCGCAGCAGACTTCTCTTCTATTAAACAAATCAATTCAAAATCATTTCCTTGAAACCTATCTACCTCCGACTGTGTAGCGAATCATTTTGCAAACCATTTCTTGCACGTAGATTGGTATTGAAAATGAGCCAAACTGGTTGAAGCACATGTCCACAGTAAAGCAAAAACTGAGAGAACGTTTGTTTGTTCATTACTTACATACTACACGAGCTAGAAAGGTGAAGTTTTAATTAAATTTAGTTCATGGTGGACTCTCCTACTCATGTTATTTAGAAAAATGGAGAAAATGGGCAACGCTCACGGGGACTTATGAGCCATCAAATTTCATTTATTTCTGCCTATGACTTACGGTGAATATACAAAATTTGGCCCCAGTTGAATATAACCTTTCTTCTTGTTTCTTAATAAAATAAATGTTTATTATTCTCTCCTTCTATTGTCCTGCATTGGTAGGACTCACGAATAGGATAACCTTGCTGTCTTCAAATATTCCTCCTGATTTGATTTTCTCGACTATTTTTGTGCGCGAACGTGCCCCTTTTGTTGCGTCTGTCAAAGGCAAGACCACAGGGTTTACACTTTGAGTGAAATGAAGCAATAACGAAAACGCAAAGATAAACAAATTGTATGATGAAAAAAAATGGAGAGAGAGATTCACAACTATTTTATAGAATTAAAGAAGTAAAAGAACTACAGTGAAACGCGCCCCAGCATTAAATGCCCTACGCTGCCCTAAAGACCCACATTACCTGCCTGAAGAGAAGGCATTTATTTCAGACCTTGACTTGAAAAAAAAAAAAGGTTTTAACAGGTTAGACAGTGTTAGAAAGGCATTGAATGATTCATTCGTGTAGTAGGACTCCGATGTACGAAAATGAAGGCTTTAGTCATTTCTTTAGTGTGAGGTTATGATCAAGATTAGATAGGAGCGAAAGTTTGTTGTTCTTATCTCAACTTTTATAATTACTTAGATTAGACCAAAAAAATTTATTTCTTCTAAATAAATGAAAGCTTATAAATGAAAACTTATCTCAAGGTCATATATTTTTGATTTGTTGTAGATTTCGTCTAACAAAAGAAAGTTTATTAATTCGAACTGACTTACGATATTTAAATTTAAATGTCTATTAGGAGGCGGTGTGGGCTGAAATAATTACAGCAGCCAGCATTGCTCACATAACTAAAGCGGAAAGTCTCCTTTTAATAACCTGTTGCCACAGTATTCGACTCGCAAATAATGGTATGAAGAATCGATCGAAAAAGGACATCAGAGTGATCTTTGCAAATGTTAAGCCTATCATGCATGCAACAGCGCTAATTGTAAACATATTTTATACATACATATATATGCCTGAGTGGCCGAGTAGGCAACAGTTTCGACTAGCAATTCAATGGTCATGGGTTGAAATCTCAAGAGCGGTGAAGGTTTCAATAAACCCGAAAGCCTTAGATGATAGTGCTTTAAGACTTTAGTCTTAGAATTTATTCTCGGGCTAAATTTGTAATAATAATAATATATAAATATATAATATTGTATGCATAGCAATAGCATTAATATTGCATAGATACTGATCGGACAGATTCGTTGTTTGCAACAAGAGCCTCAACTCATTAAGTCGCGTCCGTGATGTCGAAATTTAATGCAATTGGAAAGCAATTTTTCCCTGCAGTTAGGTGCAGCGCATTCGCTAAATGCAGTGTTGCTGTTAGGTGGACCGCAATCTCTACGTGCAACGCAGTTGCCAGCGGCTGTGTTGTTCTTTTGGGTTGCATCCATAAACCGCAATTTTTAAGATGTTGCGATGAAATCTGGTATACTGACGTGTTTTGGCCCAAGGAGAAACGCTGTTGAAAATGATACGGATCGGACTGTTTCTTCGATCGTTTCCCATATAACGAATTATATCATATCATTAGTCATACGTATAACTGTAGGTTTGTGTAGAGTATTTTATGGTGCACTGCGATCCGTTATTGTTTTCTATTTCAATTCTTTTCATCAATAATCCACATAGATCTCACATCTCATAATTTTGAAGACTTAGAACTTCTTCCTTACCAAAACATGGATTATAGACATAGTAAAACCGCTAACGCCATTTCCTAATGGAACTTTGTGATGGCCAACATAATTGTCTTCACCAACTCATTTATTAAACAAAAGTTTTTCATAGCCCTGTCGAATATCTCAATGTATCCTTATTAGTTATTGTACATGAGCTATGACCATCCGCCATATTCTGAGCGGCTTTCTACTTGCTCCATTTTGTAATGCCGCGCCTTTTTTTACACGTCCATTAATGATTTTCATAAACTAAGAAGTCTGTTTTAGTGCAAACTTGATATTGAAGAATTTTATTATTGTGACCTTTGTTTCGGAACACGATATTTGATACCAAGTGATCAAATCTGAACAAGCAAAATACAAGCACTGATTTTACAACCGCTGATCAATAAAAATGCCAAAACAATTAATTAATTCAGTGTTAAGTAGTGTAACTAATATAACTTTGGAAACTAGAAGCTAGAAGTAAGTGCTGCTTCACAATAAATGTCGCTATTGGTTGTTTAATATCTCTTTGTTTGTACCCTGTAATACATGTGGTACAAAAGGTGCGTATGTGTGCAACACCCAGAATGACTTGAGACAAATCCACCTTTTATTGTGCCGACATATCACTTGCTAAATCTAAGCTTGCCTGATCGTCTATCCCTTTGTCCGTCCGTCCTTCTTATTTCTTTTGCTCAACCTAAAGGACGCAATTTTTCAGAGATTTGATGGAAAACAGATATTTCCATTTTTTTTTAATATTTAGCATTTGTAGATAGTTGGTATTCGTGGAACTCGTATTAGATTTTTAGTTTGTTTACGATCATTGCTTGTTTTTGATTTTCTCCGCGGCCGTTAGCGAAGAAAGTAGATAAAGTCTCAGTGTTTGGCTAAACCTGTTGGGATCTTTCCCAAAACATAATGATTATTCCAATATTCAAATTTCGTTCTGCGTTCCAAAGAGAACGCAGAAGTTGTGCTATATATATCTTTATTTACACTATATGGATCACCCCGGTAACACATTGGATTGGAAATTTCGGAACAGCTCTGTCTGCAAGCTTCATTCGTGCAGTTTATTGAAGGATATATTTGTGAAGTTTCAGCCGTCAAATGTGAATTTTTATGATTTCGCTCATTCCGACGAAAGAGAGGCACAACCATATAGACGCACGAATTTCAATCAATTGGGAATCTCATCTTGTCTTATGCATATTTAGTATAACTTTGGAATTGTTCTTAAAAATATATTGTAAAATGCATGAAGTGAAAGCGTGAAAGTGTGCGAAATTCAGCTCGATCTCGAAGACGTGCTTATTACATAATTTTCTAGTAAATGTGCATGAAAATCATGTGCATTGCTATCTACACTCGTTCATTTGTAACTTTGTCGTAAATTTCTAACATAAAATGAACTCAGAAACTCATAATAAAACTTATTTTTCAATAATAGAGCACAAGAAACTTTGCGTACTTTTAGGTGACAACATAACAGGAACGTTATGAAAGTGTAGACCTTTCAAAGGAATTCATTAAATAAATTGTTTTCCTTTTTATTTATGTATTTCTGTTTTATTTTTTATTTTATTAATTTATTTATTTATTTTTTTTTTTTTTTTGGAAGACTTTGCTTTTTGAAAACTTTGTTGCTAATATGAAAGGTTTTTGCATGCGAGAGAAAAATCTCAGTTGAAAAATCTTTGTTATTTCCAATTAAAAACCTCAACAATGTTTCTAAACTAAGTACTCATGTACATTAGGGCACATACACGTGTACCATAAGGGGATAGGAGTTTACATGTCCGGGCTCAAACACAAATGCATGCAAATTTAGAGGAAAGAATTTTATTTAGAAAGCAAACATTTTGGTTAGTAGTCTTAACACAATTTAGCAATTTAAGTTATTTACTTGAAAGAAACCTCTGGAAAAAAATGACAATTACGTTTTAAGTTGCCAAAGAGGCAAAAAAAAAAAACAAAAAAAAAAAACGAAGAGAAGAGAAGAAACAAGAAAATAATAGAAGGGAAGAAAGGCAACTAAAAGCATATTTAGGCAACAACAGATCCATGTTTAGTTTTTAGTACCAACACATGAAAAATTATAAACCGCAAAATCTCATTTAGCTCCACGTCACCCACGTATATCTATCCAAAAACCAACCAAACTAAACCAGACCAAGCCAAACCGAATCATCAACTACCGCCACGATCCACTTCCACTGTAGTCGAGTGCATGTGTCGTGCTTTAGTCGCATTATATAAATGTTGGCATGTGCGTACATTTGTGTGTTTGCATGTATGCATTAAAGTTTTAATTGTATGCATGCATTAAGCATATGTATCATAATATAATCAGTAGGTGATACAAGTGTTCTTCTACTTAAAATGGATTATACCATCGAGTGCCATATATAATTTACAAACATACAAACATCTGAACGTACACACACACAAGTTATAATTACTTCATTTTACAAATACTACAGCTGTGTTCTTGAGTTTCTAATTGTTCGTGCTCGGGTTCGTGTTGAGAGGAGTTGTTTTATTTTTATTTACAAATTTTTTGTTTTTTTTTTCGTTTTTTTTTTTATTGTTTTTCTATGGTCTGCATGACTACGAATTGTGCGGTGTACATTTAAGGAAAACCACAGGAGATCAGTAAATGTTTTCTTAATGTGTTCTCAACTAACGCGCGCATTATGAATCTTACATATAAATGCAATAATTTATTAATAATATTTATAATATATAGCAGACGCTTGAAACTACCCTATAATTTTGATATATTTGAAAACGCCAGAGGTAAGTTTAAATTAAAAAAGTTTGCGAAAATCTTAAAAGACCCAATAACTTTATAATAGAATAAGGGAGCGAACTATTTACGTCTTCCTCGAGAATTGTTAGAGGTTTGCTCCCTTTCTTGATAATTGCGCTATTATACTCATAATAACTGGAGACTACTAGAATTATGTCCACCTTCACATCAAAACTTAATGACGTGTATTCATATCAGGTGTGTAAGGAAATTCTTAAGAAAATGGTAAAACACACCGTTTTGTATTTAGCGGTCTTTCTCCTAGGCGCGCCGTTCGGCTTTTGCAGTAAGTCATTCCGAAAGCCATTTCATGACCTTTTCAAAGTTATTCAAATAATGCTCCGAAAGTGAGTCCATAATGCCAGTGCAACAAAGGGACAATTTGCTAGAATTAAGAGGAGAAGCTAGCTGAGGATATGTGAAAGAAAACGAAAGAAACTTTTTCCTTGAAAGTTCGTGTTTCTCACCAACCGCTCTGACAACACAGTCTGCGTGTCATATAAACTCCTTCTAATCTCTCACTGGGTTATTTTGAATTAATACATCAATAGGTAGATGCCTTCGCTCACTTAACATTATTTGCCTTGTAATCGTTAAGTAAACGGGGACCGCTTACAAGCATATTGTGAGAAACATCACAGAGACGTTGTAAGTCACAAGAGACAAAAAGACACATTGCTTCCTCTTATGATTGGCGACCGGTCGAAATACCGGAACGCGGTCGTTATAGCAATTTTCTGATTACTATAAATTTTTCAAAACTTTTCAAATGCTGTCAAGATTTCTTTTCTCTTCACCTTTCACCGACATTAAACTTAACTTTCCATGTTCTGAGCTCTAAGGCCACAATTTCATTTTCCAGAACTTGATTCTCCCGGAATGATTACTAAGCCTTTATCTAGACTTGTATATTTCATTGCATCGTACCATAGTCCGAGCTCTTTTTTTAACTACAGTTTGCAAAAAATAAAAAAAATAAAATAGAAACATGGGATACGATTATCTATCATTGTATACAAATTCTTTAAAATGGACTCATCTGACTCACTATAAGTCACGAAAAACCTGCGCACAAAAAAACCATGTCTTCGCTCCAATAACAATTACACTTTCCCATAAAATTACATAGATCTGAATTACTCTTCATTAATAACGCAGGCATTCGTCGCTAACGGGATCATGTGGGTGATGTAAAGAAACTAAATCATATAAAATTTATTTATGCGTTTTTTAATTTTGCCCACTGTTGAAAAATAATCAAAATTTGTTTAAACAAAAACATTATTGAATTTTAACCAGAAAAGGAAAGAACTGTTTTCACAAATATATAAACTGAATAATCGACTGACTAGTCTTTATAGTAATCACTATTTGTTCCAATTTTCACTTGTTGCCTAAATATATAGACTCACGGTATTAGTCTCCAGGCCGCTAGTTTCTTTCACACTATCCGCGTCGAAACCTATTTTTGAGGAGATAAAGGTCTCGCGGAGGTGGACAAAAAAAAGGGAAGAAGTAGCTTTTAAAACATGCGTATTAACCGGATTGTCTAATAGCAATACATACATGACGACTGAAGTGTCTCTCAACCCTGCAATAGGCTTGAAGTAATTGCCGTCATAGGTATGGACCAAAAACTTGGCCAAATAGTTCGGCTAGTTTTACTTTCAGGCCCATCATGGATAAGGAAGGATCTGATCCTTTTGTAGAGTGTAATTACTCTACTTGTGTATTACTAACTTTCGTCAGAGACCACACAAAGCATTTATATTCTTGATCAGCATCAAATTGTAAGTTGATTTAAGGCATGTCCGCCCACCCATCTGTCCGTCTGGCTACCTATCCGTCCGTATAATATCTGTTGTAGACATATTCCTAGCCGCAAAAAATAGCTATCGACGTCAAATTTTACAGAAATATTGAAAGCTCTTGCACGTAGGTTGAAAATGGGTCAAATAGGTCGAAGGAGGCGCCCACAGAACACCTCTGTTTTTCAAAAGGAATAAGAAATTGGTTTTTTTCTCACTACTCCTACACTATAGCAGACAAATGAACGAAAAGGTAAACGCATATTACATGGGCGTTGCTGTAGTACCTCTACAAAAAACGAAACATTGCGTTGCTGCAATTCACAGAAAACGAGCAAATTTATTTGCGTCACGCAACGGTGAACTAAACTAATATCAAATGTCATGGTTATGTTATT